>VZTH01007816.1:22667-572527 GCA_013397815.1 Aleadryas rufinucha | reverse complement strand
GGGATTGAGGGGAGGAGGGGATGCTGCAGCAGGGAATGCAGGGATACGGGCGGACCCAGGGATACGGGAGGGAGAGAGGGCGGGAGTGAGGAGGCCGCCGCGCTGCTCCCCGCATGCTGCGGCCGCCCGGGCTGGCCTATCCCGGGCGGACCCGGCCGGCCGGCCGGGGATCCCTCCGAGCTTTGCCTTGAGCCGAGGGGAGCAACCGCCGCCGTTGCCCGGCCCGGTTCCGCTCAGCCGCCTCCCCGGCAATAAGGCCTTTGATTTAAAACCCCGGCCTGGTTAGGAGGGCGGGCAGGGGGAGCGACGCCTGCCTTCCCTTCCAAGGGGATCTGCAGAGCTCCAGGTGCGAGCACGGACTCCGGCTGTCTCACGCTTCGGGGGCTTAAAAACGTGACAGAAAATGCGTCGGCTCGTGGCGGTTCTGTCCCCACTGGCGAAGTGCCTCCTCTCATCAAGGAGCCCACCGTGCCACCGCAGCATACGCCAGGGAAAGAAGCTCGTTTTGCGGGCCTTTCAAACCCATATCCTTTAAGAGAGCTGAAGGATATTCTTGTTGAGCAACGTGTTTTATTCTTAGGCAGTTTAAACTCAACTGCCGAAGCACATGAGAGGATTTTGGTTGATCTCTGCAGGGCTGCCTGCGGGGTGGAAAATGGCAGCTGCGCATCAGCACACCAGCTGCCACAGGAGTGGCAGCTCTCCTGGCCAAAGGTGTCAGGGATGTGCTGTGGTGCTCGAGGGATTGAATGTCATCTCTAAGACAACGTGTAACTTCAGTTTGTCCTTCCTCAAAAGTCAGGTGAAAGGGGAGGAAGGCCATACAGCCCCCAAAGGTCATGGCTGTAGGTGAAGTTCAGCATTCTCCTGAAGCCCACCAAGTCCTGCGTCTTCTGGAGCTCAAGGGAAGGAAACAGCTCAGGCATCTGCTTCCTCAGTTCAATAACCAACAGATGACCCTCAACTGGGTTTTGCTGTGACAAGCATCTACGTAACACTTTTTTTTTAAACTAGCCTTTTTACCAGCTGATATAAAATATCAACAGTCTTACATACCCATTAAGATGTAGTTCACAGTATGATTAAAGTCCCATATGTTTGCTCAGAATCACTCAGCTGTGTATAAAGTCACTGGTGGGAAGCTAGAGAGGAACAGTGACTCCCACCCTGTGCGTGCAGAATGGCAGAGCAGACTCTTGGCGAATGAAGAAATGTGCAGAGAATTGAATTCCAAAAGCTTTTTACACAAAAGCCCTCCAAGAAATGTTAGAAACCACTACAACTGTAAGTGAGCTTGTGATGGGTAGAAGATAGGATTAAACTGAGAGGATGGGAATAAGGAAAGGGTTTCCTTCCTATGCTGGGGTACACCCTTGGTATGACAAGAGCCCTGTGCCAGTATCTGGGGTGCTGCTGCTTCTTCTCTGCTTCAGTCACAGCAGTGCCTCTGTGGTAGGAGCCTGCTCAAAGCTGTGGCACACAGACAGTTTTACACTGAGAGTAAAGCATTTCTTGCTGGCTCTCCGCTGACCTTGTGGAAATTTGGATTGAAACTGGGGGTGGGGGATGCCTGATGACAGCAATAAAAATAAATTGCTATTGCAGGGGTAAGTGGCCCAGATTAGATAACACTTCCTATAGGGATTGGAGACACGTCATCCAAGTTCATCCTGAGCATAGATTAACCATTAATGGGGTTGTAGAGGGAAAATGAAGAAGACTAAGAGTTAAAGGGATGTTAGCTCCTTGGACTTTGGCACTGCTTGGCAGGGAAGTGAACTGAAGAAGCAATGCCAGAGATATGATGGGTGTGGATATTTCACTTATTTACTTAGGTTACTGTGTTTTCCTTAGCCAATTATAAAGTCTTTCCTTGTTTTAATTGCAGAGCAAGTGTTTGCAAACAAGGATGGATAGCCAGCAAAGGCAGTCACTTTCTCTATATTTCTGGTTTTAAAACTGAACCCTCATTTCTGGCAGCATCGCTTGAGAGAAGTTGCTCATCAAACCAGTTCTTTTCAGTGTTCTTTTCAGCTCGAGTGAGGCTACAAGTAAAACCAAGTAAGCTTCAGTTGAACACAAAACCCAGGAATTATTTGTTCTCTCCTTGTTTAATAGCCTGTCCAGAAATATACAGGCATCCCCACAACAACTGGTGATGCACCCACTGGGGTGTAGTCAGCTGTCATGCCACAGAAGCTGTGAGGAACAGGTAATGCCAACAGTGACTGGTGGCACTTTTATTTGCTGCGAGTTATCTATGCACCAGATGAGTAATTCTCACAGTACACCCGTGGGATGGAAAAATATTTTCTCTGCCTTATAAGAAAGACTTTAGTCCAGAATATTTAGAAAACCAACAAAATAATTTAATGTAACACACAGAAATTCCTTCTCTCTCATACATTCTGTCACTAAGACGCTGCATCCTAAAAATACACCCAAGTTGTGCAAACATACCCCAGTATCTTTCATAATTATCATGTTTGTTTCACCCTGTTCTTGTTTGAATAATATCACAATAATATTTTCATCCTATTGCTTAGCATTACAAATATTTACAGAACCTAAACTATAACTAGTGATAATAAGGAATTTATATCTTACAATAAATTAAGCAAGCTGATAGCAGTAGAGGGAATAGTGTGGAATGAGGAGGGTATGGTTGAAACAATGTAGTTAATATATTAACAACCTGTATGTTGAGTGTTTTAATAGTTATTGTTGGTATAACAGAGTAAACAGCCTTTTCTCTCTAGGGATGGAGGTTTGTTGTTTATGGTGAAGTATTGTGGATATCTGGTTTTGGTGTGCAAACTGTTTCTAAAGTTGAGAGGGACCCCACATGCTTCCCAGCAGGTAAATAATGCTCATGAGGGGTAGATCTACTACATGCCTAGGGATAAGTACTCAAGGGTGGCATTTATGTGTTGACAAAATTTTGCATCCAGGCTTTTGTGTTCTCTAAAACTTCACTTTGTAGACACATATTGTTTGTACTGATACAGCAGTTCATCTCCCGAGGAACATTTTGTAGTACTCTGCAAAAACAGTGCTGGCACCCAATTTAGAGGCTGTGTGTATATACTCTATAATCTGTTCCACTGTAGTTTCACATAAATCTTTCTGCTGGGGCAAACTTAATCCTAGCAAACACAGAAATCTCTTCACTGAAACTGATGGCTATTACAGAACTTAATTAGTCTCAGTACCTATAATAATGCATTTAGTAACATGCTTTAATGTTTTTAAAGACTTGTAAATCTACTATTCTTTCCCTCTCTAACTGCCTTGCCAAGACCTTTTTCTCCTGTGAGGTCTACAGACAAGTCCAACTACAAGCACTAAATGGTACCTGGCAAACTTGATGCTTAATATTTACCTAATCCCAAAACAATGATCATAAATGTGTATGTATATACAGGCATTGTAAATATGGAATTATCTTTCTCTTCCCTTATGCTTCTTCTATTGGTCTTTGGAGTCTTATTTATAGTCTTAATGATTTTCTGTGAATGGCTGAACTGAATAATTTTACCTCAGAGAGAAATTGCATCATGCTGATCTCACTACACTGGATCTGTACTGGCCTCATCCCCCCAGTTTTAGTCTTCATTTAAAACTAATGAGAATGTGGTCACCACCAGCATACAATTTTCAGTGAAGAATGAAGGAGTTTGACCCTGCTGAAGTGTCCAGGGGTGCTGTGCTCTGAGCAGAAACAAGGTGACCTCTGTGATTAAAGAAGAGCAGAGGAAGTAATGGAATTGCATTTATAACTGTGAAATTGCTATAATTTGAATCCTGCTTTTATAGTGCAGACTAGGAACTGACCAAAGTCACGTCTCATTGTGACCTCCAAATAGGACCCTGTGTTTGCACTCTGACAATGCTGTTTCATCTCTCAATATGTTGTTTTCTTCCTGTGAAAGTGAGGCCAAGGCTGCCAAAGCTCTTAGGGCTGCTGTAAACCTTAATTAATGTCAGCATAGCAGTCTGAGATTCTTTTTTATTTTCCTTTCTTCAGTAACATAAATCTAAGACTGTTATTTTATTTTCTCTCTTGTTTTTGTAGTCTGTAATGTCTGTAACTTTTCAAGCCTTCAGTCCCTCCATAGTCCAATTCTTTCCTCTGGATTTCTCTATCTATGCTGAGATTTTATTCCACCGTGTCCAGAATCTGTTACCTGTGTTATGCCATCTTCAAAAGCTGAACTCTTCTCAAGATAATTCACTCCCTTAAATGAAGATATTTAATCACGTAGAACACTTTGTCAGGTCAAGTGGCTTCTTAAATTGAAGAGTTCTGAGGAAGACCACATATTTACTTGTGAAACTGGATGGATGCAAATTTCTGCCACTGCCACACAAAGCACAGCCAGATAATCCATTGATTCAAAAGGAAAGAGGATGCATTTCCATTATCTGGCTGATGCCTGTACAAAGCTAGTGTTGCTTAACTTACAACAGCAATAACTCAGCATGAGAGCTGCTTCTAAACCTACTCTCTTTGCAGTGGTTCATAGTTTCTACTGATCATAATTAAGGCTTTCAATGTCTGTTGCTCTAGAACGAGTACCTCTTCTGCTGGTGAGCACTCAGTGCTGTATTATGGACTTTTTTTTATTAAAAGAGTGTACTTAGAGATTGATTCAGTGAGGATCTCACTGTGAAAGTGATTTTTTAAAAAGCTGCTACTGTCAAGTAAGTAACATTAATGGAAGGGATGAGGAATGAGGAAACTCGTGACTAAGAGATCTTTGATTGGGTGAGGAAACAGGATGAAGTGAGGACAAATGGGATAGATGAGAGAGGGAGGGAACATGATGACTAATTTGGAAATCATATGGGAAGGGTGATTTACAAAGGGGAAGTCAAGGGAGTTTGGCAAGAAAGAGGGAGGGAAGCTTGTGAAGAGGGAGGGAGAGGGAGGGGGAAAATACTTACTTGTAAAACCCAGCAAATTCTGTACTTAGATGAAAACAAGCCCAGAAAGGAGCCTAATTTGGAATGTGAACTCAGGGTGGATGGAGCTGGATTAACTTTATGTCAGAGAAGGGCTCAGAATGCCTAGCTCATTTCAAAGAGGGTGCAAGAGATCACACACTGATCTCGATTTCCCCGAGGTTCTGGAATTTTCAGATTAGAGGTCTGACCAATTCAGTTGTTGTTTTAAAGTACTGTTTCGGTTTATTTGAATTTTAATGACAGAATATTGATAGATTGAAAACTGTGGCGCCTCTATTTTATATTACTTATTTCTTAACTTAAGAATTGCAGAAATAGCATCAAAGGTCTAAAATACATATTTCATTGGGAGAATAGATACAGACAATGAGGACAGATGCAATTCAGGCAGAAGGCTCAATCAGAGACAAGACACTTAATGTAGAGACACTTTCACCATGGTCTGCAGATTGAAATCACAATATTGTGGCTTATCAACAGTTGGCATTTTGAGTTGGTTTGCTAAATTTTATTTGGAAGGAAAGGCAGCAAGCCCCACCACTCCCTTCATGGATTAAATTTGCAATCAGTCATCACATTTTAAGTAGGTGATGGCAGTGGCGCAGGTAACAATGACTAGAAACCAGCACTTTTATTGTCTGGCAGTACTACATTTTGCAGATTGATTCCTTCTGCAGTGAAAACGAATAGAAAAAATGAAGTGCTCTGTAAAATTTGAGACTCTTGTGGAGAACATTTGTTGTAAGTGAAGACCTCTTGCCACTCAGCAGGTAACTTCAGATCACCTCCCAGAGAGAAGAAAATCTTGAAATCATGGAACCATAGAATGGTTAGGGTGGAAGGGACCTGAAGGATCATCCAGTTCCAACCCCTCTGCCATGGGCAGGGACACCTTCCACCACATTGCTCAAAGCCCCATCCAGTCCGATCTTGAACACTTCCAGGGATGAGGCATCCACAGCTCTGGGCAACCTGTGCCAGTGCCTCACCACTCTCATAGTGAAGGATTTCTTTCTAAAATCTAAACTAACAAGTTTAAAATGTTATGTAGTGTTCATTAATGATCCCACTCAAGCCAATGCCAAAAAAAGCCTCCTTGATCTCAGCAAGAGTGTAAGTGAACTCATAATTCCTTCTGAAACAAACAAAACTGTTTGGACTCAGTTTTGTGAAAAATAAGAGTGGTTTATATCTTTGCACAATGTCAACCCCTTTTTCTTTGTAAACTGTCACTGCACAAATTAAGGGATTTAATTATATGGAAAGGTTAGAAGTGTGATTACAAGTGGTTTTTGGTAGAGAAAGACAAATATTTGTACTAGTTTAATCAAAAAGTGTGAACATAACACTGGCTCGGATCCTTGTGTGTGGATAGCACTGGGAGTAATTGTACTTGTGGGAGGAGGTGCTGGCTAGTGGTGCAGCTTCATTTTGTTGATAGTGCTCCCTCGGTGAATGGAACCACCCTGAGAGAGGTGAGAGCAGATCTGCTGGCAGGAGTGCTCCCTACCTGCATCCATGCAGGAGGGCAAGGTTAGCAATGCATCACTTTGTCACTCTTCCAAGTAACCCAGCTCACCTTGGCTGAAATAAGCTGGGCCTTGCTTAGACATCAAAAGGAGGGGCAGTCTCCAGCATAGGGGCAAAGACAAGCGCCAGAGGTTGTGTCATGGACAATAACCTCTCCCAGTGGGGCATACATATATCAGGAAAAGGACATTTCTCTACAGCCACAGTCAGGGGACAAGTTTATGTGACAGTAAATTTTTCTTAAGGCAGGAATGTTGCTAGGGATTAATTCAATTCAATCAATCAATCAAAGTGAAGACAAGGACTAAAAGTACTAATTAAAAGTAAATATTTCCAATTAGAGTAAGTTTTAGCAACTCGTAACTTGAAAGTAATTTGGCTGATTTTCCTCAGTTTTTGCAAAAGTGACTAAAATAGACCTGGCAAGCTTCAGACTCAAGCAGCTTTCCAAGCCAAAGTTACGATGAAGGGATGGAAACAGGGTGCTATAACAGAAGCTAGCTTCAGCCTTAACCATGGAGATGTTGCTGCCTCCTCTTAACATCCCAAGCTATGCCAAAACACACTGTAGGTGAATTAAAATCATTAAATGAAATAGAATGTCTCTAAAACTTCAGTCAAGTAATGTCACAGAAACATTACTCATAATGCAGCTATATCTCAAAACCTCTTCTTCCCCAGTTAGCTCAGAACACCAACAATTTCCATGTGTGGTGCATCAGGAGGAAACAAGGTCCAGCTACGTTCATCACCCTGAGTCCAGCATTTGCTGCCATCACTTTCTTGGCTCCCTCCTGAAGCACAGGATTTCATTTTGGAGGCCATGAAAATTGGGGTTCCAATTTTCCACTGGAAATTGGTAATGAAAAAAGATCTTTGAGGATGCTATAAAGCTATGTATTGTTACAATGAAGAGTGATAGCCATAGTTGTGTGTTCCTAGAAAAAGGCATCGGCAGTTACCAGCTGTTCTTTTGGCTTTTCCAACAAAGTGAAGATTTTCTTCCTTGACTGAATAATGAGGGAAGTGGCGAATGGATGTATAATTAGCTTCCAGCTATGGCTAGCACAGCTCTACACAGCAGCAATCCTACAGTCACTAATCTCTCTGCTGTCTCCTACAGGAGGAGAAAATGAGCTGGGCCAAGGTCTCTGAACCTCATCCTCCCTCTGGTCAGGGACACTGGCAGACCCGGGGTACAGAGCTGTGGGCTATTCAATTTATTGCTCCAGTTTGCTTCAAGGCCTTTCCTAAGACTTAATTCCCTTGCCCTGCAGTAAAAGTGATAATAATAGAAAGGTCTGTGATTCACAGTTGAAGCACTGTGTCTTGCTTAAGTTAAACAAGTACCTAAGTGCTCTGCTGAACTGGGGCCAAGGGTGGATTACTGAGAGAGCTGGGCAGTCTTCCCATCTCCAGCCAGTTCACCAAAAAGTCTCAGGCTAATCATGGAGTTTTCTGAGGCTCAGTTTCCTGCACATGTTTATCACAGGGTATCTATTCTGACTGGCAAAGATAAGGAGATAATGAGGGAACTTGAAAAACTTCAGAACATGGAAGAGGAAAAGTGCTGTAGAGAAAACAGGCTTCTGCATATTGGATGTACATTGCAAGTTACATTCTCCTTATGACTTTTCTTTAGTTTCTGGATTCTATTCAGTATTCATGAAAAAACATCAGGCAGCTTATTAACAGAGAGTCCACTTCCACTTTAAATGGCAAGAGAGTAATCTGAATCCCACCAGAACCAGTGGAACAAGATCCAGTACTGCATGCAACCAGCATTCCAGAGTGGCTCGAGCTGTGCTGCCTTCAAGCAGCCTCATCGTCCTGGCAGCGCTGGCCTGCTGTAGGATGTGAATCCAGCAGGTTTTGTTCAGGCTGTTGCCTTCATGCCATACAGCAGCCTGAAAAATTACCTCAGCCCTCTTTGCAATGGCTTATTAAAAGGGAAATGGAACAACGTCCTTGTCAGTCTGTGCCTGACCTGCACTGGGAGAGTTTCTTTTGATCAGATATGGAGCTTTTAAGGCTGTTTTGCATTTCTCTGATTCCTACCTGGCAGAAAATGGCTAGAGAAAGGGCAAAAGTGTCACTGTGGAGAGCTTTTTATTGATATGAGAGGGGCCTGGTTACTACATAACAGTTTGCAAGAACAAACTTTCCTTTTAAGAGTTTTTCTACTTGGAAATTTATATTACATTTTGCAAAGTTAGAGCAAAATAGCTTAGTGTATTGAATTGCAAGAGAGCTATCCTGAGTACATATGTTTACTGTATCTTTCGATACAGAGGAAATTAGCATAAAAAAACTTTACTAAGAATGCATTGTGCCAGAATATTAGTTTTGTAGCATAACAAACAGACAGGAAAATATAAGCATGCTAATCCATCCTGTGCAAGATAAGAGCTGAGGTAAGGTACTCTCCATTAACTTCTGCTACCTGGTGTTGTAAACACAGTTGTGAAGATTTTAGTGCCACATTACAGCATTGAGTGTGAAACCAGAAAACACCAATGCTACCTTTTGTGGATTTTGACCTACAGTTCTGAAAGAGATTAGCCTCTTTTTTCTTTATAATAAGCAGCCATATTTTGTTTATCCCTAGATAAAGCAGCACTGTAGCGTACTTCTATTTCTGTGACCTCCTCAAAACCTTTTTGCAGGCATTTCCTGATTCCCGAGTTCTGTAGATTTAGAACCAAAAAAGACAGAAGAGCAGTGAGTATCAGCGATATTTCCTTTTTCTGTTATGCACTCATGGGTCAGTCCAGAAGGAATTAGCACAGACCAAAATAACTATTTTTGTTCAGTTTCCCTTTCTACAAGCACAGAAGTCACAAATTCTAATCTCACCCCCAATTTTGACTCACTTTCTGTGCACGTAAGGTGTGAAGTGGCTGGAGCCAACATGCAGACAAAGGATACCCATGGGGAATGAGCTCTTTTCAAGTCCCCTGCATGACTGTGGATTTGAAGGCTAATTTTTTTACCTATTTTGCAGTAAGTGAAGGGGAAAATCCAGTCAACCAATACAAGAAATGGAAATACAGTCAATGGGGAGGGGCTGTGGAAAGGGTGTTTGTGGAAAGGGGGTTGTAACTAGGACATATCCCTTGTGAGTGGCTTTCAAGGCCCACCCGCTCATCTTTACTGGGAATGCACAGGAGAGCAAGTGATACAAGCCCATTCTGGTGATTTCCAGCCATGGAAAAGGTCTCCTGAGCTGTTTGCCAGTTGATATGGCAGCCCATCTTTACCTGAGCCAAGGCTGCAGGCAAGGAATTGGTTAAGTAAAAACCGGTTCTTGTCATCTCCTTCAGGGTATGATATGTGGGAAAATCTTAATCCTGACAGACAGCAAATCCAGAGTTTGCCAGTCCTTAGCTGAAAACAAACTGTTTAGAGAAGACTTAATTCAAGGGCAAATGCTATGACAGAAAGAGCAAATCCAAAAGATAAGTATGATATTTAAGACATAACTCAGTTGCAGGAAAAGTCCACAACACTACAAATGGAGGCAGTGCCCACTAAATGCATTGTTCAGCTAGGATGGAGGTTGGTCCTGGAGCTAATGAAAAAGGATGTGATTCATCCCTTACAGAAACAACACTAAAATTTTTCATCAAATGATAAAAAACTTTAATATGTGAATTACATCAAAGTGGACACTCCATCAAGAGCATAAAGTCTGTGGCTTAGAGAGGGAGAATACATAGTGTGTAATTACAATATCACTGAAGACTACAGCTTATGTGTTTAGGTATGTCAGCTGTCCAGCTGCACTTAAGTATCTTTCAGCATATCTATTACATTTGCATACGATATATGTAAATTAATATGTCCTTAACTCATACCTATTTCTGTATGCATAGATGCAGTATGCATGTATGTACATGTAGACACACATAGGTATGATATAAGCACATATTCATTCAGAGCATTTTAATATAGTTAAAAAACACTGTGCCAAAAATGTACACCATCTGTTTTCAATCAAAATAGCCTATTTCAGAGGAAGGGAGTGTTGTCTGGTGATCAGAGCGGGGGAACTAAAGAGTCAGGACTCACGGATTCCATTCCTGCATCTGCCAAGACTTGGCTGCACAGTTTTGACAAGATCTGTGACTCCTATGTACCCTGGTTTCCCCATTTGCAAAATGGAGCAGTATCTACTCCTAGAAAGTTGCAGTGGAACACATAATTAGTATACGCTTGGAAAAATACAGAAGTTCTTGTTACATCATCACATTATATTTGACTAGTGGAACTTCATTGAAAAATACAGTACAGGATTTGTTTTAGAAGACATACATGGCAGCTGTGTATATAATTACAGCTATTTGTACACACTTAGGTCGCCTAATTTTTGAATGATAGTACCTGTAGTAAAATTAATGGGGGAAAAATGGTGCTCAACACTTTATGAACCCAGCCAGTCCTGTAAAAGTTTTCACACTCTATTGAACAGGGTTTCCATGGTGACAGCTGTACACCAGTGAGTGAAATATGTGCTGTACCTAATTTTCAGCCTGAAATAGGAAAATACAAATGGGTATTGGGATTTTCTGGCAGGTTCCATGCAGAGAAAGCCTAGCTCCACTGAAGACAATTACAATACTCCTATTAACATAATTAGGGCAAGATTTCACCCCATCCACTTCCTTAGCTTCAGCTCATCCCTTTCAGGAATTCAGCAGGGATTGCTCAGCACATCCTACAGTGCTTCCTCTTGGGCATGCTGGCACTGTGGTACAGGACATTGTCCTTGCTGTGCTCGGTGGGCGGTGCAGAGTTGGCCCCACCTGGGTTTGGTGGGAGTGTGCCAGGTGTTGCAGCGGGCAGAATGTGAGGGTGCTCCATGCTCCTGTCCTCCCACCATCCTCACCTGTCAACTCACACACTCCTTTGCTGCCCCCGTAGTTAGCGTGCACATCTGTGGGGTGTTTAGGCTGTGCCTTGCCTCTGGAGAGAGAGATCAGAGGCACTTTCCATTGGGGTGAGAAACACCATAGAGCAAATTGCACAAATGCAGCAGCTGTGTAGTTGTTGGAGAGGAGAATGATCAGTGTTTGTATGTCAGGGTTTGCCTGGCTGCCAGTACCAAAGTGGCAGTGAGAGAAATCACGTGTGCTGAACGCTGCTTATGTATGCTGCAAACTGAGGCATTCAAGTATGTGATAAATATTTGATGTAAATATGAATGTATTTCAACATCTGTGTCTTTGTCACGAAGAAAAATGGGCTGAGTTTGTTTGGTTTGGATGTTTTTGACAGCTGCTGTTCCCCAGGTTGCACCTCATATCTCAATAGTGTGCTGTTGCTTAAGAGCAGCTTTAAAAGCACATTTAGGATCTTACCATGCACACACCTAAAATGAACCAGTTGCTCATCCAAGTGAGCTGGTACAGTGACATACATGACAAAGCAAGAAAAAGACAAGGCAACATGAATCTCACAGGTATTAAGTGGATTTACAGGTATGTCACTCAAAGAAATACTTTTACCCAAATGAACGAAGACAATGTGCAACGTAAGGTTACGTTGGAGACACAAACTGTTGATTCAAACACCAGTTTTGGAGAATTGTATCTCCATGTCTGAGATCTTAAAAGCTATGATCTTCTGTCTTTGTATCTGTAAACATATCTGATCTTTGGATCATACCTGCTACATTTTAGAGAAAGGGTGTATTCATGTAGTGCCCAGGAAATGCTTTGTAAATCCAGCTTTCAAGCCTCTTTCAAGCCTATGGAGAGTTTCCATCATAGGTATGTGCCACCCTCATTTTCAGCTGCCTTTAGTCAGTGTTGAAGATAACAAACTTGCCTACCAGGATAAACTTTTCTTCAGTTCTTGAACTTTTGTCAAATGAGATTCCTCTCTAAAGGAGATATAATTACCAGCCAAATGAGACAGCAGCTTCTAATTTCAGACTACCAGTGACACAAAGAAGCAACCAGCGAGAATGGAGCAGGGCTGGTGGGTAGGGCCTGGTGGGAGAGGACCAAGAATCTAAATTCTGCTTTTTGTTTATGATAGTCTGTACCTGGAGGGGAGAGGGGGAGATAAATCTCTCATGTACAGTAAACAAGAGCAGTTCATTCAATCAATTCATGCAGTAGGTTCATACAAATGCTCCAGAGACTCTTCTTATGCACAGAGTTACATTTTGGGAAGAGAAAGGTTTTGCTTTTATGTCCCATTTGTTTTTCTGTCTCCACTGTGACTTCTAGCAGGGAGGCATGAAATAAGGGGGTATTGCCAAATGAGTATCAGCCAGTTCTGGGGCCAGGGCCAAGAGGCAGCGATAGGGAGCTGGTGAAGAGTGCTGCCTCTTGGCATGCCCCACGTGTAGGGCAGTGGATTCCTGGGTCTGACCTTGAGCCGTCAGGAAGAGAATGAGGAGGCTGAGCCAGGCAGCCCAGCTCCCTGCAGAGGCCACAGCCCTGGTGCAGAGCAGAGCTTGCTGTAGGTTAACAGTCACTTCCACCGAACCAGGGCAAACAGAGTCTGGCACAGCCTGCCTTGGAAGGCCTGCTGGGTTGCCTTGTTTTTGAGGACACTTGTCTGACCCAAATAACAAGGATTTTGCATATTGCCAAATGCACTGGACATGTCAACAAATGCATAAAAGTGTTTGGTTTACCACCAGACTGAAAAAATACTTAGAATCTGAAAGCCAATAAACTGCAGATTTTTTTTCCCGTCATCCCAAAGAATATTACTTATAAATTATGTATCACTTCCTAAACACAAAAATTGTTCCACAGTCTGTTGGCAATGATGTTCTCAGGAATTAATAACTGAAAAAACTTTATTTTGTTTCGTAATACCTTTTCACTATACTCAAGGATTATTTCTGACAATGCCAAAAAGAGCCTCATGATTTCAGTTCATGCAGACTCCTCCTCAGAGGAGGAAAAGTGACAAGAATAACTTACTTAAATTCTTCATTCACGTAAGATCGATGCAGTTTGTCAATGACTTTTTGACTGTGGAATTCTGCAGGTGTTCCAAGCTGTAAGGCAGCATTACTGGCACATGAGATGGATCATAGAATGGGAGATGCTCTTCAATGTTTTGCGTATAAATACTCCACACTGCCATTGCCATTCTTAGGTGGATGCTACACAGTGCAATGGTCTGACATGGCTAACAGCTGTTGTGTCATTGTTTGGAACATGAGGTCATCACAATACACCACAATATTTTCTTCTCAGGGATTGAATTGAGCTAGTATACACTGATCTTGTTGTTCAGTTTCTGCTGCTATCTGTGTCAAGCTCTTTCTCACACATGAAGTGCAAAAGCAGGGCTTGAGGTGAGCAGTGCCGGGTGCTACAACAAAAAGTAGTGTATGTGATTTGAGTCTTGTGTTGGAATCAATATCCAGCTCCTGCTTTTATTTTCTATCTGTTCCTTAGTATCTGGACTGTGGCAAAAAACATCTCAGGTGAGACAGAGGAGGATGGGGGCTTCTCTATGTCAGACATGAAACTTCTGCTGTTATTACAAAGAAAATGGAACAATCTGCAATGAGAGTGCCGGCACACTCCAAACCACAGCCCGCCTAGACTTCTTCCAAGTCTGATGGGGATCCAGATGCAAAGGAACTTTTCCAAAAAAACAGACCTTGGCTCTCAATGCTTCATGCTGCAGAGAATTATGCACTTTCTGAAATTTTTTCTTTGAGAACATTCGTTTTCCCGATGGTGTTACTTCATGGACTGTATTTACTTTTTCCATTTTGTTCATAGTTACCAGTGTGTCTATTTTCATAGTCATGCTCTAGAAACAGAAGTTCTTTTCCCTCTCTCCACTAATCCTTGTAACCCTCACCAAAGGTAGGGGCAGAAGCCAAAGCTTAACACCTAATTTGGATAATGACTCCTGCCCACCATGTCCCTCCTCCCACATCACTTGCCCCGTTATTACATTACTTGTACAGAGTGAAGTGCTAACGGGTGCTTTATAACTGCTTTGAAAAACACCGTCATGAAAGAAGCCAAGTAAGAAAACAGAACGTTTGGCGCCATTAATGGAACACGAAACCTTTTACCTTCGCCCATGGGTTTGAATCTAACGCAGCTCAGTAACCGCCCAAGTTGTTAACATGTCACGGTCATGTGGTAGCCTGAATAGTTCACGTTCTTAGTCCGTGTCATCAGGTTTGGGACACAGAACCCTGGACTCCATGCATGGTCTTGAACATAATCCAGCTCTGTTTTTACTGTCAGGGAAATGTGGTTGGCTGGCTAGAAACAATCCATGCTTTCAGCCTGTTTTCCAGCAGAAAAGCTTCCCCATCAAGGAAACAGCCAGGGCAAGTAGCTGCCCCATCATGTGGGCCATCCAGGTGGCAGGGAATGGTGAAGGGTTGGTGTACTTTTCTTAGAAGATAGTTCTATCTTTTAGAAGCATAGGAATTATGCTGTGTGCAGCACCAGGAAGCATAGCAGCAGCCCTGGAGTTAGTAAGGAGATTGGGACAAATGAACAGCACTTCCAGGAGATCCTGGCATTTGAAAATTATGGCCCTTAATGCTTTTTCTACAGGTAACAGGAGGAATGTTTTTAAGACCCTTGTCTTCTCTAAAGAAGCTGACTTTCAGAGTCTGTGTTAGAGTTGTTACCCAACAGGCTGCTGCCTCCATCTGTGACTAATACTGCTGTGCAGAACAAGTGTACCCTTTGGACAAGGCTGCTCTGGAGTGTCTTTGCATCTGGCTTGCTGGGAACTCCTGCAGAAATATAGAGATTCAGACGTGTGTCTAAACACAGAGGAGTCACAGGGCAGAGCAGAGAGGCAAGCCCAGCCCTGCACAATGCTTTGGGCTCATCAAAGTATTCTGGGAGCCCCCTGGCCCAAACAACATCAGTGCTGACGATGCTCTCACCAAAAGGGCTTCAAACCAATGTCAAACATATGTCAAGCTTGGCCTTCAGAGTGTTAGATTCACTTTATATTGTGCATCCAGCAAGAACTATCTGTCAGTGATAGCTCCTTCTTGTCTAAAAATGTTCCAGTTGTATGTCTGCTTTACACAGCTTTTCTTTTTCATACCCATCTTTGTTGTCAGCATAGCACAGGCCTTCCCCAAAGAGTTTTGTTGGAGAAAGAGTTCATACCAGCATTTTTGCCCCATTTGCAGCTACTTTACCATTGTATAGAGCCAGAGCCAAAGCAGTGCAAGGGAAGGAAAGGTTAATGTGACCTGCATTTTAGCAGCCTTAGATGATGTCTTTCCCTGTAGTGGTGTCCCCTCCCATTGAGTCGACTGAGCTGTGGCCAGTCAGTCCCATCAATCAGGCCCTGGCCATCCAACGGCTCGACGACTCTGAGTCTGAGGGTGTCTCCTTGGGCGGGGAGACTGACTAGAAGCCACCCCCGGGGCGGATCCCCGGGTGGAGAGATAGGGCAAGGACCTCCCCTGGTTCTGGAAAGTTCAGCAAGTTATGAGCCCGGATTGATTAGTGGAGAAGACCCTCCCCATTACCTTCAGATTATTGGTATTGGGACACGGGTGCCTCCCA
Source organism: Aleadryas rufinucha (assembly GCA_013397815.1). NCBI lineage: Eukaryota > Metazoa > Chordata > Aves > Passeriformes > Aleadryas > Aleadryas rufinucha. Next base: position 556,493 of record VZTH01007816.1, on the reverse strand, counting down.
CTTATTGGTGTGTTATTGGTTGCAGGGACTTCCCCCGCCCCTTTTCCTTCTCCCTTAAAATCCCAGACACAGGCTGTAATTCACCGGACATCTCCCCTTCCCCGAACAGTTAATAAATCGTGTTGAGATGTCTCTCTCTCTCTCTTTGCCTCGTTGCTCTGGTGCCTGAAAGCATACACCCTTGAGGAAGGCTATCCAACCCTGGGGACGGCCAGTCTCTCCCCGGCTCCCTGACGCTGACCGCTGCGGAAGCGAACGCCGAGGACGGTCCTTCAGGAGGGCCGCCTGCTATCCCAGGCAGACAACGAGCTATCCCAGGGGATCAGATCTTTCAAGGAAGCAGCTGCATGAGGATGTTCCTGAACGTTCTGCCTTCTGCATTAAGAGGCCTTGTCCCTTACAGACCAATTCTCAGTCTCCTGTAGATTCTGTGGTATTCCCACGAGGTGTCTCTTTTCATGATGGGAGAGCCCTAGTAAAGTCTTAATTTTCACCAGCTTTGCCACGGCTTACTCTCTATGAATAGTCTGTCCAGTTTGGTTGAAATTGTCTGCTAGAATAAAAATGGGCGTCCAAGCAAGGCACCTACTCTGATTTCCCTCGTTCCCTTAACAGCAGAAGCTAAACCCAGGATGGGACTGCTGTATTTTTCTTAAAAAGGACAGAACTTGGTTTCAGCTTCATGCCCCATATAATATATGTAGAGCAGCTCAGGAGCAACTCCAATTAAACTAAATGTTTCCTCTGCATAATGATCCATTCGCAACAGTAATTTATCAGTATTAACATTTAGAATTTATTTCCAGAACCGATGTTTTAAAGTATGATTAATCTTCAACATGATTAAAATAATTGCTTGTAACATTGACTGTAACTGACTTTGCCAGGTGACAAGAAATTTGTGAATGTCCAATTCCCATCAGAGTTTCAAAATGCACTCACCTACTGTTTCTACAAGTGCAAAACAATCTTGAATAATAAATGGAAAATGTCGGCACTAACATCTATCAGCACAGAAGTCATCATTAACAATTTCATTAGTTATGCCTTTAAACTTTTTCAGGAGATCTGGAAGCAGGGCTATTTATCACATGTGGAGTCCACATTTGCAAGATCTCTCAATATTACAATGCTGGAAAGAAGTTTCTCTGCTCTTTTTGAGGTTATGGCTCTGAGTGTTCAATCTTCCTTTATTCTGCAACCTCTTTGGACTTTTATATGTTCCTTTCCATCTCTCCTTGTGCACTGCATCCCTGAGCAAGTCGTTATTCAAGTCTCTCAAAGCAGGATGTTCACATGGGACTGATTTGGAAACCATATTTGGAGCACATTATCCTAATTCTTTATCAGCTTTCATGGGCAAGAGCTTGAGACATTTTTCTGTACTAGTTCTTTGAAAGCACAAATCTTGCTAGTCCTGAATTCTTAATATTGTTGGTGCAATTGTAGCCTTCAACTCATGCTGTCAGTGAAGTGAGATTTTCCTTCCACCCTCCTGATCTTCACAGAAGATAAAATCCCAGTCCTTTTTTATGTTAAGCCCTTGTACTGTTGTATTCTGCAGGACTGGGGGCAGAGGATCTAGGATTGTGGATCCTCCATGGTCACCTCTGACTTCACTGAGTCGACATAATCCACAGTGCCTGCTGCTCTGTCTTGGGCAGAACTTTGATCAGCACATTTGCCGAGATAGCTGAATTTTGGTTTGACATCTTGCTGATCTCTGCTGGACTTTCAAAACAGGGTATGAGTCATAAACTCTTCCCTCTAAGGTAAGCCTCACTGGTTTGGGAGCTGTAAAAGAATCCTGTTATTTTTAAAGGACAGAATTTTTCTTTCATTCTCTCCTCCCCTCCAGACACTCTCTCTGTTTATTTTTCATTCTGTCCCAAACCCTCTTTGTTTATATCCCACATTTTGAAAATTTCTTTCTTCTCCTTCATCCAACTGCTCTTTTATTCCACACCATTTCTCTGGACAAGGCGAGCAAGATCTGGAAAGAATCAGACATTTACACTGATAATGTTCCAGCCGGATTAGCAAATGTTTGGAAAAGACCTCATGCTTTGGGCACCAACTTCTCTCTGATTGGGGTAAAACACTTTAATGACTGGGGTTATTGCTGGATAGAGGCTTTTTTCCTTTATGGTATCTGGTGCTAGTTATTATCAAAGACAGATTGTTGGACTATGTGGACTGACACTGGGCTAGTCCAGTCTGGCAGTTCTCATCTCTGTATGAATGTGAATTCAGGCACATTTCAGTCTAGGATGGGTGTTCTTTTTGATGCACATAGGATAAATAATGAGGTATACTCAGTAAAATTAATAGGCTGCAAGAAGGAACTGGTGATCTTTGTATCCATTGCCCTGTATACTTGCTGAACCGAATCCCCAGTTCCATTGGAAAAGAACGAGCGACGGAGCTTTCCACATATTTTAAAATACATGTAATCACAAGCAAAAAAGACTTAGCAGAATGCTTCAGTCATCTGGGTTTAGACATAAGGCAGGGTTAAATTTAAAGCCCAGACAATACACTTGCAGCTAACTTTTTGACCTCATTCTATATATGGGTTTTCTCCATTACAGAATCCGTGTCATGAGGCTGAGAATGCCAATACAGTTTTTAGATGGGGAGTTGATCCCTTAGGCACTTATCTAGCTGAACTGAAATAATTGCTTCCTTTCCTGTTGTATTGCTTCAAGGCATTCTTATGTGTTGTATCTTAGTGTTTCTGTTGACCAGAGCAGGAAGCCATACAGCAAGTTGCAGCCAGATTTCAGAGACTAAGCTGATTAACTCTGGTGAAGCTCTAATGCAAATCCCATCCCATTAATTCCTTAGCTCGCCTCCACACTGCATGGTATTCCTTCCACAGACACAGTCCTACATTACCAAGTGACACACCACCACCAGCAGCCTGTCATAAATCTTGCAGAGCTTGGGGCTGCCAGTCGCACACCGCACAGTTTTGAGGTGAAATTTCCTTCTTAGCACAAGGGCCAAACAAATGACACGCTGTGTTCAAGTCACTCAGAGCTTTGCAGAGCAGAAAGGGTTCATGTTTTGCAAAAGGAAACTTACTAGGGGTGGTTTCTTGGTCTGCTGAAGTGTGCTAACTTACTGTATTGCCTGGACAATGAATTAGTAAGTGTTGTAATATCAAATGTGTGTGTGTTTATGTTTATGGGTACACACCTATAGCTACAGCAGTGTGGTCCAATCTAAAAGCCAGTCTGATGATACTGGTCAGAATAAAATTGAACTGCTAGAAGTGTAGAAATCATGGGATTTCTACTGTTTCCAGGGATGATAATCCTTTTCCTGCAAAGACCTTTTAAGATGGCAGTTAGCTGCTAACACAGTAAGGAAGAAAACATGACAGAAAGAAACCCCACTCTGCTGACATCTCTACGTCCACATCAATATAAATTAAATGAGAGTTTAGCTTCAAACTGTTAAATGGTTGTTAGGCCCATGTTTAATAGAAGGACTGATGTTATAGTCTGATTTTGACAAGATTCAGGTTAATACCAGCCAGCTGAATTCCACAGATATTGGCACACCTCTGGGAGCTGCATATTCACAGACAGAGACAGTTTGACCTCATCCAATTTATACATTTGATCTAATGCACTGGAGGCCATCTAAAAATAGAGTTCTGGAGGGGAAGACGGATAATGCTCCTGAGCTATAGACCAACAAAAGCAGCTCTCCTTCTTCCAATCTCTTTTCTGTCTCTGTATGAAGCTTCAGCTCAAACTTCCTTACAATAAAAGAATTGCTTTTATCACAGATCCCCTCAGAATAGATAACGTCACTCTTAATAAGTCCAAAAGAAGATTTGTCAGCCCTTCATGAATAACCAGATGTTGGGAAAATGATGGTGTGTCATTTCCCTGAACAAACATTCTTGGCATTTATGCATTTCCTCCCATATCTCTTTAAAAAATGATTGTGTGTAAATTTAGTGCTGACAAAACTGAGGGCCTGAGAGAAAATGGATTACCACTCATTTGGTAATTTTACTTGGTCAAGGCATGGAATTTTTGTTTTCTGGGAAATGTGACATAGAAATATTACTTTTCATTCTGATTCAGAATATTTAAAGCAAAAATATTACCATTAAGCAGAAAATCCAAGATGGCATTCAGGCACCCCTTTATTTGAAAATTTCAAGGCATAGTATTTCTTTCACAATATTTTTAGTTTACATTACATGATGTGACCACTGATGGAAACTTGCTTTTAAATCAAGTGCCACTTCTAGGTACTGGGCTGGGAAAGTTAAGATGGCTCATTCGGTACTAAAGAGCATCTGGCTTTTTAGTATTGAAAATGTGGGTTTTTTGAAAATGTGTTAAAATAGAATATTTCATTTATTCCCAGTCATATGCAATCCTTCAATTATATGCTAAGGTGCCAGTGATAATGACTCATTTCTACTAGCATAGCTATTGAAATGAAATAATTTTTAAACCCCTTATTTTTAATACAAAATTTTAAAAATGTCAAAACAAACCCACTTCCTTTTCAGCATTTCCATAAAAATCCTAAGTGTAATCAATTGAACTTCCCATGTAACAAAATACTGGCTCAGAAAATACTTTTACAATTAGAAGAAGTTACTTGAAATGTCTGTTTCAATAAAAAGGTCAGGCAGTTGTAATCCCTGTATTTCTAGAATTCTGTCCGTGTCCAAACAGATGGTTGGTGGTTATGAAGGTTTATGTGTATTTGGTATTTCCATTCATGTCATTCCCACACAGTTATCTGCAAGATTACTTCTCTCAGTTTTGGTACTTTATTGATAATTTCCACAGTGAGATGAAACAATTAATTTACATGGATGGTGGACTTCAGTAAATGAAACCCCAGTTGTCTCATTCTATACCTCATGAATAGAACAGAGATATTGAAACATTGCCTATGAAATGAAAAATATACCTGTGATTCACCTGTATTGCAAAATGATTGAACAAAATAGCTCCCTGGGAACCAATGTACCATTACCCTTTCTTGGAATGTCAGTCATTTTCCTCTCTGGGTTGTGAGCCTGATTTGAAGAGGAGACGGAGCAGTGAAACCTGTGCGGCTCTGCCGATTCAGTAATGTACTGGCAGAACCATCAGTTGTAAAGAGAATTACTGTCTTCGCTGAAGGAGGCATAACACAGTGGCAGAAAGGAAGCAGAGCCAAGAGGGCAACTGATAGGCATGGCTGGTTTTTATGTGTGGGGGAATTTCTCTGCCACATGATTTTGCACACTGCATAACTTAAAGAAGTTGTACGCCAGAGAGAACCCCAGCCCAGTTCATTAATCCACAACTGCCTCTAGTAAGCACTGTCATAGAAGAAAAGTAAAAGTTAATGGACCACATTTTGTCCTCTGCTAAGAGTCACTACACTGGAGTTTCCACTGGTAAAACCAAGGCTACTGTATCTTTGCCAGGGCTTAAAATGTTCTCATATATTTATGGTATCAATTTGGATTTGTTTTCATTTATGAAATTGATTTGAAAGAATACATTAGAGTAGAGCATTTCTCCTTCATCTGAAGCTGAATCAGCAATTCTGGTGTGCTGATTACATCTCAGAAACCTCTCGTGCCATCCTAACAGTGCCCTGCACTCGTGCAATGGACGTGCTTGATGTGGGTCAATGGTTGGCAGGGGAGCGTGGCCATCCAGGTGCTGTCCTGATGCCATGTGGCACATTTGGCAAGGTGCTTACCACCTTTGGTGTACCTTTTGTGCATCTTCGAAATAGGTTTTCTTATCTTGTATAAGGGTGTAATGATCTGTGGATGAGAGAGAATGTAACTAAACGAACTGCCAGAAGTCTCTGTGCTCTAACGCTGCGCTTCACATCCTGAACTCAGCAGTTGAGCTGAGTCCAGCCGAAAGCACTGCTGTTCACATCGCTTCCTACTCTGCACTTAAAACATCTTTTTCTTCCATCCCCTTCCCATGCAAGTATTTCTTCCAGCGAGGTACCTGCCGGCAAACTCCCTTCATCGGTCTATTTCCTGGTGACCTACAATGATCCGTTTGGCCCCTGCGGTTTCGCAGACACTTCCGTAGTGGCCCTTACCGTAAGTCTAAAGCGATGCTGCCCTCTCCTGTTCACTCTTGACCCGAATGATCTGCTTCCAGGCAAAGGCTGTAGATGTCTTTGTGACCACCTCGAGCTAAAGCGTAGGCAGGGGAAAAGGTCCACAGTTTAACTGTATTTTTATCAGTCCTTTAAGATCTCCATAAATAGCACACTATTGAAATGTTTTTGCAAATTCTATTCCTTGCAAATTCTATTCCTTGCAAATTCTATTCCTTGAAAATTTTCCCTTTGAACCATTCCTTCTCTCTCTGTTTTCCCATCCCCCCTTATATTCTTTGCTTACAATTGATTTAATTTTTTTTTTTTAATCCATCTGCTTCTTACCAACCTCTTTTTCCCCCTGAGTGCTTTCTAAACACACTCCTCCCCCAGAACCAGCCAAAAAAACGTGGNTGTACCATTTGTGCATCTTCGAAATAGGTTTTCTTATCTTGTATAAGGGTGTAATGATCTGTGGATGAGAGAGAATGTAACTAAACGAACTGCCAGAAGTCTCTGTGCTCTAACGCTGCGCTTCACATCCTGAACTCAGCAGTTGAGCTGAGTCCAGCCGAAAGCACTGCTGTTCACATCGCTTCCTACTCTGCACTTAAAACATCTTTTTCTTCCATCCCCTTCCCATGCAAGTATTTCTTCCAGCGAGGTACCTGCCGGCAAACTCCCTTCATCGGTCTATTTCCTGGTGACCTACAATGATCCGTTTGGCCCCTGCGGTTTCGCAGACACTTCCGTAGTGGCCCTTACCGTAAGTCTAAAGCGATGCTGCCCTCTCCTGTTCACTCTTGACCCGAATGGTCTGCTTCCAGGCAAAGGCTGTAGATGTCTTTGTGACCACCTCGAGCTAAAGCGTAGGCAGGGGAAAAGGTCCACAGTTTAACTGTATTTTTATCAGTCCTTTAAGATCTCCATAAATAGCACACTATTGAAATGTTTTTGCAAATTCTATTCCTTGCAAATTCTATTCCTTGAAAATTTTCCCTTTGAACCATTCCTTCCCTCTCTGTTTTCCCATCCCCCCTTATATTCTTTGCTTACAATTGATTTAATTTTTTTTTTTTAATCCATCTGCTTCTTACCAACCTCTTCTTCCCCCTGAGTGCTTTCTAAACACACTCCTCCACCAGAACCAGCTAAAAGAACGTGGGTTCTAATTGCAACAAACAGTTCATTAAAAATCACAGGAGACTGTCAAAGCCTGGTTCCATTATTTGGTCCCTGAGATAAGAGTTTGACACAATAATTGTGCTAGCTCAGACAGGTCCCCAGAAGAGCCCATCAGGAAGCTAAACCCCTCTTCAGGGGAAAGAGCAAACGTACGACAGCACTGAGGTCTGAAGAGACAAAATAACAATAATTTAGTTTTTCTATTGTTCTTGTTACCACCCCTCCTGCTCAATAAAATATTCACGCAGCTCCTTTTAGGAACAATGCCTTTAACACTCATTCAAGCCATTATTGAATGCATGTATAGTTCACTCATTCTGAAACCAGATTTTCCAAACCATGGGCTGTGGGGGAAATTCAAAAGGACCACTGGAGGGCTAGGAAAAAAAACCTCTTATTGTTAATGTAATTGTTTAAATTATGATTGATTTAATATCAAAAGAAAACATAATTTTATTTCTATTGTTCTTTTTCGTAAGTTTTATGCTGACAGCATCTCATTTTTCCCAGGGTAAGGGCAATTGAGAAGTGGCTGCAAATACTGACTGCAAGCAGTTATACTAATCAGCTTTTAAATGCTGGCTGCAACTCAGTCCCTCCACTACCAGGGAGAGTGTTCTGTGCGCTCCTCCTGTAATTACGGCCAATTCTCTCTCCTCTGCCCTGGAGGAGCTGAACTGCTCCTGCCATGGAAAGGTAATTAGCTATTTCCTGCCTAGGGAGAGTCGAATGGAGACGGATGAGCTCAAAAGCCCCAAATACGCTCAGCACTAAATACTGCTGTTCTACTCCTTGAATATCCACAGCTCTAAGTGCCGCTGGATTGGTCGTTCTCGGGGTCTGCTTGTCGCCGCCCCTTTGGCACCGAGCGTTTCTAGGGACGGGTTCTCTGGGCAGGCTCCTCGTATCCTCAGGTGGGGAACTCGGTGCTGCCAAGTGTTGAACGTCTCTGCACAAGAGCTGAGGGGTGTCAGTTCGCTGGGCTGAGAGTGTCAGTGCTTTGCAGACACTGGGTTCGTGTGTCCTGACGTCTGTGCTCATGTCTAACCCTGAGAGCACAGACCTATTTAAACGATGGGGTTGGCTGTTGTCTCTCATCGAGCTCTCTTGAGGAACACAGTCCTCCATGTATTGTTCCACCCCAATAGCTACTGGATTTTGTTCCCTTAAAACTAGTCTGTGTTTTGATAAAATTTCTTCAGAATATCCCTGTTTCCTTTTGCTCTGTATTCACAAGTACCCTCAAAATCCCACACACTTCTGTCTGTTTAACAAAGAACTCAGATTTGCTTCCTGAGCTATGTACAGACACATCTTAAAATATCTTGCCAACTCATCTTTCATTCACGTGGAAGCCATATAACAAGGCAGACTGCCTTGGGTACTCACTGTCATCTGTCAGCTCTCAAGGTGTTCATCAGGCTCACAGCACCCACGTCGTTTGCAATCTTCATTCAAGGCATGCCTGCAGGTCCTGTGATGTGCTGCGATGGAAAACTTTTAGCTTACATCTGGAATCATTGTTCTTGACATCTCAGATGGGGGTGAGGGGAAACCTTTATAAGGGGAAAAGGACAATGAAGCAAGATGTTAAGACAGCTAGCTGGTCAATGAGTCACAGCTACTAAAAATTTGGCAGCCGCCACAAAGCAGCTAAATGTAACCAGCTCTAAAAGGCCCACAGGATGTCTCTTGCTCATTCACTCACACATGCAAACACACAGAGTTTAGAGAAGCAATTCCCTGCACCTCATGCTCTTGAGATGAACTTGTAAGCAGCTTGGGTGTAGGGTTTAATTTCTACAGGAAGTATTTATTTTGCTTTCCTTAGCTGATTTTCTAACCTCCATCACTCTAATGGAGGTTTCTGATGGTGTCTCAGGGTCTGACTTGCAGCCTGCTGAACCCAGTGTGAGTCTTTCCTTGATGTTCAATGGAGAGACCATAGATCAAGCCCTTAGCAATCAGTTCGGGGCACATGTCCTGATGACTAAGAAGGTAGATGCTGACAGCGTAGAGCAATAGCAGAGGAGGCATAAAAGGGGACTGTCTGTCTGATCCTGTATGATGGCTGCTGATGTTGATTGTGGCCTCTTGGTTTATCATATAGTCATTGCTGACATGGCAATGGCTTTGAAGAGAAGGTAAGAACTTGAACTCCCTAGAGAAAGAAGACTAGAGAGACAACAGGGTGTTGAAAAGGAAGGGTCAGGAAGACCAAAGATCAGCAGTTGTGAAGGGAAGTGAAAAGGGATGTGAGGAAACTGCAAAGGAAAAAAAATACTTGATACAGATCCAGGTTTTCACACCCATTCCCATGGGTAAAATGCCAATAACAGCAACTAACAACAACAACAATATATTAAAAAAAAAAGCATGCAACACGATGCATAAGTAAAAAAAATACTTCTAAAAATTCTTGCAGTGGTACTGTAATAATTATATAGCATTGGTAGACAATTGTATCCAGAGAAAAAAATGGTTTTATGAGCCCCAGATCACCTACTCAAACTGGGAGGTGCCCACTTGTGCCAGCTATGAATTTGGTCTCTGATTTTTGTAATATTTCAGATCCTTTGAAGGCTGTTTTAAAGAGGAAGTTCTCCAGTCCCCTTTCTGCAAAATAAGAAGGTATAATCAAGGAATTATTTATTTCAAAACTGGATGAATAATACACTATCAAATTGAAGCGTTCTTTATTGTGATCCTGAAAACCTTTTGTTCAAAATGTGTTACAGGTTGGAGAACAGGTTTTAAAAGCCTAAATCTATTCCAAAACCACTGTGAATGGTTTTCTGGGAAGGAAAGATTATATATTACACTTGGTTCCTCTCCAAGATTCGTATGTCTTACATGAATACTCCTCTGTCTCCTTCTGTGGTGACATATCTGAGATCAATTATGCCAACAGTAAAGTCTGGAATTTTTATAGTCCAGCTTTTACGAGCATTTTCATAGAAGAACTTATGAAGGCTGAGGTATAGGAAAAGTCCAATAATCCTGGCCTGTTATCTTCATCATCTCCAGCCCTCTGTCTTTTCCTCTTTACCCTCTCCAAGTGAAAACAGTGGCTCACATAATACACATACTGCATTGTGGTGATTTAAATGGCCATCTGTATGTTTATCTGAGGCCTCTGTGAATGGGCAGCCTCATTAATGCTTGTGTCATGGACGGATGGGCCAACACAAATTCTGTTTGTGTAAGATAAATTCTCCTCTCCTGGCTTTATCTCTTTTGTTCATTCCTTTTGCACTCTCTCATTTTTCTTTTCTTTCCTCTCTGGGAGTTTATTCTTGCTAGAACTCACTTTCCTTATTTCTGAGGTTGGATCTTGATGCCTCTACTTTCCTTTTTCTCTGCACATACTTAGGAGAAATCTATCTGAAAAGAAATGCATTTTTAACCTGATTGTGACTGTTCCCATAGGAGTGATACTACTGACATTAGTGGGACTAATTGGAGAAAAAAGTGTTATTCAGGACAAGGGGGTACCAGGAGCAGTTCCTTAGTAATAACTTTTTAAGCCATGACTAGGGACCTGGAAGTTTTGAAGGCTGCCCTTAGGTTTATTTACTCTTTGCAATTATAAGAAGCAGTGAATCTGTATTATTTGTCAATAATTAATATCTAATTTGTGTCATCTCCCAAAACAATGAAGGAAAGCAAAATGTGTTCATTGGATTGATCTGCTTACCTCTGGCTTTAGATTCTGAGAAACATGTGTATGGGGAGGATGCTGAATCTGTCATGTTTAGTTGCACTGAGTAGCACTTGACTGCTCAAATGCTCCTGCTGGGTGAATTAAGTATTTAATAAATTCCGAGGAGCAGTGTTGTGCTTCACTGGCTGGGAAATTGGGAAATGGAGAGGCAATTGTTTTAGCCAATATGAAGGGAGGTCACTGTCAGTGTTTTAAATCAAGCCTTGAAGAAAGCAAATGTTAATTCAGACAAGCAGTGGCTCAACTGCAGGTGGGGTTTTGTCCCTGTAAGGAAATGACAAGAATGATATGTTGGGTATCCAACATAATGTTGAATTTTCTGTATAGTTTCTGCTGCATTTAGTTCACTGCCTATCCCCAATGCTGTCTGAAACCTGAGTGCCCTACTGGGTCCTTTCTGGTTTATTCCTCAACATTAGTATCAGCTTCATGGGGAATTTTGAATGTGGGTGAGGACATTAAAGAGATACATGAGTGATGGTTGAAAATCACCAAGAGTCAAACTATTACTCACTCCTAAGTACTTTTAAAAGCCATCTGCAGAAATTGAGATAACAGAAACCAGTTTTCTCTTTTATCAAAGAGCATGTTCAGGAAGGGTAAAGGCTAAGGAGGGATACGTTTGCTTTCAACAATAAGTAATCATCTCTGACTGAAATACACATGCAGCACACATGTGGAAGGAGGAGCAAGTGTAACAGTCTTTTACTTGGTAAAAAGGCATCTGTAAAAGTTAAAAAGGATTCCCCACACTCACAGAGGGCATTGTACCCTACTGATAGCTTTTTACAACTGAACTTCAGTTCCAGTGTTCAGATTGCTTCAGCACATCTGTGGGAAAATATAACCCTGGTCCTAGGAATAGGAAGGAATGTCTATTTTTCATCCTCACGTAATTGAAAACTGACTGAAAACAATTGGCAGGAATCTAAATATTCACATTTGGGCAGACACCAAACATGGGAAATTTCAGGCCAAGGGAGTTTTTTTTGGGAAGATTATGAGGAAGTGCATAAGAATAGGTTTTTTTTCTTTTTCTTATTCTTTTTTTGTAGTTGTTTTCTTCTTTTTAATGGTAATGGTAAGTGTTCCATTAGAGGTGACTCAACATATAAACTGTCCAACCATTTTTTCCTAGTGCTTGTTCTTCAAATCCTTCATTTATTACTTAGTATAAAAGTAACAGACAGTGTATCTTTAAATAGAAATTACATTCCTGTCAGCTTACCCAAAGCCCAAATATGGGACAGAGTGTCAGAGAAAAACACTAACATGAGGGATTCAGGGACCTGACAAGGTTACAGACTCTGCTGCCTGATAAACAACTTACACTGAGTTGTGCTTCCTGAACTTGTATCTCAGGACATAAAAGTAAGGGGGAAGTAACCCCTTTCTTGAGCAACAGCAGAGAGAGACATCTAATGTAGGGTGAAGTGTGGGGTATCTGGAAAGCATAGGGTAACAAGTTATTAATATCCCATTTGTTTTGGTTTACTGCCACCTTGGGCTGAGGTTGATAAAGAGGCACATGGCTTCACTGGCAGAAAGATTTGGCCATGTGCTGTAAACTATTATAAATATTACATGGTGTAGCTGAGGAGCCTACACTCCAAATGTAATCTAGTATGGCTCAAACACTGAAGAACCACTCCATAAAAATGGCACTTCTCCGTTCTGCACATCTGTTTCTTGCATGTATTTTAAGAGTCAGGTCTGCTTAAATAACATTTAAATGATGGTTTTATTGTGGGGTTTTTTAAAGAAAAAAACAGCTGCAGAGCTCTGTAGAGCCAAGTCTACTTGGAAAGAGAGCTTGCTCTTCTTCAGCGTGACTTTTAACTGCAAGATCATTTCTGCTCTCCTTTATTTCTGTCTGTGTGTGCAGTGAAGATGTGAGGCCAGGAGGAAACGCCTTGCACTGGTGCAGGGCTGGAGGGAAGGACAAAAGTTGCATCTGGGATGCTGCAAGCTGATATGAGTTGGTTTGGGCACAGTATATTTCAGAGTATTCCCAAAGGAACTTCCTTCTCTACTAAAATCCTGCCATCTTCTGCTGCTCGGCAGTGCTGGAGACCAGAAGCCAGCTATACCCTACATAGAACTGTCCCTCTGAGCACGTGCTGCTGGCTGGGAGAGCTGCTGTTACTCCAGTGCCACCCTTATGTTAACAGGAAACCCTCAGGAAAGCAGCAGCAGCCCAGCTTGTGCAATGCTGGGATCCTCCTGCAGTGATAAAGGTTAAATTAAAAGCCTCCAAGGAAGTACATCAGTGCACAGTGCTCCAATGGAGTACCACGAGGACTCTGTGCTGACTTTCTCCTTGTTAGCAATCCCAGCTGGGCCCACATCTCTTCTCCCCCACCCCTGGGGAATTCCTTCCTCATCTTCTTCATTCTTTGTTTCTCATCCTCTGAGACTGGGATGCTTCCTGGCCAGCTCCATTCCTGTTGAGGGCAACCTCGGCTGCTCCCACCGGTGGGAGATAGTCACACCCTTCAGAGTCTCATAGCCAGAGAGCAGCTGTTCATTTGACTCCCAGTGACCTTCCTTTCCCTTCCCTCCCTGTGGCCTGGCTGCTTTTACCGCCAGGCTCACACCATGACCAGCTTCCAATGTGCTGCTGCGATTTGAACTCAGGCAGCAGGAAAAAACTGACCATCCCGCGCCTGGTGGCTCACTGAGCTGAGCCACCACATCAGCTGGAGTCTAGCTCCTTATTATATCCAGATGCACAAACAGTTTGCCTGCCAAGAGCATGCTTGGTGCTTCGTGAAACCCTATCACTGAGACGGATTAGTGGTGGGACTGCCAGGAGCGGCTTTTGGGAAAGGCATCGGGAGGGAGGGAAGCCTTGGTACGTGTGGTACATCCACCTCCTGAGATGGGCTTGCTTCTCAAAACTGTGCTTCTACTCATAGGTAATTGTGAGCACAGAAGGAGGAAAACAAAGGAAGGGAGGAAGGTTTGCTAAGTGGATCCAGGTTATAAATCAAAGCTCCACAAATACGTACCCTCTCCATAGTCTCACATGCAGGACCATTCATTTCTGTTCTTGATGCTCTACCATGCAACTCATTTAACTCTGGCTCCACAGCTCTGGGAAGTTCCTTTTATTCTAGAGCAGCAGAAGTCTTCTCTCATAGGTCCTGTTGTATAGTCCACTCTGCCTCCCACCTGTGCATCTTTCTGTGCTTCTCACTTTGCTGAGGAGGGACTCACCCTCCCCAAACCTTCCTGCTTAGTCTACCTGTTACTATAGTGGCAGCTCAATTTAAATTTAGAAAATGTTAATTGAATTTACAGTTTTAACTACCTGAAGAGAAGACTTAATTGCACTTGTCTGAGAAAAACTGATCAGCATTTCAGCTTGAGGTTTAAAAGGCTTTGGGAAGGAATCAAAAGTTGTTTTCTGTTCTCTGCATAAAAGGGTAGTGGCTGTCATTTGTGCGAAGATTTGCACATGTGTGGCCCACATTATGTGTGTTTCACCGTGAATGATTCTGTGATTCTGGGAAACAGAATCATTATTTCTGAATTTGCTCATGCATCTGTAGTGATTCAACCATCACAGTTGTCGGAAGCTCAGGCCTGGATCCCCATTTTACTTGCAAATGGACAATAGCAGAACCCAGAGTTCAGATATGAATGTGACCAGTTTTCGGAATATTCAAAACAGGAATCTGAGTTCTGCAGACTAAAGTAACTTCCATGATAGTTAAATCCTCAGCTATCTAGGGACCATTATCTGTGCAAGAGCTTCCTTCTTCAGCAAAATAAGCTGTTCCTTCTTACTCAAGGCAAACAATCTATTGAATCTGTAGGCTGGGTTTTCTGTCTGGTTTCTGGCCACAAGGGGACAGACAGTAACTGTCACATAAAGACAATGCTGTGTCCTAGGTGGATTAAGTACATCAAAGTCAGTGCTTCAGCGTGAACTGTTTCTGAAAAGTCAAAAAAAGAAGTATCCTAGGCAGTACAAATGAGGTACAAAAATATATCTGCTGAATTAGCACAGCAGAGATCAGAGAAATAAAGTACATATATATTTCAGAGGCAGCATAGGAAAAATGCCATAAATGTATAAGTGTTTATAGTTTAAAAATATACTTGATGTAGGAGATTGAAGCAACATGTGAAGTGGCATACAGTGCCTGCCAGAGGCTTTAGCCCCATAAAACTACTTTGAGAAGAAGGCAAGAAGACTTGATAGATCAGGGATAAAAAATGTGATTTTAGGACCTCTTGCCTCATGTTCACAGATTCAGGTCCATAGTGCACTTACTATCAGCCAGGTACTGCCCTCTGAGCACAAACATTTTCTTTTTAACATCTTGTAGCACTATTGCTTGCAGGTCTGAGTCATGAGAGATGATGGACCTCTGCCTCAGCACTGCAGGACCTGTCCCCATCACGCTGCCTTGTCTGGGCACTCTGCAGGCAAAGAGCTTCATCCACCCTCCAACACATCAGCCTAAGGCTCCATCTCCTTCATCACTCAAACTAGACTGTTTTGACCTCTGAATGGCTACTCTGTGCAGTCACAAGAAAACTCACTTATTGAGATAGCTGGTTTCAGGGTGATTGAATTAGTTTGGGTATTTCCTCATTCTTCCTTCTGAAGTTGATCGCACAAAGATTATCTTCAGTGCTTCCTGCATCAGAAATACCACTATGGGCACTTTATTCCATTTTCAGTGACCTTTTGTTTATATTTGTTTCATAAAGTACCAGACTCATTCACAGGGCTATTAATTAGCACTGAATTCAGTAATTTTGGATCATTTTTGATGATTATCGTCCTAAGAGTGGCATATGATCTGGTGCAGGAACTTGCTTTTATTTAGTCCTCAGGGGGAAAAAAAGTGCTCAACTGGGAGAAGTCAGCAGTAAACTGAAGGGAATAAAAACTGACCTTTCTTGACAAACTGTCTGGGTTTTCATGGCTTTCTCATGTCTTCATGCTATGAGTAATGTAAGGAATGCTGCAGGCAGTGTCTGCAAGCTCGGATATTAAAAATAAAAACTTTATGTAAGCCAGTTGCATTTTCCTCTGTCCACTTTTAGTTTGCTCATTCCCTGTCTCTCTCTCTTTTTTTATTTTTTTCTCATTACAAGAAAGCAAATTCTGGAGATTATTCCCACATGAAACACTTCCCCACATGGGTCTTTCAGTACTGCCAAGTCACTGATATAACATCCCACTGCTCCTGAGATCCATGAACACTCATTGATACGAGTTTTTCAGGCTTCTCCAGTCCTATTAAAAAAAATAAATTTTCATTTAACTTCTCACAGAAGTTAGACAACTACAAGAGTCAGAAAAGCCCTTCCAGCTGACTGAAGGGAAATTTTTGAGCGTCTCCTGCCATCTCGTGGGATTGAGGAGAACATTCACTTTGCTTATTAATTGTCTGAGATGTCAAAGCTTTCCTTGTGGCCCCCACTGACTAGTGAGCAAATGAGACACAGCCCATGGCCAAGCACCCTTTTCTGCAGGAACAGGTTTGGGGGAACCTGCTGGCCTTAATGGGACTGCCCTAAGTCCCTCCCAGTATGTCTGTGGCGAGGATGGTCACTTACAGATTCGTTATCTAGTCATTGTTAGAGGAAAGGATCGAAGTATGTGGAGACTTCTCCTGCTATCAGTTCATCTTGGGGGATGCCCCCGGTACCATGTGGCAAATCTGCACCAGTATCACCTCTATATCCAGGAGAGTTGCCAGAGAGGTCGAGAAACTGAGTGTGGGGTTGGAAACCAAGGTCTCCTGCCTGCAACCCCAGCTCACCCCAGCTATGGCTGTGTGGGTGGCCCTGGGCACGGCTCTGAGCACAGAGAAAGAAGCCAATAATTTCTGAGTGATAATCCCATGTTTGTCTGTATTTAAAACTTCCCGCAGCAACGAGCAGCAGAGTTGCTCTGTGTAAACAAAGTGACTGGCAGTACATGAACCACACAGTCCTACAGAGCTGGTGGGTTGTGCAACAGCTAAAACACAGCAAGGTTTGGATACCAGAGGCTGACCCAGGTAAATGCTCCTACGTTTTAACAGTGAGAGGCTGCAAAAACACCACTGTGAGTTGTTCTGACTCTTGAGTGAGGGGCAACAATATCTTCAGTGTGAGCAATTTGTTTTCCCACCCGTGCACACCATCAGCCTGTTGGTCTCACTAGCTAAAGATGGCTGACATAGAGTGTGCCTTTGTTTGCCTCGAGCTGCTTTGGTTGAGCTCTTGTGCAGGTTTTGGAATCACTTTGGGGTGATTGATTCTGCCATGTGAAAAATGTTCCTTTCATATTTTCAGCTTCTTTTTAAATTTGCTGTTTGAAACCACAGTCAGGCTGAATAGGGAGAGTGAGTTCCTGAGGATGTTGGTGAGTCCTCACCAGGAAGAGGCTCTAACTGCTTTGGAAGGTCAGGGGTCAGGACTTTTTTCAAGTAAGTTTCACTGGTAGTCTCTGACAGTGGGGAAGCCATGAGGTGTTGCTTGCCATTCCAGGCTTTGGAGGGGAATATTCTGGTGGATGTAGATTTATCCATTAATTTTCCTGTCTATTACCTTCCATCCCTGTGGTTCTCAGGCATAATATTCTTACTCAGTTAGTTCCTCTCTCTCTTTCTGTCTTTAACCTTCATTTCCTTCCTACCCTTTGTCATCTGTTACTTCTCCAATTCCCATTATTCTCCATGGACCTCAAAGAGTCTTTGCCACCTCCATCCCAGACTATGTTGCCCAGGCTCTTTTTCCCAATTTACATCCCAGAATTTATTTCCCATGTTCTTGATTCAGGTTCTGCTGTAGAAAAAGATACATTCCTTCCATCAGCAGGAGGGACAGACAAGCTGCCATCTTGCTTTCCCTTGTCCTTGCACCATTCAGGCCCAGAGATGCTGCAAACAGGGAGGTAGCACATGGAAAACACAGAAAACCTGCTTCTGCCACATGGAGGCATGGGCTGTGGGTTTGTGAAGGTGGCATATAAGCACAGAGGACAGTAACACAAAGGATCTGTGAGATTTAGGCATGAGCAGTTGCTCTATGGGGTGGCACAACCTCAGCAGGCAGAGGAATCGTGTGAATGCATACTCTGAGAGAGCTAGACTTTTTTTTAAAATAAGCAATGTTAACAGAACTCCTTGTTTTTAAACCTGTGCAGAGCAACTATCTCAGTTGCTTGTGCATTTGCCAATCAAACCTGCTGGGCTGCAAATATCCATACTAGGTTAAAAATAATGGGCCTTAGTACCCCAAAATTTTGAAATGTTCAATCAAAACTATCCATCCATTTCTAAAATAAGACAAAGGGTTGGCTTTGATGTTAAAAAATGACAGCGTTAATAGTTGTTTTCTTCAGGTGGGTGGGGGACAGCTGTTTTTGACTTTTACTAGAGGAAAGCTAGTAACTGGTGAAGTAACTGTGTAAATCCTTGCCACCTAACCTAGAGGAAATCTTTTCCTGCCATCACTTTGTAGCTTGAGACAGCACAAGTCTCTGGAATCAGCTTGGTGGCACTTGTCATTCTAACTACTTATCCTCTGCACACAAATACTGGGGGAGACATAGGGGACACAAGTTATACTGAAAATAGTCCTAAAAGTTACGATGTTTTTGAGTGTGGCACAGGAGATAATTGAAGTAAAAGAGAATCTAATCCCAGGGCTGCATGAATTCTCTGAATTCAGTTAGACTTTTATGACATAACTTGTTATATGTTGAGAAACTAAAAGGCATCCCAGGAAAAAAAAATCACAGTATTTTAACAGATCAAGATAATTAATGGACCTAGATATATGCAGAATGCTTTTCTGTCACCTCATGATAAGCAGAGTCTCATCTTTTTTCTTCTTTTAGGAGAAGCTGCCAATATGACATATTAAACTATTGTAGCTTTGCAGTAGCACGAACAGAGGAAATTTGAGCCTGAAATATTTGTCTAAAATAATGAAGATTTATGACTCTGTTGATAGTATTGAATCTTTCAAGTATAGATGCCAAAAGGGTCAGTTGTTTTTCTGACAAGTCTTGCGAAAGAACATGTTATAAACTTAATGACTTAATTTTGCTTTATATGCCAGTAATGTAGGTGCTTTATGGACAATTTGATATCAAATGCATAGTTTAGAGACAAAGAGGCTTTGAACCAAAATGCACACTCTTAGAGAGAGTCCTCATTTTAACTGTTATTGATTAAAATAAATGTTCTCTCCCTTTCCTGGTTAACTAGAAATTACCAAGGCTATCTCTGGTATCAGTAAGAAATATATAAGGCTTGTTGAGAAAGAGAGATAAGAAACGGAAGGGAATTTAATCTGTCAAGGTCCCTCACATATTAATTAATATTCTGTATGTGTCTAAGGAAAAGATTCAAAATAGTTCAGATGTGTTTGAGGGAAATGTGTTTTGAGAATTTAACCTTGGTGCAAATACATTACCATTTTTTTTCTTTAATTTCTTCACGTTTTGTAAGTATTTGTTTCTGGATTTTTTTTTTTCGTGCATTACAAACACATTTGTTTGCAGTTTACATTAACCTGATTTGAACCTCGAGGTGGCAGCCTCGTGGCAAAACATTCCCTTGTCCCAGAGTATGGTGAAGTTATAAAATAGGTTACTGAGGCCTTGGTGTTAACAAACACCTTCTGTCCTCAAAGAGGCTGTGTGGGTGCCTTGTGGGCTGGTGTCTTCAGCTCACTCAGGAATCAGAGAGAATCCCTGAATCTTAAGAGTTCCTCTGTAATTTTCATGAGTTGGATGTGTAGAAACTGCCCTCTTACTCAGAAGGGCCCGTCCAGTGATGTTTGATAGCTAGGAAAAAAATAAAGAGATGATGATTTTGTAAATAGGAATGTATCTAATGCAGGAGCTTTGTAATAGCTACACTGAAGAAAATAAAAGATATTTCATTGGACACAATCAAATACGTAGATTGCTTAACTTCTTGGTAGTGTTTTAGCACTGGAGTACAGCAACTAATAAAAACTGCACTGCCATAAAGGGTGTTTAAAGGTTACCCCAAGGCTGGACAGGACACAGTACGTTTTCTTGCCCATTATACAGCTCATTCTGCTACTACTACCTAATGAAGGAACTCATACAGTTTCATAAGCAGTAGGTCTGGGAAACTCTGACATCAGTCACTTTACAGGCTTTTTGAGGAGAATTTTTTGTGTGCTGGCAGATGAGGTCACATCTGTGATGCAGCACTGTTGTTCTTACTTCATCCAAATCCAAGTAAATCATGCCCTGGGTTTGAACAGGGTTACAGCCTGTAAACGCAATTCACAAACACCAGGTGGAGAACATGACAAGGCAAAACAGGGGAGACAGAGACACAAACCTGTATTAAAATGGACAACTATAATAACACAACAGCTCCTAGGGCTGTGATGTGTAGGCAACATCTGCCAAATATGGCGTGGGCCAGGAATTAAAACTCAGAAAAGAAAGAACATTAAGGAGGAAGAGGGCAGGAGGCAAAAAGCATCTCAGATGTACTGACTGGAGATGAGGGAACGAGGTCGCTGTGGTTAACAAGATACAGACTCAGGTTTTGTTCTTCATCTTGCCACAGGCCTCTTGAGCGACCTTGGGAAAATAATTTAATTTCTTATACCTCATTTTCACACTCTTCTTCTGTCTTGCCTACTTAAATTTTAGGCATTTAGCACTGAGTCTATGTACATACAGGACGGAGGAGCTTATGATGAATTTATTGGAACATATTGATGCGATATGAAGAATGCATTGGAATGATGCACCATCCTAATGACAGTTTACACAGGTTCCCTTCTTTCTGCAGGGAAGGTTAAATAACCTCTGTGGCAGTGACAGCTCTTTGAATTGCTGTGCTTTGCCTAAAGCTGCTCACCCAGTTTATGACAGGAGTGCAGTGTCTACCCAGCCAGTAGGGTCAGACCAGTGCTTCCCAAATTAACTGAGCTGTCAGGTTTGAAAGAGTAAGTAAATAATTCCCTGGAAGCATGTGTGTTTAAATGCAAGGCATAGCTGTGTGATCCTTCGTATGGGAAAATAGAGGAATGATAAATGTCTGCCATAGGAAAAGCTTTTTCTTTGGCTAAGACTCCTATCAGGATTCAATGCCTCTTAGGGGCTTATGGGGCAGTTCAGGTTTAATATCTGCCCCTTCCCTGCCTCCGAATACACTCCACGACTGTCCTCCCAAGTCTTAGCATAAACATTTATTTTCTCTGACCCCAGGCGAAGGGAAAAAAGGATCACAGATGTTTTTGCTGATCCTTTGATGTGGGGCTGTGGAGCAATAATAGGAACAGCAGATGAAGCAAGCATGTTAGTGTGCTCCTGACTGACAAACTGATGGAATCAGAGCTGAGGCAAAGCATTCACATTAAAAATAAATTTAAAAAAAAAATAGTAGAGAAGACTAAATAAGGCTTTTTATCTTCAGTGGTACTCTGAGGGCCTTGCCACAGATGGGCTGTGTTAATAATAAACTGAATAGTTAATAAATGCAGAGGAAGGGGAAGAGGGCTGGCTGGTGGCTTCTCCTATACCTGTTCTGATGTCTCCAAGTTTTGGTGGGACTAGCTGTGGCATCTCTGGATGGGGGGAAGCTGCAAGTTACCTCAGCTAGGATGGCTCTGCTGGTGATCTGAGCAGCCTGGCAGCCCCTGAAGCTCCTTGGCTAGTGGAGTGCTGTGGCCACCACAGGTCTTGAGTGCTTGCTATCAGTCTCCTACTGGTGGTAGGCAAAACAGCTGTGTGCTGCCAGCAGGCTGGAGTCCTCTGCCTCCTCTGGGGAGGCTTTTGATGTCTGTGCATGTGCTCGTCTTCCCCCATTTAAAAGCAAGCAAAAATCTCTGGTATGTTTCAAATGGTGCACCACTCACATGGTGAGATCAGTGCTCACTCCTGCCCTGGGCTGGGCCCCACTGTTTTAGGTGGAGGCCATTCCTAGCACTTTGGGCAGTGTGGCCCACCTGCAAGTGGATCCAGGGTCTCTGGCTGTCCCTGCTGGGAGAGGGGTGAGGGTGACAGCCCTGCAGTCACAGTGTATGTCACTTGGAGCTCTGCAGCCCTCTGTCACCCCTGCACTGGAACGTCCTGGGAGCAGGGCTCCAGAGGGGCTGCTGGAGGCAGTGCTTGCTTGAAGAGCCAGCCCAGCACTGATCTACTGGTTCCCACTGGCTGCCTCCTTGCTTCAGGGATGAGGTATGTCCATGGGCTCCTCCTCAGGAATCCTGTCAGCTTGTGCTCCTGCTACTGTTGAGGAGCTGGCCCTGTCAGAGGCATCTGTGTGTTCCCCTGTGTGGAAGAGCCCCATGTGTAAAGAGGCAGGTGCCTCATGTCCTGGCCTTTCAGAGGGATGGGGCAGAGCAGTTTGAGGTGGTGCATCCCTCCCTGTGCTCAGGTTGAAAGGAATGAGAGACTTTTCTTTACAAAGAAGCTCTGGGCCTGCTGGTAGATGGAATTAGCACTGAGAGATAAGAAGAAACAATAGGAAGGATTCCACTGATTGATGGATGGAAAGAGATTTGCCTCTACAAACAGACTGTAGGTCTACTGATAAATGAAATTGGATATTGAGAAACGAAAGAAACAATGGGAAAATCATAAAATTGAATAAGAACTAAAAATACAGGGTGGGTTATACATTAGAAGTTATACTATATATTAGAAGGGTTATACATTATACTATTAGGTGTTCGGGGAAGTCTGTACCTCTGGAGTACCTCAGCCAATGGGGAAAGAGAGAGGGAAATGCGGCCGGGAAATCAGGATAAAAAGGAGGCTGCGACCTCCAAAAATTTGAGAGACCCCAGGGGAACGCCCCATGGCCTCTCCCTTTATTCGAATAAAGTAACGGGACTCCTCTGTCTCCTTTTTGGACATAAACCTCTGGTGTTCGTGGATTAATTTTCCTAACAAGGTCCTGGGGACTCTGTCTCACTGTCAGCCTGCTTGGTGTGACCTTACCATAAATGAGGTTCAAGTGCTTGAGTCTACACAAAGGGGCCTTAAGACAAATGAGGGCAAATAAAGCAAAATTAAGTCATTAAGTTTAAAACATGTTCATTCTCAAGACTTGCCAGAAAAATAACTGACCCTTTCAGCATCTATACTTGAAAGATTCAATGCCTTAAGACAAGCTCCACAGCTGCCTGATGCACCGGCTTGGCCTCAGCAAATAGTCCTGGGCTGCTGCACCTGTGCCTTAATCCCCTGTAAGCAGGAGCAAAGCCTCTTCCTCCGTGGCTGGTCATCCCTGGCCCTGGATGCTTGGAGTACCTGCCTGAGCACTGCTAGAAGTTTGGCAGCCCTGGCTTTGGTCAGAACTGCTGGTCCCCTCCTGCCTGTTGGGCAACTCTGGTAGCTACTGGTGAGTAGAGGAAATAAAAAAAAAGACCACATAGATAATGACCTAGGAGGGATTTACTGATAGTTGATATTTGCTGTCTTCAAAAGGCACTCCTGGTTTCATTGAATTATCTGCCTATGGTGTAACGTTTTCTCCCTTATTCAGCATATTCTTTTCACTGCTGTCAAAGGACAGTTAGCGACTAGGTGTCTCCTTCAGGAGCTGAGAGTAAGAGAGTCTATTTGTTTCCTTTGGAGAATGAGAGCAACTGCAGTTGTATTGTCTGAATCACAAAGCTTCCAGGAAAAGTGAAAGCTCCAGCCTGCAACCTCCAAAGATCATTAAAGTTTTCCTTTATTTCTGTGGGAATAGAAGAGTGTCTGGGGCAATTAGCAGTATTGTAATGCAGCGGATTTCTCAGTGAGTACAGAGGAGCCCTGATAGCTGTGCTCCTTTGTAATAGCAGATGAATTTTTTTAACCTTTGCTTGCCAAGTTCAGCTGAAGAAAACCTGCCTGATATATTGCCCAGGTATAACTTCTGTGGATACTCTGCAAAGCTCCTTAAAATATGAGTTAGTGACTTTAATATTAATGTTATAATCCATCTGCCTACAGAAATGCAGTTATAGGATTTGCCTTTATGATAGGCTGGTGTAAGCAACACAGTGCAAACTCATCCCTAAAGTTCCATATGTGTGTGAAGCGTTTAGGAAATGCAACTGTGAAGTTATAAAAATCTCCTACGCATAATTGCTTCAAACTACATCCCACTGATAGACTAGTCCTGGAGGAAGTTAATTAGAAAGTCTTTTGGCAATCTGCTCAGCTTAATTCTGGTTCTACATTCTTCTAGGTCAAAGTGTCTGGCTGCTATTACTAATAGTCTTCTAAAAATGCTGGCATGTCTGAGGAGCTGCATGTCATGAAGACCTGCATCTTCACTGCAGGTATTTTTACATATTATCTGATCAGATTTCACAGTTAGAGATGCGGCTGCACTTACCTGCCTGGAAAAGTAGTGAGTGAGCTGAACTAATGTTGGGAAATAGGAGGAATGATCTTTCTTGATTGGCTTAATTAAAAAACAGAACAAACAAAACCACAGGTCTCCCCCTCCCCCCCCCCCCCAAAAAAAAATGGCCTTAATCTCACAACTTTGTTAGCAGTTCTGTGGTCTGACTTGCCTGAGCTTCTTAAACTGAAGGGGGAAGAGGTGCCTGAAACAGCAGAGTATCCAAGAACTACAGGATATTCCTAAGATCTTTGATCTTAGATATAAGAGGCAAAAGTGCTACCTCAACAAGTTGGAAAGCAAACTTCTTAGGGTGAGTCTGTACACTCTACATATGCATTCTTTAAGATATCTAGCAAGAGAATCTGAAAGAGGTGTGATCAGTGTAGAATAAATCCAAGGCATGATCTTGTTTTTCTGGTGTAGTCTGAAACTGGGCACACTATCCCTTGGCTCTACTGATGCAGCAACTTGTGGTGGAAACCAGGCCTCCTGTACTAGCTGCACAAAGCAGTTTTTGTCAGGAAAGCTTTCCATGGATGTGATCTGCTGATTTCCACCAGCTTAAAAGCATTAGCACTGCCTCTCCTGTTGATAAAGGCCAGATGTTCACTACATCTCAAATCACTGCAGACGAATATCAGAGGGATGTCCTTGCCTTGGGCTTAGTTGAATTTCCTGGGACAAATAACTTGGAATTTAGGAGAACTTGGGTTTGGAAGGGAAATGCCAACGTACTGTAAATAGTTGCCTTTGCAGAGAGCACAACGTACACCATCAGCATGGATGGGTGACAGACTGCAGGGATGTGCTTTCCTGACATTTCCGGTAAGGCTGTGGGAGCTAAGTACCTTAGTGAAGAAAATCTGTAATGTGGCAATGATGAAGATGTGCTTGAACATGTTTTGGTGTTGCAAAGCTGATGAAATGGGAAGCAAAGTGTAGAACAAAAAAATTATATAAATAGCTTTTGAAAGGTAGTCAAATTGTCTTTTTGAGACAGGAGATTAAATGTCCCAAGAGAGAATTCAGGCAGTGTTTAGCCAGGGTACTCATGCTTGCTACTTCCTGCAGCTTCTACAGGATGACAAATATTCACTTTAGAAGTATATAAGAACCAATTTTTCAGGGAGTGCGTGTCTCAAAAATAGATTAGTGTGTCCAGGAAATTATAGGTGTGACACTTGAACTTGCCAGAAGGTGTGACTAGAACGTTTGAAAAACTCTGCATGGTTGAATACACTTCTGTCATGAAACAAAGACTACGTGAAGTAGGAAGATATTCAATATCAGTTTCATTTTCTTTTGAAGGTCATTGTGTGCTTTTCCCTTTCCTTCATCACTGATGTGAGAAACACATGTAATGCTTCCCAAAAAAGGAGAGCATATGCATATGTCCCCACACATGGCTAAATTAGGAAGGAATACTAAACTAGGAAGGGGCTAAGTAATAATGCTTTTCCTAACAAGCTCTCCCCTGAAGGCATAAGGTAAGGCAACTGTGACTGCTCTTTCATCAGAATGTGCTTTGTAGGCTCTCACTGCACTTGGACAAAATCTTGGCTTTTGGGAACACTCATAAAAAGCTTTAGTTTCAACATTTTCTATTTCTGCCATTTGCCAAGAGGATTAGGGACATAAGTGTGCCTGTCATGAATAATCCTTAAGCCAGTTGTGTGCTGTGGGAACAGTGAAATACTTGGTGAATGTTCCAAAGTGCATGGGCCCTGCTCAGGTTGTGCCATTCACCCTGAGTGGGGAAGAGGCTGGAAAGGTCTTGCAAGCTGCAGCTGATAGATCATCTAGGTGTTTGCAGACAAGGCTGGATCAAGGTCATGATAATTCTTCACATACTCGTCTCAAGACAACAGGTTACTTAAATCAGACTGTGTCTGCTCTTCTGTGATTGTGAAGGGAAAGCATACACACATCTGGAGAAATGCCCTCCTCACGGTGACTTTGAGGCGTCACTCAGCTGGAGGCCACAGGAATCATTTGCTATATTGTGGTGAAGAACAAGAGGAAGCTGGTCAGGTAGTAATGAGCGCTTTAATGTGATTTATTAAATTATAACATGGGTTATTTATTGCAAATGATGGATTTGTAATCTAAAAAGATCTCATGATAATGGACATCTCATGACATTATTAATGGAAGCAGTGAAAAAAAGCAGAACTAGTTTAAATCACTTCTGTTTACTGTGGTCTCACCAAGTGAGTAAACACACTTTTGTAGGATATTTCATTATCTGAGCTGCATATAGAATTGACACCATTACCTGTAAAATCATCACTACTGGCTTGATGCCACTAGTAATTGTCTTCATTATAACTAGGGAATCAAGTGTAGTCTGTAGGCTGCACTTCAGGCACAAATTCTCATGGTACTCAGTCCAGAATAAACATGAGTGTCTTATTGATTACATCATTACCAGGATTAGCAAACTTCATGGTATCAAACTTGTTACTGCCAGGGGGAGAATAAATTTTGAGCCTAACCCCAAAGACTAAGGTTGTACTAATTGTCCAACCTAGAACCACAAAGCTTTATGTAGAACTTACGAGTGTTAAAATTTAATCAAAATCTTAGCTAGTGTCTTGCTAATTGCATAATCTTGCTGACTTTTATCAGCATTAACCTGAATAAACAGGAGAAGTCCATCACAGGTATAAATCTAAAAGGAGTAGTAAGAATAGGTATACATCTCTTTCCAGCAGCAGCAAATTTTTTCAGATTCTTAATTGGCGTAAATCAATGAAGATCAGTTTGGGATGGACGTGTTCCCTGTTTAAAAGACACTTCAAGGGGCAGAATTGCCAAAGATTGGAGAAATAAAAGGTAAGATTTAACTGCAGTAGAGCAGGTTTAACTTTAGGTAAAGGCTCTAGTTACCTTAGACAAATTGGTACGACACTAAAATTTAAAGAGAAACATTAGCAGCTTAATTAAGTACAAGATACTGATTTTTACAAATGCTTTAGTTTTCACTTTATTCTATGTTTTGTCTTTGAACCAGAGGCAAGTTAGCACTGGCCCATCAAACTGTAGGAGACATTTAATCAGCACCACTATTATGCAAATAATTTGGCAAGATAAAATGACAAGTAATACTCTACAAAGCTTGTGCAATTGGTAGTCCCTGGAGCAATCTGCACAACTGCTCACTCCTTGGTGAAGAACACCAAGCTTTTGCAGTTTTTGATTGAATGGACTTTTAATAGTCCAAAATTAAACCTTCAAAAGGAGTGTAAACATGTGATGCGAGTGTTTGAACTGATACATGAGCTGGGTTTGTCTGTGCAGGACAATTCTTCCTGGATGGCCGTGTTTGTTTTGGGGGGGTGTTCATTGTGTCTCGAGAGTGAGCGGGGTAGGATGAGACTGGGGACTTGCTTTTCCCTGAGTTTGTGCATGCCAGGTGCTCCTCTGAGGAGGGCTCTGAAATTAACAGCTCTGTTCTGCTCTAAAAATGCCAGAGCAAGTGGACATGCTGATATGTGGAAAGGTAGAGCTGTAACCAAAAATACTAGATGATCTTGGGTAACACCTGGACAAAGTAATTATTGGGAAAGAGGAGGAATTTGCAGGCAAAAGGAGTGTGAAAAACACTAGCTATAATCAGCAATTTCTCCTGTGGTCTGTTGCTGGATCAGCTGAGAGAGTCTGGTGGAAAACTCTTCTTCCCTGCCCACCATGCCCCAGAAGCAGGTGGGAACATTCTTAATTTCGCTCTGAAGTATTGCATTTGCTGCTCTCTAATAATTTAAGAAGGAACCTGGTTTTTTCTTGTAAGAATCCAGAGTAAATGAAAATCAAGCCCATCATTACTGGGTGAAAAGCTGTGTTATCAATTCCAGCAAATTAATTTGAAGCAATATTTTGAAGCAATAGAATTAGTTGGATGGTTTAGTCACTTAAAAGGGGCTTGGCCAAGTATAGAAATGGGTTTGTGGATTTATTGTCCTTTTTTTCCTGTGCTACTGCTGATTCACTGTATTATCCTAGCAGTTATTTTAGTGTCTCAGCTTCTTCTGTCTGTAAAACTTCACATAACCATATTACAGGGTGTTGTGCTAATGCTTATTAATGATCATTAGATTGTTTTAGCTCTTTGTAACATAGAAACATGAAATTATTACACAGACAAATACGTAGCGCAGTACCAGTGATGTGCAAAAATGAATTAATATATTCATTAGTGTTTGTAAAGCATAGATCCAATCAAATAAACTTTTAATGTTGGGTAAAGTAGACTTACAGGAATTCTGCAATTTGCTATTCTTCTACTTCCTACAGGCTCTTCTCAAATCATTAATATTCACACAAGATTTAAAATTTCAGGTTTGAATTATAACTTTAATAATTGACTTTGAAAGCCTAATTGGAAAGATATGGGATACATAGGGCCAACTTCATAATTCTCTTGGAGATGTATACCCTACAAAGACCCAACTGAATGTAACTATTGGTGGTTTGAAGAAAAGAGTTTCTGTATGTGGAGTTTTAGGGTTTTTTTTTTTTTAGGAAGCAGTTCAGTTGACCAAAACTACCCTTGGCAGTGCTCTGATGGTTCTTCTGTGATGATCCCATTCTACAGCTGTGTACAGGTATAGCTTTGAAGTCTCTGCTGTAGTTGGCTTATGTGTGTCAGCTACATCTAGAGTGTAACAGTATGCATAAATGCACACAAGCATTTTCGTTCTTGGTAATTCTGCAGTTCTTTTTGACACTTTTATGCCCTATTATTTTTTCTTGCAATGTTTTCTTTGTCAAAATGTCAATATTCTTGTATGTACTCTTTCATCTGTAAGGTGTAACTTTTGGCCTGTACCTGATTGGTAAATTGGGTTCCAGTAAGGTGGCTTTAAGTTTTCTGTTCATATCCTATTAATTTCAAATCCACACTAGGAGGATACAAAAGGATGATGCTGTGAATGGGATGTCTCCTTTGGTTTGCCAATTTATGAACAGTTCCTGGGTAATTATGAATACTTGTATAAACTTTCCAGAATTACACATTTGTCAGTATACCATTGAGTCATTTGAGGCACCCTATTGTATGAGTGAGTCAGAGCAGAAATCTTGTTTGCTTCGTTTCTGGCATACTCTTTGAAGGATTGGTCTGTGATGTGTAGCATCCCATGCCTGACCTTACGGTTCCTCTGCCATGTCTGTTTCCTGGATAAGTTTTGTCATTGTGGGATTGCATAATTTCCTTTGAAAGAGGAATATGCTGTTTCCAAATGCTAATTTCTCCTTGCATCTCCAGTTAAGCTGCGTGGCATCTTTCACTCTGTTCCAGTGGATGTTGAGGTGACGCTCCAGCCCCCTGCTTTCCAGCATACAGGTAGCCAGTGTGGTTCATTGAGACTCAATCTCTCCATCAGTACTGGACTTGGGCCATGCTAGCAGTCCACACATGTCACACACATTCCTTGCAGTGGTGGTTGTGGAGGGTTGGAGGTGCTGCCTCCCTCCTCAACAGCATGGGGCCCTTGTCTGGAGGAGAGGGGAATAGGTGTGGCAGAATAAATGATGGCCAGCTAGAGACACACGGAAGGGAGGTGTCCAAGCATTCTATCAAGAAGAGATCCCTGTGCCCTTTGGATTCCCACTGCACTGGTTTAACTGATGCATCTTTTGGTGTGGGGTGGGACAGAAGGGGAAGCTGTAACTGGCAAAAGTGTGCTTTATTAGAAGAAGTTGTCTGGGGCTAGAGAAATAACAGCTAGCTCTAATTTCTCCTCTCTAATTGTATGCGTATTGGAAAAGTTACAGAGGCTGGGCAAAACAGGGCTGGATGCTTCATTTTTGGGTCACCTGTCTAGCAGAGCAGTGACCTCAGGCATGGAGTTCATTAAACTAAACCTGTATAAAAAGCAAGAAGCTCATTTAGGCTGCTGTTTTATACCTCAAAAGCTTGTTGTCATCAAGCTGCTTGCTTCTAACAAATAGAAAAATAGTAAACTATTCTGGACTGTAGACTTTCTTTTCTTTAAACTACTAAGAGGATCTAGGGTGGCAAGGAAACCAAAGTTAACCATTGTTTGTGTGGCAGAGACCATCTCTCTTCCTCAGGTGAGAGAGGACAGCAGATGCCTCTCAGTTTTCTACCTCTCTAGGGAGAAACAAGGCATGCTGTCTCTCCTGCTATTTCTGCTTCTGTCTTGGTGTCTGGAGTTCTCCACCTTGGTTTTGGTCCTGACTTGTTGGGAATGTAGTTCTGATGTTTTTGTTAAAGGATGCCAGATAAGAGGTACCACCCAAGGTGAAACGTGCCAGTTGCTACAGCTACTGTAGGTGGTGACGGAATTGCCAAAGTGGCCATGCATGTTTGCCACCTGCAGGACACTCAGGCTGGAGGAAGCCAGCTGGCTTGGTCCTGGAATGCAGGAACACAGCTGCAAGGAGATCCCACTTGTCCACACCAAAGAGCCAGACACTGAGCAGATGATGCTCTTTTCTGCAACCAAGTCTCCTCTAGACTGAGGTCAGAAATAACAAGGGAGGTGCAGAAGAGCACTGTGTAGCCAAGGATAGAGATCTGCTGCCTTCACCCACAAGGGAGTCAAGAAGGGTAATGAATCCAGTCTTTGATTCAATGGACCAAGTCTAATGGGGCCTGGGGTGATACTCTGCCACATGGACATACCTATGGATTCTTCATCCTGATGATCATGTTCTTGGCCAGTTTCCCGGGTTCCTAAGCTGCTTAGGAAATACTGCAGGGCTCAGATATTAAGGTTGGAGTTGGTCAGGTAAATCCTTTAAGCTGAACATAGAAGCCTAGGTGAGGAATGCTTAGCTGAGTCAGAGAGGCTGACTGGGGGCTGTAACTTGTTTTGTTATGGGAAAAAGTACTGGCAACAGAAAGACTTTAACTGGGATTGAAAGCACAGATACAAAGGAGGGCTTAAAACATTTTTCTGGATGCTGAAGTCTAAGAACCACAAGAGGAAAACAATGGACTGATCAGAGTATGGGCAATGGGAGAAGTGCTGAGTAGATAACATGGTATAGGTTCACTTTGCACCAAATGAAAGAAGCTGGTTGTACTTGGAATGAGGAAGTTATTGGGACTAAAGTTACCAGCTGAGGAAAAAAAGTGCAGAGAATCTGTCAAAATCCCGTTTGTGTTAGGAACACTTCTTATTTCAAAAAATGCTTGATTTCCTTCATGGAAGGGGAACCAGCTGACAATAAAAGAATGGAAATTAATTCCAGCAAATGTAGTAATGAAATATTTCCCGAGGAGAGCTCAGTGTCATAGGAGCAGGAGGGAGGGAAAACAGCAGAATCAGATGTCTGAGTAAGATATTAAATGTATGTGTCTGGTTACTCAGGTACTGACACTTAGGTGTCTAAGTACTTGTTTAAACATGCTGGTCAAAGAGGTGCTTCTGCAGTCTATCTTTTTTTTTTAACAGTGTATGCTTTTTGTATGTCCACAACAGACCTGAATATATGTGCCTGTACCATGTTTTTAGCCTATCTGGGCAGGTTTTGGCTGCTGTTACACTGCCTTAAGAATGCCCAGCAGTAATCAAAAGGGAAAGGAAATTTTTGTTGATAAAATGTGAATGGTGAGATGCACCAGCAAAAAAAACAAGCCACAGCATCTTATTGAGGACAAGTTTTGAAAAAGTCAAATGGAAGACATTGCTCTGTTTAACATGGTCCTTGGGAAACACAGCCCAGGAGAGTGAAGTTAAATGAGGGAAAAACATCCAAGCAATGCCAGGAAGACTGTATGAAAGGAGCTGTAAGCCAGACTTGAGTCAGTAGGCCACAGAGCAAGTAGGCAACTGAATAGGGGAAAAATATAAGGAAAGGAAATATGTCATCATCTCTCCAGACAAACAACCTGTATCAGAGGGGTAATCACCCTTCTTTTGGCAGAAGTTGAGGCAGCAGTGATCTGCTGTGGAGTGTGATTCTGCAGTCTAACATTCCTTCTGCCCTCAGACATGGGCTGAGGAGTCTTAAACACATGGCACGAGTCCTGGATTAATTTGGGTTTTCCGTGGAGATACACAAGATTTTGGGGTAGATATTGTAGTGGGATCAGTTCAAGAAATTTCTTCAGGGGAGTGACTGTCAAAACCTATTTATGATTCTTCTGTTTAGAAACTTCAAAGGAACTTTTGAAGTCACAGTTCTATATGAATCAAAGATAAAGTGGATTCTGAGTAAAAGCTCAACTGAAGGCGGTAAGAGTTACGGTCTTAAGATAATTATTGTGGAGGAGATAGACTAAAAGCTGAAGGGGATGAGGAATGAAAAAAGGGAAACATTAAGATTCACCTATCCCAGCTTTTCCTTTCTTGCATCTGGAAGTTCTGTGGCGCTAGATGGGAAACTCAAAACACCTGTTCATAATCAGAGATGAGATGTCTGTGTGAACACTGTGATCCCTGCTTGGCTTAGTCTATGGACATATTTATACAGACAGTCTCCTGTTGAACTTGGGTACATTCAACTCAGTGTGGTGCCTGCCTCCAAGAGCGCTGTAAAATCAGTTTGTCTCTTGTGGAACTGCTAGGTCCAGGCTGAACGCCATGCTACCTAAGAGAAGGCTTAAAATACAGAATATAGCATCAAATAAGTGTCCTCTGACACCTCAGTTGAAAAAAGCTCTAGACCTCTTTTAACATCATAATTCACTTGACACCTTTTGATGAGCATTGTCATCTTTTCAGAGAATGTTGTCTACCTGTGCTTTTCCAACTACAGGGTTTGCCTGGTTAAAGTGGGTGTCCTCTGGAGTGAGTTCTCCTTTTCCTTGAGGAAAGGGAATTCCAATGCATTGCCATAACTTGGCAACCAGATAATCATTCTAACTCTCAGTTTTGTACCTCAAAGGTGCTCTTTTAAAATACTGTCTGAAATGTGGGATAAACAGATCAACAGTTTAATAGCTCTGGTGTATGCAGTGATCTTGATACATACTTATCATGGAAAGGCTAAAGAAAAAGAAATGCCAAATTTGGTCTTGAATTTTTCACTGGGAGTCAGTGAAGAGGGTTATAAAATCTCACCAAGCAAGAGTGACAAGAGCTTGCTTTCTCCAGGCAAGGAAATGAACACTCTCAATTGTATGATGATATTCAACTGATTCAATGGCACACATAGTCTATGAGTCTTCTCATAGACTATGGATGAGAGAAAGGCTGTGGATAGGTAAAAAAACTGTCAGGATGGCCAGGCCCAGAGAGTGGTGGTGAAAGGAGTTAAATCCAGTTGGTGCCCAGTCACAAGTGGTGTTCCCCAGGGCTCAGCTGGACCAGGCATGTTTAACATCTTTATCAATGATCTGGATGAGGGGATTGAGAGCACTCTCAGCCAGTCTGCAGATGACACCAAGCTGGGTGGGAGTGTTGGTCTGCTGGAGGGTAGGAAGGCTCTACAAAGGGATCTGAACAGGTTGGATTGCTGGGCTGAAGTCAGCTGTACAGATTCAATAATGTGAATCTGAAGTGCAGTCCTGCACTTGGGCCCCAACAACCCCAGGCATCACTGCAGGCTGGGGGCAGAGTGGCTGGAAAGCTGCCTGGTGGAAAAGGACCTGTGGGTGCTAGTTGATAGTAGCTGAATGTGAGCCAGCGTGTGCCCAGGTGGCCAAGAAAGCCAGCGGCATCCTGGTCTGTATCAGCAGGAGTGTGGCCAGCAGGATCAGGGCAGTGATTGTCCCTCTGTGCTTGACACTGGTGAGGCCACACCTTAAGTCCTGTGTTGAGTTCTGGGCCCCTCACCACAGGAAACACATTGAGGTGCTGGAGAGACTCCAGAGAAGGGCAATGGAGCTGGGGAAGGGTCTGGAGCACAAGTCTGATGAGGAGCAGCTGAAGCAGCTGGGAATGCTTAGCCTGGAGAAAAGGAGGCTCAGGGGACACCTTATTGTTCTCTATGATTACCCGAAAGGAGGCTGTAGCCAGGTGGGGGCCAGTCTCTTTTCCTGACACAGGACAGGAGGAAATGCCCTCAAGTTGTGCCAGGGAGGTTTAGATTGGATGAGTTTTTTTCATGGAAAGGGTTGTCAAGCCCTGGAAGAGATTGCCCAGGGAGGTGGTTGAGTCACCATCCCTGAAGGTATTTAAAAGACCTGTGGATGTAGCACTCAGGGCTATGGTTTAGTGGTGGACTTGGCAGTGCTGGATTAACAGCAGCACTCGATCTTCGAAGTCTTTTCCAACCTAAACAGTTCTGTGATTTTGTAGTTGTAATTAGTCAGTCATAATTGTTTGGAAACTTTTTGTGTTGTGGGGAGAACTTCTAGAAGTTTGCATTATCAATACATCAGGAGCAATTTACTGAAATGATTTGTGAAGAATTTTTTTAAAAATAGGTAGCTTACAGGAAAACTGTCATCTTCTTACCAGAATATAAATTGAAGGAAAAAAAGGTTATATCATTCATTTATCCTTGTTTATCTAGATTGTCAGATTTTGTATCCTTTTTAGCTTTTACAACAGATCAAACAGAATAAACAACTATTGTTTTGTTGTCTTTTTTGTTGAAGTTCAGTATTAGTAATGCTATATGGCAGAATGTCAATGAGTAATTTAAAAAATGTTTTTTCTTCCAGTGTAGGAATTCCATATTGTAAATCAAATTTACCTTATGCTATGTCTGTTTTCCCCAGGTTTTCCATTTCATGTATAAAAAGTAGAAGAGGCCCATCAGGTTGCTGAGGTGTATTCTGGATGTCCCAATGTAACACGTCTCAGTTGCATAAATGGATTTTGTAATCTTTTGCTCTATTGCTTGCCCAATGTGGATTAAGTTAATTATTTATAGCTTGTCAGGGCAGCTGTTGAAGTGTCCTGTGCAATGCAGGAGAAGTTATATTGCACAGGAAACCATCCTACTCTGCCTTTTCTGTCTGGGTAGGGCCAGAAGAGTTTTTAATTGATAGCTGAAATAATTTAGTGATCTTTTTTGTTTCCCCAGAGGAAAGAATCTATTGTATTTGTCCCATCAAATAATTTTTCTTTGCTCACTTTTTTCCTTTATTTTTTTTTTAATTTTCCTTTAAAAGTGTCTCTGGTCTTCCCTAGCCACTTCTCTCTCTAGCCACTGGTTGTTTCAGCTTTTGGTGGTTATGTTACCTACATGTCTCTCTCATGGCCCTTCTAGGAAGAGCAGGTGCTCCCAGGCTGGACAGTTGAGCCCATGTCAGGTTGGAAAGAGCAGCCACTAGACTGAGGTAGGGACAGGGGTCACTGAGGCTCCATAGAGTGTTGGTCCTTGCTCACCATTATCCTTTATACAAGCAGTGGGATGCCTGGGCTTTTTGCAGGTCCTCTCTTCTTTTAATGTCTGCTTGTGAGAAGGTTCACTGCATTTAAGCTGGTCTGCATCAAGTCTTAGCCTGGAGCAGTGATGGTAATTAATGCATATTCCTGTGCTGGTGTCCTGCTGAAGGCTGTGAAGTGACCAGAGCAGGACAGGCAAGAGAAATACCCTGCTGGTGACTTATTGGCCATCCCTGCCTGCCCTCACTGGGAGCAGGGCCCAGGCACTGTCTGACAGGCCCTTGACCTCCCCTACAGTCCTGCCACTGACCTCTCCAGCTGACCAGCCCTGAGATCCTCTCCCTCTGTTCGCCCAATAGGGGCCTGCTTTTTGTTAAGTCGCTGCTGAGTCAGGCTTTTCACAAATAAGCAGACCCTGACCATGAAAGTTCTAAAATTGTTTTTCCCTTTCATTTATCCTGAACATTATGCCACCTTTCTGCATCCAAAGTTCCCCTGACGTCAGTGTAGGTAAGGGATCAAGGATGATTATATTTTTTTCTTACAAAGAATCTTGACACGAAACTGGTCAGGTTAGCAGACCTGAGAAACTCAAAGCACAGGAAAACATAAAATTAAAGAGGTCATCAATAGTGCCCCAAAACTGGTGGGTATTCAATTGTATCTATGTGTATTTTTTATTAGTTGTTTTATTGTAAAAAAAAGCTCTTCTGCTAGATAGATTTTCCTGAGATACAAGAAGGAGATGTGAATAGCTACAAATTGAACCATTCCATTTGCATCTTAGGAGAAGCATTACTTGAGAGTCTGTACTCACTAGAACACTTTAACCAAATAAGATAAAACAGACATTGGAGTTGTGATAAGACAATATGCTTTGAACTCTAAACTCTCCTGCCCTTGGAAATGCACTGGATTATACATTGTGGAATAAGCTACTTTATAGCTGTTTCTTCTTCCAGAAAACAAAACAAAACACTCTTCCAGGAAAATTGGTAGTACTTTTGTTGTTCTTCAAGCTTACGTTGCTTTCATGCTGCTCAGGTCAGTGTGGAAAAAGTCTAATATGTTTACTTTTGCTTAATTGATCTTACTTTGGCTTTGTATCATTTTTCTAGGGCATCAGTCCTGGGAACTGTAAACAAAATGAAGATATGTACATGTTATGTTTCAGTCAACAGGGTACAGATTCTGGGTTCAGATTCTAGTCTCAGTGAAAACAGTGGGTGGTTTCTCACTAGGTGGAATTATTCAGAAAGCATTTGATGTTTATTTAACTTCTCTCCCACTGAGTGTAGTGAGAAAGGAGCTCAGCACTGGGTACTCTTGAGCATTTCACCCTTGTTGTCATCGCTGTTTGGTCAGGTCATCCAGCTTTTGTACTGCAGTAATTTTTTTCTAAGATGAATGTAGCTTTTTTATCCACATGTAACTGAGAAGTGTAATGTGTATAAAAGGCTGGTTTTCTAAGAATGTTCCTTTTATAAGGATGGCTTTGTACACTTTAAAGAATGTAAAAGGTAGATATAAAATAACGTCTCTTTTTTTGTCGAAGTATTGGTTCTATTCATAGAAAAGTCGAGACTACTCAATACATGACTCCAGTAGATGGATCAAAGTGGGGGTTTGAAGGCCAGCTTGGTTAAGGTCTTCATTTTGTAAAGGAAGAGGCAAGTATAAGAAATGGCACCTGCCTTTGAAGAATAAAATACAGCTTCTGGAACAGTGTCTAGTGAAAGCCTGTCTACCATCACATTTCAGGTGACCATTGAAGTTCCTCAGGATCTGGGTATTTGATATCAATAGCTTGGTGTCAATGATGCTGGAATCCTGTCAGTTTTTCTTGTGATATTTCAGTGCTCAGTGCTGCTTACTGTTTGCATCTTTGTGCTTAACGTTCTGTAAGGCATAGAATATGCAGGAGGTTCAGTGTTACAGGTTCCCCCCTAGTCCCTTCTAAAAGCTGTTATCTGCTGTAGTAATTACCACCATAAAAATAGTAAGAAAAGATCTAGGTCTTTCCTCTGGGCTATCTTACACTATTTTTTTTTCTTCTGAAGTTTTTGTTGTAGATCACAAGCTTTGTGACACAAAAATTAAATTATCTCCCTTGTATCTCAAGTATTCTATTGTGGTGATAAACCAAATTATATTTTAGGACCACTGCTGCAGCTCCTCTGGGACAGAAATGCTTTTATGTAATCCAGTTAGGATTGGAACCATTATGGTCTTCAAGGGGAGATGGATTTGAAGTTCTGAATTCCACTCCACTGTGTTTTTGTTTATATGGAATAGCTTATACTTTGTTCAAGGGAACCTTTCAAGCTTTCAACCTTTTTTTTTTGTGTTGTCTTTAACAAAGTGAGTTGACTCCTTTAACCACTTAACTTGAGTTGCTCTCCTAGAGCTGATTTATCTCCTGGAAGGATCACTGAAAATCATTGCAAAGAAATCACAGGTTTAATCAGCAGAAGCAAGACAGGTGTGATTGGACATTCCTGTATTGCTATCAGTAGAGATAACAGAGCAGGAAACAACTAGCAGCCTGTTATCAATTTCTGCAGTCTCAACCTTGTTAACCATTAGGACACAACTTACCTTGTCCTGGGAAAAGAAAATTTGAGATTTTCTGTACACACACACATCATTATCTTACTCTTTTGCCACTTTTCTCAAGTATTTTTCTAAGCTGTTCGGTTAAAGCCCATCTTGTTATCTTAATTTAACAAGGTTGTTAATCATGTTTACATCAAGATACATCATCAGCGTTCTCCAGAAAGTACAGGTATATCTGCACTCTAGTTAGTCTTCATTAGTCATGATGGATATTTTATTGCAACAGCCTGTAATTAATTTCTCAGTAAATACCAAAACCTCACAGTGCCTGCTTGAACGCTGCGAAGTAGCCTCCTGCCAACCCATGAAAACTATCAGCTCTACCTTTTCTTCTCAGATATATAATAATATTGGATATAAAATGACAGTGAGGGATGCCTTTTTTATTAGAAAAGGAAGCCACTCCAATTCAGAATGTAAATGAAAACATTGTGATTTGTCATCAGGTGGTGCAAAGGGTAATCATGCAAAGAATCAGAAATATTTGAGATCTGCACGTTCATCATGCAAATATTTGAAGAAGCACAATGGAAGTAATATATTAATCTCTCTTTTAACTGGTTTCCAATTGAATTCTTGAAAAGTGGAAGTAACTTGTTCTTCATGAATTAGAAAGCTTCAGGAATGATGGTATAGGACTTCTGTTCAGTGCCCTTAAATGTTCATACTTGGGCATAAAGTCTGTCACTGAAAACAATGAGTCTGACCGTGAGGTACTTCTGATTGAAAATAATCCAGACAATTAAAAATGTATCTTCTGAGTATTCAGGGATTCAAAGACACGTTTTAGATGTACATCATTACAGCCTTTCTACATACAGTCAGCTTGCTTCCCAGTCTGTTCTTAAACTAAATTTGACACTATGAAGACTCTTTTACTTCAAGTTGAGACTGTAGGATATCAGGAATATGACTTAAGAAAATCTGTCTTGTGGACATTAGGTAGGATTGGAGGGGAAACACAGGACTTGAAGTAATTTAAGTTTCAACTTCTGCAATATGTGCTTAAGATGTTATTCAGTTTGTAGGATGTTCAATTTTCATTTTGTAAGCAGTTCATCTTTCTTTCATGCACTGCTTCTCTTGGAAGGGCATTCCTCAATGTTACTGCTATAATGTTTATGGCTTTTCTAATTTTCACCTTAAATGATGTGTGCTGGGTTTGTAGCAACTGCTCTCGAGCCAGAACTGTCTTTTTCTTTCCTGTCTGATGTTTATTGTCTGTTACTATTGCTTGGTGGAAAATTATTTAGAATGAATTTGTTTTGAAGAGAAATCAAGAGAGCCTGGGGGATACAAGCTGACCATGATGGCTGCAGTTTGAGACAACTGGCCTGTTTCAGTCATGGTTATGGCATCTGCTCTCCTACACTATGGTGATAACAAAACTCTTCTGAAAGGCTCTGTGGGACTGACTTGCCATGCTTGTCCAGTCTAGATAAGCCATCTTAATGGCAGAAGCTAGCTGGGAGCTAGAAAGAAGTCACAGTACAAGGTACTAAGATATGCAGGTCTCTGTTCAGGCAGGGTCTGTGGAGAGAAGCAGTCTTTTTCTTAGGCAGAATTATGTAGTTGGAGGATGCTCACAAGCTTTTGGCATACAAATCCCTCCTAGACAGAACAGTCAAATGTTCGGTTGATTCAGAAAACCTTTTTGGTTCTTTGTTAGCAGAAGCAGCTGTGGAGGATTTCTTGTCTTTTGAATGAACTGTCCATCAAAAGACTGCATTCTGAAATGAGAAAAGAATTACCAGCGAGATACACACAGGAGCCAGAGGATTTGTGCAGATGCCCAAGCAGGTTTAGGACAGTATACGAAATAGAAATTTACTTCATATAGCTGGTGTCAGAGTTTTGACAAGGAGCCACATGCTAGACTGCATCCAGTGTATAGACAAGAGAAAACTAGGTATGACCATCTCCCAAACAAAATTAATTCATACCTTCACAGGGGCAGAACAAAACAAGCAAGGCAGACCTCTGTGTAGAGACTCTCTCCTGTGAGGAAAAGCAGTGAAAAATTAGCCATGCATGGGTATGGTATGGGAACTAGTTTTCACTAGTTAATCTAGCCCAGGAGCTCCTACTTGCCTGTGCAGGGATCCTGGAGTATCATGGTATTGTTAGATGCCAGAGAGGCAATGCTTTAGCAGCTGTTCAGAAGAATGAAGAGCCTTGTGTGGTTCTTGCAGCTGCTTCCTTCCCCTTTCCTCTTTGGAACACCCACTGGAGACAATGCTTCCACCTGTGACAGGGGTAACAGCCAGTCTCTGGAAGTGAACTCTGCCTCCTTCTGGGACAGAGATAGAATGGTTAAATACAAAAGATGCCCCTAAAGTGTCAACAGATGAAGAGAAAGAAAGATCTAAAAGAAGGTATGATTTTACTGAGTTAGGTTATCGGGACTGGTGTATGAAGTTTCTCTCACATGGTACCTGGAAGCAGGTAAAAGACAACTGATAGGTGTCAAGTTTGGTGCTGCTGAAGAGAGGGAACACACGTTAACAAGCCTACTTGAAAAGAAGTTGCTTTTCAGGTCAGATATCTGAAACATCCTTTGTTTGGCCCACTGGAAGTAGGCAATGGAAGAAACACTGAATGAATTTAAATAAGTCTTCCTTTGCCAATTGTTGTGAAGAATAGTGACAACCAAGACTCCTCAACAGAAGGCTGACTTAGCTAACTTCATTCATTTCTTGCTCTCATAGGAAGACAGGTGGTAAGACAAAAGAGCTATAATTAAACTCCACCTATCTTCAGAAGCAGGTGAAGAGATAATAATTCATGCAATAAATCCATACAATTAGACAATATTTGTACAATTAGAAGCTGAACACTGAATGATTAGTGATTCATTAATAATGAGCTAGTATCCACTCACAAACCTCAGTGAGGAAATCAAATTTATGTTTGCTTTGTGACGGTGATCTTTCTCAAACCTCTGTCTGTAACCAGAAAGGAATTTAGACACCTCATAAGAAAGTGCGTGAGCATAACTTCTTTTTTATAATTTCCTAGAAATGCCTTTGAAAAATGTGCAGTACCTTACTTTCATAATCATATGGCAATTTTATGTGGAGATTTTTTGGGGTTTTGGTGTTCGGGGTTTTTTGGAGTGTTTTGTTATTGCAGAGTATTAAGTTTACTGTCTGTATTAGGATCCCCAAAGGTTTTGTTTCTTCGAGGTTTTTTTGGAGACTTTGACACTAAAGTATGAATGTTCGTATCCAGTAAGCTAAAAGGCCCACTTCTTTCAGGAACCTGTCTTCAGCAGCCATTGATAGGTGATGCCAAAGAGAAGAACAGACATCCTCAGGCAACACACTCTGTCTTTACACTCAATCTGTTATCATTATTCTATGATTTTTTTTTAAAACTTATGCAGAGAACACTCAGTACAAAAACCACAACCACCAAAAGTTGAGGCTCTAAAAATTTTAAGAAGTAAGAGATGGGGCGTACAGCTCTGATTAACCTTGTATGGCCTCATAGCTGACCCTGATAACAGCAGGTGGAGACCTCTTGAGATCCCTGAAGAGTGTCCAGTGTGTGCTCCCACAAAGATACACGTGCCAACAGAAGAGGGATCACCAGAACTCAAGCAAACAGGTTCTTTCCACTTCAGGGGAAGGATGTTGTCCACAATGATTTAGCAACAGTGGCTCCTACCAGAGGGGCAGTGGGCAGTGTGTGTGCAGACACTGGAAGCTTGATACAGGGGGTACTGCATTAAAGCACTGACTTGGGACTCTATTTCCTTTC
The DNA here is from genome assembly GCA_013397815.1 of Aleadryas rufinucha. NCBI lineage: Eukaryota > Metazoa > Chordata > Aves > Passeriformes > Aleadryas > Aleadryas rufinucha. The sequence continues at coordinate 514,500 of VZTH01007816.1, read as the reverse complement.
GTATTTGCTTTAAAAATTGCTCTTCATAAATCCCTTCACAGAATCCTCTTCAGAGCCACCTGTACTTTCTTCTCTCCTATTTCCTAGAAGAGAAACATGAGAACAGAGCAACAAACCTGCTGACTTCTGTTTGTTTTAAATCTTCTCCTTTATTATCCCTGGCATTGTTTCCTTGTACTTTGATGCCATTTACCTAATTCTGCCAGTAAACTCCTGGCAGGAATGGTGTTTCCATAAATTTCACTGTATTTATTGAGCTACACGTGTGATCATGTGCAGAACAGATTATTATTAATATTATTATTATCATCATCATCATCATTATTATTATTATTATTATTGCAACAGCCACGTCTGCAGGATTAACCAGTCAGAATGAGGAAAGTCAGCTGCTCTTTAAAAAATATATATTCTTGACTAATATCAACTGCTTTCCGAGCTCTATAGTGAGTGAATGAGACTGAAAGGCATTTTGAACTTCTAAAACATTCCCATCTAAGAGTTGTGAATGGGCAAAGGGATGATTTCTAAAATGGGAAACCTGCTAGACTTTATCTGACTGGTAAGTCAGAATACTTTGTCTCATAACAAATTTTTTTTTGATTGAGGAAAGTTTTCCATTTTAGTTCACTTAAGGGAGTTCTGTGTTGAGGGTTGAGGGTTTTGTGAGTTGGCTTTTTTTAACTTTCACTTTCTTTTCTGTGATTTTTGGTAATCCTCTGTTCTGTTTCAAAACAGGTGGGATTTCAAAAAATGGACAAGAGGTTTCAATAGCACAAGCTCTCATGCTCCAGAGTTATTTAGAGCACGAGGAAAATTCCTGTTCTGTATGTCTTGGTTCTCTGCCTTTGAAATGGGCACAGTAATAGACTATGCCATCAGGGTGGTGAGAGAATGCATGAATTTGGTGTTGTGTGATCAATCACTGTTGAGATGAGGTCCGAAGTTTTAAATTACCATGTAATCTACATATAGAGATCATTATCATGGTTGTTTTTATTTTTGTCTTATGTGTATAGTAGGTTGATGGATCAAATTCCTGTGATGGAAAATCATAAGGTGCTGTTTACTGATTTAGCAGAAAGGGATAGTTTACCTGTAATATTATCACCAAAGCTAGGCAAAAATTTGAGTATGGGCTTCCTTAAAAAAGAGATGAGATGATTGCAAATGTTCTTTAAACCTAAGAACTGCATCATGCATTACGGAAAACACAGATTAGGAAACTAAACAAGTTTGATTTTGGTGTTAATGCTGTAATGGCTGGTTGCTTTAAGATTGCTGTAATAACATGTTACTTGTGGTTATGAGTAATAATTGTTATTTAAAATATTACAAAACTATTAATGAGTACTAAGCTTGTGTACACTAATTTTGAGATTGAAGCTTGCTACGTGAGGGTAGAGCTTGTGTAAATTTTGCACATAAATATAAAGCAACAGAGCTGAAGGTTACTTGGAGAAAAGTGTTTTTCTAGTACTCTGATATTGCAAAGTGGGAGGTGCCAGACAATAGGTGTCAGCACTGATTCAGCTATGCACAACTTCACTGCAAACATAGGTTAAGGCAGCTGGTGTTGAGCACAAGTTTGCTGTGAACTCTACTTTCAGCAAGCTGAAATGCCTGTAAGGAAGTGCTGAAACAGTGTTTGACACTTGTTATAAAATAGCTTTTCTAGTGTATAGACTGGGAAGCAGAATAAATGAGACAGAAGATAAAAGCTGGTAAAAATAATGTATGTATTGTATTCACTGTGAAACGTTTCCATAATACTTAAGGAAAGACTGTTTCTGAAAATTGTAATTGAATTAGGTTTTGTTGTTTCATGAATTATTCAGAGAGGTTCCTGAGAAGAAGACTTTGATTCAGTGCTTTCCCAGGGATTTTAAAGAAATAATAAAAAAACTAATCAAAACTAATTGAAACTGAAGAAGGAAAGCAAAATCACAAGAATCAGAATGGAGCAGACAGGATAGGAAACTTCCATGAGACTTTGGAACTGTGCTGTTTTGTGGTGGAATTTTAAACTGGAACTAGGGGGTTTAGATATCTTGTTCATTAAACCAATGTACGTCATATGCAGGGGCCTGTGGATGATTCTGCAACACCTTTGGGAAAAAAACCAGGAAGACTTCACGTGAAATGTGTGGTTGTGTAATGGAGAAGCCAGAAGAAACCACCACCAGGGAAATGGAAGACAAAAAATCCTTGTTTTTTCTCTGTGTTTTATTGGCATCATGCACCTAGGAACCAGGATGTGAGGATTAAACCAAAAAAGGTAAGACTAAATGCTTTAAGAGCCCAGTGTAAACATTATAGTCTTAGCCCAGCACCTCAAAAGAAGTGCTGGATCAGAGTGCCAGGTCTCTAGAATTGCTTTTATGTGGACAAACACATACCTGTTAAAATTATGCCCTCCCAGGTAGAGGAAGCTCCCTGTAGCTTTAAAACTGTGAGGAAAAATAGTGGAATATTCTTGCAGTCAGTCTACCAGCAGATGTGCACATATCCAGGAGTTTTTTAAATAAGTAGGTGCCGTCATTAGAGACCTCTGTGGGGTGAATGCCAGGTGGATGGCTGTGCACAGAACGAGGAAGATAGCTTTTTCTTGTCAATATTTGGTGAAGGATAGCTGGGAGACTACTCCTCCCCCCCACCTTCCTCCCCTGAAGTTTGCATTGCATTGCAAAATCCTGTGAATTCCCTGCTAGCAGCCGTGTCAGTGGCACACAGCGAGTGCCCCAAGCCTGGCAGGATAATCTGAAGGGAATGCAGCTGAATTGTGATCCTCTGCTACATAAAAGGGGGCGGGTCACTCTGCTCGTTCCAGCTCCTTTTCTGTCATTAGGGCTGCAGAAGCACCAACCAAAGGCAGCTGGCACGCCTCTTCATTGCCTCTTATATAATATGGGGTTTCACAGGGCACTGATGTAGAAATAAAGTCAAACATTGTTGAGGCAGACTCGAATTAACTTGTGGTGTGGCTGGTCCTCACTTCGCTGTGGGGTGTAGGGCTGCTCTAACGAGGGTGGTCTGTGGCCCTGTTGGAGTGAAATTTGGAAGGTGTGCAGGATGGCTCCAAACGAGGCAGGGGATGAACTTGTTTTCTTTGTGAATGGTAAAAAGGTAAGGAAGATCCCAGCTTTCTGTCCAGATTGCTCCTGGATTGTGGCTTGATTACTTACTTTTCTAGTGATCTTGTTCCTCTTCTGAAGTTTTCTGATACGAACACAAATGCCATGGCTTTTAAATTGTGAAGACTACATATTGCTTTCCTAAGTGCCTTTTTTTCTTCTTTGACTCTACCTTGTGAATTATTTGAGGAGTAACACAATTACATAATGTTCCTTTTAGATTTTAGATTTCTTGGCAATAATTTACTACAGTTCTGAGGTAACTACTTTTAAGTAAGTGTGCACTGCTTAATACAGGCATTTCTACTAGAAATAATTTCAGTAATTACAACAGATCTGGAAAATTTAACTCAAATGTAAGCATCCATATAAAATTCATATGTTCAATAAGTAATTCTAGCATGTGGGTTTTGAAAGGGATTTAGAAAAATGTTTATTCCATTTCCACTTATGAAGCTAGAAAACTCTTCAGAATGAAAGGCCATTAACTGATGCTGATTCCTGACAATAACCTAAGAAGTGACTGTGTCTCACAGGAGGCTGGGGTGCTCATTGCACATGATGGACACATTTGAACAGTTTGTCCCTGAGCCCCTTTACCTCACTTTGGATTTTGCCTGGCTATCAATGCAGCCTTGCCTCTTCAAAAGCTTGTAACAAGTCAAAGCTGACTCTTTCTTTGACTAATGCCTACCAAGTGAATTCTGTTTCTGAGCTCAGCTCAATGCTAATATTGCTCCCCCCCACCTTCCCCTTGCCGAGATACTTGGGCAAGGAAACTTGTGCCAAAGCAGCTTCCTGCTGAGAAACCTAGGGAGGGGAGAGAGTTGCCTATCCGCTTGTGGGGAGCCAAGTGTTTGCAAACTTTCCCTGTGCACTGCTTAAGGGTAAATCCCGTGGTGCACTGTTTGGGCTAGACAATTTTTTTAATCCCTTGAGGGATCACACAATACTCTCAGTTGGTTAAAAAGCTCTGTGCCCTGCCTTACAGACTGGCACAGGATTACTATCCATTTTGCTTTTGTTGGTCTTTCATGCTAGTTTAATCAAGTGTAAATGTGGATGAGAGTGTGGCTACAATTAGGGGTTTTAGCTATGAATTTGGATCTCAAACTGGATTGGAATTAGAACTTTCCAAGGTACTAGTGGATTTGATATCAATGTTTTGTTTTATTCAATTATCAACAGTTTACTGAAGAATTAAGTTTATCTAGTATGCAGTAAAAGTTAGTCATAGAGCTGTTGGATGTAGTACTGATGTAGAGCCCAGGCTTGGTTCTGAGGTTTTATAGAGAAGGATGACAACTGAAGCTTTGCTCACACAGATTAGTGGTTCACATGTGTTAATTGACATATCAGCCGTTCATTGTTTCTAGGGGGAGATAAAAACTTGAAGCTCCAAGTTAATTGTAACTAGATAATTGAGTCTGGTAGTTGAAATTATGGCACAGGATGGTCTGTGAATTTTATCTGATTAATTTCCTGCTGTGGTGGGCGCAGGTGGCACACCATTAACTTGTTGTCTTCTTGCTCTGTGAAGTTTTAGTGAGATCCCTCCTTCATGAACCTCAGTTTGCAGAGGGCAAACTTGGAGCTCTTTACAGCTTGCGGTAGGCAGTTCCCACATATGTGTTGGGTGATCCAGACACTGATACAGGCCAGGCATCCTGTCTTGTTTGGGTTTTTTTCTGGTATGCCCTAATGAAAGAGAATTGTAGTGCTGGTGCCAGATCAGCTAAGGTTCAAAACCAATATGCCACTCATGGCAGGTATGAAGAGTTTATAAACAAATTCCTGCATGCAGTTACAAGTGGTGCTCCAGCACTGGTTTTGTAGGCTGGTGCTCAGGTATTACAAGAGCACTGCTCTGTGTAAACTGGTAGAAAAGTCCTTCTTCCTGGAGAAAACTTTTGGCTAACACATGAAAACGTCTATTAGTCAAAGCCCAGAGCTGGCCCTGTGGGACTCTATGCACAGGGAGTGAGGCAGAGAAGGGGAGAAAGAGCAGCCAAGGCCCTGAAGGCCATCAGCAGAAAACAACGAGCTCATTTTGGATCTTCTGTCTGTCCTTGCTGTGTCCTGCAGATAATGAACCTGCTGTGAGTGACACTGGCCTTGGTGCATTTCGGCAATTTTTATAGAACTGCTGTTCCTGTCTACAAAAGCCATCTCTCAGAGCTGACTGTGTGCATGTGTAAAGGGGTTTATCACAGTGTGATCTTGGCAGCTTGGCTAAAAAAAACAACCACCAAGGGATGATTAATATTACCAACGGTACCAACTCATTTAAATGTCAAAGCTCTCTCAGCATCCTTTCCTACTGGCTCATGGAGCAGGCAGTGCTAGTAAAGGAGCAGGTTTCACTTGCTCTACCCAGAGCCTCCAGTGGTTTTTTTTTCTTTCTATTCCCTTTTTTTGAGTGTGTTGCCAAAGTGGCTCAAGTTACAACCCCGCCAAATGCAGGCTTAAGAGAGTGAATTGGACTCCTAGGGCAATCTGATCCGTGGCAATGTATGTGGAGTTTGTTGGGACATTGCTGCACATGACAGGTTATGTGATGGAAGGAGTGGTGGGAAGTGCCTGGGCAATTCTTCTGGAACAGCAGGTAGCAAGAGGGGAAGTGGAGGGGCGGGCATTAATATCTTCTTTCTGGTGACCAGTGACAGGATGTGAGGAAACAGCATGAAGCTGTGTCAGGAGAGGTTGGGTATTAGGAAAAGGTTCTTCATCCAGAGGGTGGTTCAGTGCTGCAACAGGTTCCCCAGGGCAGTGGTCACAGCACCAAGCCTGACAGAGTTCAGGAAATATTTGGACAATGCTCTCAGGCACCTGGTGTGATTCTTGGGGTGTTCTATGCAGGGCCAGGACTTGAGCTTTGGTGGCTTTAGTGGGTCCCTTCCAAGTCAGTACGTTCTATGATTCTAAGTTAGGATATGGCTCTATCCACCTGGGGCCATGACTAAATATTCCAGTTGATTTACTGCAAAGAATGTGGTAACATGGCCAGTGGGAAAGGTTACTGCTGTGTGAATTCATGGCAGCTTGACATTGCTAATGAGCTGCTGACAGTCTGTCACAGTACAAAACCATGTGATAAGAGGTGGTTTGTAGGATAGGGACATGGACTGCAGCAAATTCTTCTCTCTTGCATTAGCCCAGTCTTCACTGCTGTCAAGAAAAAGTCTCTTTGGAATTGCTGAGCATACTTTACCTTTAGGACTGTCTATTGTAAGCACCTGTTTACTTCACTGGGCATAAAGCTTGGCACACTACTAACACAAAGTTATCTTAATAGTCTGCCTAGACTAGAATGCAAATCAGCATGCTCAATTTAAAGCTAATAGTGGCAATCTTTTTTCCCTCAGCTGACAAGTGTGTCTCATGCATATGTAGCATGTCATTTTAGTTTAAACACACAGAGTCAATATTTCTATTTCTACTCTGAATGCTGAGGGAGGATCTATGCTGGAAGCCACATCAGACCTCGTACCTCTTCCAGTCTGTGGATGTTTGATTGCAGATGGGACCACCTAAAAGATAGGATTTTTTGAACTTTGGGACTCTCTGGGTTCTACATAAACAATGACTTACAAGCTTTCAGTGTGCTGGTTTAAAGCGGAACAAAAGGTTCTTATGACCAATAGCAGATTTACATTGTGTTATTATTCAGCTATATTCAGTTATATTGTGTTATTATTCATTATATTCAGTTTGTTCATCTGTGTTCTAATTCTTTTTCCTAGTAAATGAATTTGAAATCTCTAATTGACTTCAGGAATAACACATTCACAGATTTTAAGGTCCTAGGGGACCTTTACATGTGACTGCTCTGACCTGCTGTGTGGCAGCCTGGTTAAAACCTTTCTCTTCTTGCAACTTATTGAGTGACTGGGGACTAGTGACTGAATGGGAGCTTGTCCTTCAGGAAAGCATCTGCTTCTCATTTATAGGCCCCAACTGATGGAAAGCTTAGCATGTTGTTTGGTAAACTAGGAAAGTTTCTGTTTTCTCTTTCTTTCTGTTCCTCTATTTACCTTGTTCAAGTACAGTTCTTTTAAACTGAAAAATCTCTAACTTTCTGGGAATAATCATTTAACTATGATGCTTTATGTTGTAAAGACAAAGTTATCTGAGTTAGTGAAAGGCGGGTAGAGAAGCCGGAAAACAAAATATTAATTGAGATTGAAGTTTTGTACATAAAATTATTGGGAAGTGAGCTCAACATCTCTCTGGACTAGTCCATGAGCTCTAAAGGTGTAAAGTACTGCTTCAGAACCTGTTCTGTGTGGTACTTAATAGCACAAAGAACTGCAGGGCCAGGCTGGGCTCCCTGCTGAGGTGGATCTGAGTATTTATGATTCCTAGAATCAGTAGGCAAATAGACAAATGTAGTACAAACACAGCAGTACAGAGCAAATTTGTTGAGAGTCATTTGACTGTCTGTGCCATCCTAACATTTTCAACGTTTCTTTCTGCATTTGATTAATAATTAAGCTACCAAATGCAGTAAAATCCAGTTTTGAATCTGTCAAAATGTGGTTGTCAATCCGATATACCTGCAATATGACATTTGATTTTAAAAAAAAACAAAATAAAGCAAAACACCAAATACTAAAAACCAGTAACTTACCAAGAGGGAAACATTTCTTTAACTGTGGCATCTAAGTTGTGTGATCCTACAACCACAGAAGGCAATGGATGGATTTCAGTTTCTTTTTGTAAAAGGATACTGGCGGAGGTGAGCAAGAACTGTGATATTGAGCTATGAATCATATTGTACTGGGCATCAGACAGTATGTTATTCCCACCCACAGGGTTTTAAAATATTTTAAGAACAAATCACAGCAGGTGATTGCAACAAACCACTGGAGGACTGATAAGTTGGAGGACAAACCAGCATCAACGACAATGAGCAGAAGGCAAGAACAGCAAAAAAATCTTACTCTGTGCCCAGCAAGAGAGACTCAGCAACAAGCACCCTCCCACCAGGAATCTGAAGTGAAGAGAAATGACTCCTTGATCTCTGATGTGTGAGATTTGTGTTAATCCAGGATGTTCTCCAAACTCTTACCCATTATCTCCCTCTGATCCCTGGTCTTTGCCAGAATTGCAGATACACAGATACAAAATACTCCAGTGGAGTAGTTTGAAGTGACTGAAGTAGCAGTCCAGGGCTGTTGGCTTGAACAGAGTCAGTGTGTGGATTGTTTGGGATGTGGTGGGAGACACTTTCTGATTAAGTTGAGCAAAGCTTTGACTTTGGGACTGGACACATTCTTACTTCACTAAAATTGCATGGAGATGAGTGGTTAAATGAAAAATGAAGAACTAGGCCTGTCTTTTATTTCCTACTTCCTGAAAAGAAGCCAGTGGGCCAAACTTTTAATTGCTTGGTTTGAGTACATAAAAGAGTGCTTCTTGGACTCTTTCAAGAAAACCTCTTGAGGCGTTTTCTTTTGATATAAGCACAGAATAGTCTTTAACTCTTCTGATGTTTTTCTCTTTGCCTGGCTATCTTGGAATTCGCTTTGGAAGGGTTTGCAATGGCCATTGGCACAGACATGAGGAAGAAACTCAGCATGACAGTGACAGTGGGAGTTGCTGGGGAAGGCTCTTTGCCTGTGGAATGGCTCTGAACAGCCATTTGTCCATTCGCAGTCACAGGGATGTTTGGAATTTCCTACTCGTGTCTGTCTGTTTGCCAAACTGCTGCAGAGGAATGTATGGGTTTCCTCGGAACCAGATGGCCATGGAAGAGCCACTGTGTGTTTTTGTTTGTTTTTATGCATACAGGAGGTGAGGCAACAGGGGCACTCAGCTCTGAATAGCAGCAATGAGTGCTGCATGATCTACAATTTGACATTCCCAAACTAGAATGGACTCTTTTTTTCCTGTAGATCATCCCCAGTGCAGGAGTGAGATGTGCCAAAAGTGACCAGTTGTATTTTGTAGCAGCAATTTTATCAGTTAGTTCTAGAAAGGTGAACTCAAACGCGAAGTATGAACCTTGTCTCTTTAGAATAACCCTGTCACGTGTCGAAGGCATAAAACAGAAGCAGTACAGAGGTTGTGAAGGTTTCTTATCAGTTAAAAAAAAAAAAAGTACTTGCACAAATGACCCCTGTTTCAATTTGCCCTTCAAACTGGGAGTGATTAATTTAAATAAACTGTAACTATTGTACTTAGGACTTGCATAAAATAAGAGCCAAGAACATGATTACATTCTGGCACACAGTGAATTTGGAAAAGTTTCTTGACACTTTATTAATAACAGAAAAGGGGAAGACAAGCCCTGGCCATTTGGAGGCGAGGGCAGAACTTTGGTTTCTGACCACTGAACAGAGGCTGAAGTAAAATGTGTAATGGTTATTTTATGTCTAATGGATAACTGCTGTGTTGTTTACTAATAGGATGGAGCTGCCTCAAAATGTGCAGCAAAAATTTCTCCTTGCTTGGAATTTAATATTCCTGCATTTAGGATGGCTACTAATATAATACAGATTGATTTAATGTTGCAAGGGAAGGAGGAGTAACTTCAAAGAGGATTGGTTCTTGCTGTCCATTTTGCAGCACTTGTGTTGTCGCATTACAGTTTCCACTGTTGGGTTTTTTCCTCTGCAAAGTCTATTGCTGATGCTCTTTCTGTCATTCTGTTTATCTGCTCATTTTCTGTCTCTTCTAATAGTAAGAAGAAAGGACAGAGTTCAGTTATTCAGGGTCTGTGAAGATAAGACACCATTTGGAACATGTCGGGAACCCAAGATTTGAGTACAAAACACAGTTTTTTCTTTGCTCACTATTAATTCTGTTTGCTATTTTTGGTGAAGGGTTGATTTACATTTGCCTCAGTGTGCCATGACTGAAAAACTCTGTTGTATATAATGCATATACTTTCCTCTGACACAATAAATTCAAGGAAATATTGTGTCTGGATACATGACCAACGTTGCTGAAATAATCAGTGATTTTGCTCCCTGCCTTAAAAAGAAGTTGCAGAAAGACCAAACTTTCCCCTTGCAACTAACTTATCTGTGTTGTAAAACATTTTGTGTTTAACAATATCTTGTCCTTCTTGCAGGTGGTGGAAAAAGATGTGGACCCAGAAACAACCCTACTGACTTATCTACGAAGAAAATGTATCCAGTGTCAGAAGAAACTGCAAAAGGCTTTAAATGCCTACAGCATTTCATAATTGTTTACTGTTCTGTCATTTGTATACTGGGCAGAGCTTTTGCACAGAGTGTAAGAGGGAGTGCTTTGCATTGTCTGGCATTTCTTGCTGGCAAAGATTACAGCTGCTATTCCAGGCTTAAACAATAACAAATTTTAAATAATATACTTTAAATGATTTATTAACACTTCAAAGGAAAAAATTCATAATTTCCCAGAACTATAATATGATGGAAAGGCAGCAATAATGAGATGGCAATAAAACTGAAGGAAATTTAAGTTTGTTCCACACAAACTGTAAAGAATTTTCTGGCCAGAACATCACAGGCTTTTGAGATCCTGGCTGTATCATCCAATGATTTGGATGTCACTGGCCAGCTGATATCCCATAACTTGATAATTCTGTGCTGTTTACCAGATGGCCCAGGGAGGCAGGCTCAGAGGCAGGGGTTCCCCCCACATACTGTGGGCATGTTTACATAAGCAGATGCAAGCAGTCACGTTTCACCCCAGTTTCACATGAAACTGGTCAACATGTGAGTCAGAACAGCTTCAGGAGCTGGGTAGCTATTACTGTGATGACCAGGCTGGCTGTACCAGCTCTGTTTCCATAGGGAGTGTCATTCCCTGTTTTCTGAGTTTTTGTCTGGCCAGCTGGATGTGTACACGTGTACAACCTGTTCACAGCTGTGTTGGTGTATCCTTACCATGCTGCTGTGTTCCATTTGTCTGGGAGTTCAAGGAAGTGCAGGGACATGAATCACACTCCTCTTTGAGGTTTCCAGCACAGCTATCAACAGCCCTGTTTATCTGAATATACCATAGATGTATAAAGGTCAAGAGGAAATGTAAGTGGCGTGACTCTTGTGCCTAGGTGTGCCTGTCTTACCGCTAGAACTTTTATGTCTAAGCTTGTTGATATCTAATGCAAATAGCTTTGTAAAGAGAGAATCTGAGCTCTTCAAAACCTACTGATCTTCTACAGGAGCATTCTGGTGAACTCACTTTGTAGATGTCTGGTGAGGGTCAGACAAATACTTTGAGAAACATGTTTTATTGGGGCAGGTTAGCACTGTTGTCAAGAGAAACACTGGATGGCATAGGAAAGCTGTGTTTCTGCTCCAGCAGGCACATGATTGTATGGAAAGCAGAGGTGGCTTTAAGGACATGGTTTAATCATGGACTTGGCAGCATTAGGTTTGCATTAAAGGCACGGCTTAGTGGTGGACTTGGCAGCATTATTTTTATGGTTGGACTTGGTGATCTTAAAGGTCTTTTCCAACCTAAATGATTCTGTGATTGCTATGATTCCCTAGAAATGGTCAGTTCTATAATGTTTGCAGTGAAGTCAAGGATGAATTGAGTTTCCTATATCACAGTGCCTCTTGCTTTTCCAAAGGTGCTGTGACGTAGGGAAAGACACTGATGATCTCAACTCAATGTGTCCATTGCCAATGAAATCAGCTCGTTTTAACTCCATCAAAAGTCTCTCAACGTTGGCCAATCCTCTTTGCAATACATAATAGTGTCTAATGACCTTCTGATGAGTGAAGGAACCTAAGCAGAAGTGACTCAAGGAATTCTCTCCTGAACTCCCTTTGCAGAACTTTTGATTTAATTCCTGATTGTAAAGCATGGCCATGAGCTCAGCAGTCTGTGGAGGAAGCTGCTTAGGCCAGGCCACATGCTCTGTGAGCTCCCAGGTGTCTGTGCAGTGGTTCTACGCGTCTCCACGAGCTCTGGCTCTCAGTGTCTCCCTCCTATGGTTTTATGGGACCCAGGCTCCTGGAGAGTGTGCTTGGCTGGTTTTGCCCCTGGCAACTGGCAAACCATCATAAATGGGGTGGCCAGAACATGACTTTTGCGATGCAGGTGGTTTGTGAGCAGTTCAAATGCAGCTCCCAGTCAGTGCTAAACTGTGGAACTTGTAGCCCTGAGTGACTGCCTTGCCTGGGAGCCTTCTGCGTGGTAGGAGTCACCAGGTGTAGGAAGAAGTCAAGCCTCACCAGTGAGAGGTGCTGAAGGAGATGTCACTGTGTGGCTCAGGGATGCATGCCTGCATGCCTGAACAGCTCCTGCTCAGCAATTACCAGTGCTTTATCTCCCTTATGTCATTTCCTTTTCTGAGCAATGGAAAGTGGGAACTGTTGGAGTTCAGAATATTTTTTTGTTTATTTCTACGAGTTTATTGTAGTGTGGGCTGTGTCCTTATGACGAGTTTGGGTGTTGATCTCAATACTCACATGCCAGCTTTTGAAACTTTGCTTTTGTTAAATTATTAAGCAGAAGGAAGGAGCGCTTTGTTTCCATCAAGAACTTGCTGCTCAGCCTTGATTGACAACTTGAGCAGGTTTCTGCCAATACTTTGAGTTTTCCTTAATTCCTGTTCTCTCAGTGGGCCTGTGTGGAACCAAACTAGGCTGTGGAGAAGGTGGATGTGGTGCTTGCACTGTTATGATCTCCAAGTATGATCCCTTTCGGAAGAAAATCCTGTATCCTTTGCAATCTGAACGCTGCAACTGAGAAATAAAATGGGGACAGATCCAGGTTCCTGACATACCAGACATGGTACTATTTTTTTAAAAAAGTTATATTATGAATGTTTCTGCCAGAACATAGTTTTTCACTTTCAGAACATAAGCTCAGAAGGCTAAGATAAGAAAGTATTTTTCTTAAAGCATTGCACGATGCTGATAGGGAACTATTTCTTTTTGCCCTGCAATATCTGCACTGATTCGAATGTAAATTTTTCCTGTGAGAATCCAAATAATGATTACTGTGATAAAATCTTTATTGTTATTGTATTGTGACAATAATCTGGTTTCTGTAGGCCAGCAGATATTTTTTCTCTACTTGTATTGTAACCTTCAGAATTATTTCCTGAGACAAAACTTCTTCCTGTTCCCACTTTAATTAATGGAAAGGGGAAGCAATAGAACCAAACAAAAAGGGGGATGGAGAGAGAGGATGAGACAGAGAGACAGGCCCCGGTTGATTTTTACTGTAGTGAATAGAAAGCACTGAAATCTTTAATATATTTGATATAATGCTTGGAGATACTTTAACTTGGATCATCTAACGGAGTGTTTCTGCTTAATAGCATGGCCATGAATAGGGTATCTTTAGGGTCATTATTCTGTCTTGATAGAAATGTGATAAAATAGCTAGTTCTTGTAAGAGTTTTGGAAACATCATTCTTTTTTACCTTCAGTCTAGACTTTCCCCCCGTGTTTACCATCTAGAAATAGTAAAAGGCTGAGAATTCCAGGTTCTTACGTAACTTTGCAAGTGTCCAGCTGTACAGCTTCTTGGTATTTGTAGTCTGCCCCTATGAATTACCTATATGGGTTCTGTAGCTTAATGTGCATCAAGGATGTTTAAAGTTGTTATTTCTAGGTGAAATCCTATGGTGTATGCCCATTTCAAACTTCAAGTGAACTTGATGAGAACTTTGGATGACTGGGTGCTGTAGGATTTGGCTCGTAACTAATACTTGTATCACATCTATTTAAGTGCTGCTATTGTGTCCACTGCTGTAGCTTCCGAGTACTCTTTAGTGTTCCTGTTCCCTTTTCCCTTTGCTGAGCAGCACTGTCAAATGAAATGACCTTAATCTACTGTTTTAGCCACCATACTGCCAATGCTTGTCTCTTCCCTGTCTGTGCCTTGCATCACGTGGCTGTAACTACTGTTGAAGGCATAGGAAACACAAAATCCAGGCTGCACCCAGCCCAGGTAAGCTATTCATACTGGTAACTTTCAAACCCTCTACGCATGTTTTCTTGCAACCTGTTCCAGGGCACTGGGACCTCCACCATAATGCTAAAGCCACGAGCCTGGCTGTCCACATGAGCAGTCCGTACTTGCAGGAATGACTAAGGGACAGAATCAAACTCCTGGGACAATGCTGCAGCTCTGTTATGCCCGTAACAGGTTAACTGGTGCTGTCCTGGCTGAATTGCCAATGCTTTTGTTCTAGGGCTATGTGGCTGTATGTGGTCCACATGCTGGTCTGGGAAGGCTGATGTTGTGGGGAAAGCCAATATAATGACCTGGAGCTAGGAAATCTGAGATATGTTTGGGCTCTCCTATGGGCCTTCCACAAATGACCTTGGTTTCTGATCTTGCACAGTTGGGAACCTTCCCCGCAGTAGTGAAGTTAGGTTTGGTTCAATGATGTTTCTGGACTCTCAAAATATTCTTGGTGAGGAGGAGTGACGGGAACATGAAGCCTTGCTCTTCTAGCCAGGTGTTACAATGCAGCCTTGCCTCTCTTTGTCAGAGACTCTGCTCCCTTAAGGTAAACTGTGACTCATCTCAGTTTGCACAGCGGGTAGGACTTGTGCCAGTATCTGAGGCAGTAAACAACAAAGTGAAAAATAAGTTAGATGTGCGTGAATGGATGGCAGCCAGTCTGACCTTTGTTTATTTGTCTTCTTTTCCCTCCCCCCGCCTGAAGATTCTGACAGCTAAGTTTTGAAATTCAAACTCAGGTCTAGGCAGGTAGCCCCAGCCTTCCTAGCATAGTGAATCTAAAGAACTCCTGAGCTCCTTGGAGGCTTCTAGTGGCTTTCAATCACATTTTGATTTCAAAGCCTAGGTGCAAACTTTTCAGGCTGCTCCCTTCTTTGAAGTCTGTCTCACTGATTAATTGACCATCTCATCAAGGAACATCTGATGATAATCTTAGCTCCTCTGGTGAGATTGCTTTTAATAGAGATGTTACAGAAACAAGCACAACAATGAACTCACCTTGATATTATGGGCTAATGGTGGTTTTTACTTTCTCTCAGGAGAGAATAGCAAAAAGTCATGGGTCCCAATGTGGCTTTTGCACTCCAGGCATTGTTATGTCCATGTACACATTGCTTCGGAACAACCCCGAGCCCCACATGGAGGACATAGAAGATGCTTTCCAAGGTAAAACTCATAGCCCAGCAGGGTGCAACCTGTTCTTTTATTACATTTGCTTCACCCAGTGGGATGGAGGTGCACCTTTATTTGATGTATTTTGTTAAAAACAGCTGATTGTTTTGAGGTTAAGAAGTAGCTTTTCCACTAGGAGACTGGCCAGGTGCTATGAAGTGAACATCATAGTTCATAAGCAGGGGCAAGTGGCCTCGGTCTGGGATTAGGAACCCACTGATCTTAACAACAGAACAAAAGGTGGCCTGTCCTTGAGAGGCTTAAAAGAGTGTCCTTGTTTATTCATTGCTGTCACAAGAGCCTGCAGAGGTGACAGAGAACATGTGGGTCAGGCAACCTCAAGTCAAGGACCAAGACAGCAACACGCAATGATGGAGTGGGGCAGAATCCAGCTGTGTAAATCCTGTGAGAGGCTACACTGCTGCTGTTGTTGCTGAGGTTAGAGTCATTACTGTGCTTCCAGCAGTGATCCGAGAGGAATGATGATGCAGGAGAAAGCAATCTGTGTGTAATTCAGGAGACAGACTAGTTGGTATACTGATAAGACTCACACAATTGAGATAAATGAATACTGAATAAGACAGATTAAATTTGTTCCAAATGAATTTCAATTTAAATATTTCAACAAAAAGGGATGGTAGGCTTGTTGCAAGGTTCCTAATGAAATTTTCCTCCCAGTTTTTTCATTAGCTGTATCAAGATTTGACAAGCTTTTGTGAGAAACAATAAAATGTTCTAAAAGAAGAGAAGTTTTTAGCCAAGTGACACTAAATCCTTATCCTTTTGCTCTGGCAATGCAGGGAACTTGTGTCGGTGTACAGGCTACAGACCCATTCTGGAAGGATACAGGACATTTGCTAAAGTAAGTGGCTTCAGATGATGTTATAAAAACATCTGGAAGGGTGGCTGTCTTTCTCTCTGTTACTGAAACATACCATTAGCTCAAATGGGGAGGAAGGAAATCCATATGTTCCAACAACCCAGCTCCAACTCTTGACCTCTTTGCATGTGATTCATGCATTAATAATTCAGAAAGACCAAACCCTTTACTCTCTCCACTTGCTGGGACACTTGAATAAGGTCCATCTGATGGTCTCTTTTTGATCACAGGTGATCAGACTCTTAACTATTTTCTGTAAGTCTCAGAAAAACTCACCCTCTCTGCATAATACAGCTTGCAGCTGATCCCTGGTGTGGACAAATTGTAAAGGTATGGTGCACTGGCAGGGGACATGCTGTGGAGGAATCTGGTGAGGAATTTGCTTTCTTGAAAGATCAGCTGCAGAGTAGGAATAGCTCTGGAAAGAAGTCACTGTTGTATAGCTCTTGCCCAGAATTCTTCTGCTGGTTTGGGTGAGGTATGAAGCTTTGCCATAAATTTTCTCTAGTCCCTTTGTACCTGAAAGAGTGCTGGAGGCTGTGAGGAAGAGTAGATAATTATGTACTTCAGTGATTACCAGCCACTCATGCGTCTACACTGGTATTAAATATCAAAAGGAAAGAATTTACAATGATGCCCATTAATTTCATTTTATTATCCAGAACTGCAATCAACAAAAGAGAATACAAGCAGGAGTGAGATCCATTACAAATTGTTGATAAATCCAGTTAATAAAAGCTGACTTGGATTTCCAACAGGCTTCCCATGGTGTCTCACCAAAAGCTTTTGAAGACAATATGGGCTAAGAGGGAAGATCTCTGTATGGATGAATGATTGGTTAAAAGGCAGGAAATGGCAAGTAGGAGAAAATGGTATATTTTTGCAGTGGAAGGAGGTCACTGCTGTGGAATTCTGCTGGGACGTGTGGTGGGAAGCAAGGCTGTTGCAGCTATCCCTAAATGTGGTTGAAAAGAGTGTGAGTAGGGATATGAGAAAATAAGCTAAGTAATATCAAGTTAGTCTGGGTAGTGAAGGTAAGAATTGGCTTTGAGGAATTTCTGAAGGACTTTATGAACCTGAGAGAATAGAATTGGATACAAATTCTATTCTCTCAAATTGGATACAAATTGGATTCAGGGCAAATACATGCAAAGCAATTTATGGAGTAAAAGACAGTCATTTCACATTTAAAAGGTAGGCTGTGAGCAGACAAGTTTCCATGCAGGAAAATGATCTTCAAGGTCTGGGAGACAGTTCCATGGAAATATCAGCTCAGTGCTCACAGGCACTGAGAACAACACTTCAAAAGGTAGAGAACAAAACAGCAAACACTTCAGTGGCTCTTCCTGCACTTGAGTACTCTGTGCAGTTCTCCTCTCATCTCTAACAGGATATAGCAGAATAGGAGAAGATTCAGAGAAATGGAACAAGGATCACATCTGTGGCAATCTGACTTCCATACAGGGAAGCACTGAGTGCACCTCAGCCTCAAAAAGAGATGCCAGGGAGAGGAAGGGACTCTACATAGCACATACAGTATTTTCTACTGGCCTCTGACAGAGACCTACAAAATTGTGATTAGCAGGTGGAATGTGAACAGGCAATTGCTATTTCCTGCCTCTCCCAGTAAAAGAGCGTTTCAAGAAATGAAGCTAATAGGAGTCAGATTGAAAACAAAGGCAGATGGTCTGCCTGATGGTAGAGTATTGGTATTGTATTGTATGTGCTTGTCCCTTTCAGTCTTCTCTGGGTATCTCCTCACAGCTCCAGAGGTACTGGTTGAATGGCCAGAATAGTTCCAAACCAGAACAGGAGGTTTATCGGTACAGTGGGCATGACACTGCAGGATATTGCCTTCCACTGGCAAGAGAAACACCTACTTGCTTGGCACCTTCCATCTCCCACTTCTGCTTTGGATATAATTAATATGGGATCAATTTCTCTCAAAAGGGGATCAAGCCTACTTTGTTTCCTTGGAATCTGCACATTTTTTCTCAGAACAGTTTTTGTTCCCACAGGACATGAATTGCTGTGGCAGAGTTGCCAATGGCACTGGATGCTGTCATAGTGGGAGGGAAAATACCATGGTAAGCTGAGTGTTAAAACCCATAACCTCGATTTTCAATATAGCATTGGAGCTTTGATGTGTTAGTCATCTCTCTGGCTCTGCTGTGGTGCAGATATTCAGAGCTCTCTGAGCTGTTTTCAATGTCTGTCTCTTGGAAAATGCTGGGGCTGTGTATGGCCTGATTAGCATGTATGGCCATCATGACATGGGTTTTAAAACAGTGATGTTCCTTCTGAGCTTGAAAGGTGCAACACTTCTGTGAAATACCACGGTGACAGCTGTAAGTGATGTGTTACCAGCTTCTGGTGCATTGAAGTGATACATCTTTCTGTGAAAACAGATCTGAATTCCCCATTATGATCTTTCCAAAACTTTGCTGTCCAATGATGAAGGAGGTAATTTCCTCTCTGTTCCAAAACTGTACAACTGGAACCTTTTGAAATATCTGGAGGGGAAAAAGTTAATCACGTTGTATGTACCAGTCTAGGTACAAAACAAATGAAGGAATAGATACAAGGAATTGGTGCATAAGGTAGTGTGAATATAAAACGAGTTTAGGAATCAGAGAATATAATGAAATTCATTACCAGAAACTTCCAGGGAATTTCTGTGTACTCTTTGTTAGGAAGCATCCAGTGATGCATGGAATACTCCAACAATTAAGACTGCTTGCAGTCCTTTCATTCAAGCAGTTTATTAATGAAAAATCATACTGCAAATTTATGAAATCCAGGGATTGATAAAAGGGGAGGACTATATTCTGTAAAAGTTGCAATGTTCTGACTTTGTTGAGAATAGCTGAAGTGTGCTTGTTTCTTCTTCAGAATGGGGGCTGTTGTGGAGGAAAAGCCAATGGTCTGGGCTGCGGTGGAGGAAAAGCCAATGGTCCAGGTTGCTGCATGAATGGAAAAGAAGACAGTGTGGTAAGGTGCCTCTTAACTATTATATTTTTCTTTATTTCTGATGTTTTAAAGTCTTAGATCTGGCTTGTTGTATACCCAAGCCCAGTGCTTTTATTTTAGCAATATTTATGCAAAGCAGCTTAGACTAATTTATATTTTATGGTCAGAA
The DNA here is from genome assembly GCA_013397815.1 of Aleadryas rufinucha. Lineage (NCBI taxonomy): Eukaryota > Metazoa > Chordata > Aves > Passeriformes > Aleadryas > Aleadryas rufinucha. The sequence continues at coordinate 495,251 of VZTH01007816.1, read as the reverse complement.
GAGCGTACCTCAGAAAAGATATCTTTGACATAATTTAACATGCCAGCGTGAAAGGGATGTTACTTTTGATTGACAAAAACATATTAGTGTGTTCAGGGTTGAGGCTTCTGACAAGACAAGCAGTGGAATCAGAAAAATATGGCTGAAGAACCTTAAATGCTGAATCAGGTGGCATCATTTTGCTATGTTTGCCATATTTTGCTCTGTGAAATAGTAACAGGGATTTGAGTAGAAAGAGGAATGAGTTATGGTTGTATGTGGAGAGCTTTGTCCTCAGTCACTAGCCATTTGCATTTTCTCTGTCACAGACAATGACATCCTCCAGCCTGTTCAATTCTTCTGAGTTCCAGCCATTGGATCCCACACAGGAGCCAATCTTCCCACCAGAGTTAATGGTAAGTTCATTCAAAAAGAAATAGTAGTGATTTGTTGGCTTTGTTGTTCTGTACCAGGTTTGAGTGACTCTGTCCTGAGGAAATGGTAGGGCAAGAATGGCTGCTGATAAAAGAAAATACATGGGCATGAACCCTTCCCTGTTTTATAAAACAGAAGGTGTTTCAGCCAGGGTGGTTTAAAAGAAATATGCAGGCCAGATGCCTGCTCCAACTGTCTGGCTTTCCTCTCTGGTTCTCACCATATGTGTCTCTGGTCTTGGGTTGCCTTCCTTTCCAGTCACTGCCTGTCTGGGCGTGGAACACTTGCTGAAATCCAAATGTCAATTTACTAGGTCAGATGTGACCTTCTGCATCAAATACAGATATATCTGAGCTTGTCTCCCTGTGTTCTCTTTATAGTGTAGGAAGAGAAGTAGAAACTACAGGATGTAGCTGAATACATGCATCAAATAGTTGTCTTTTCAAGAAACTTCCCTCACCATAGAAGGAGTAAAAGTTGGTTGGCTCACAATGACATTAAAAGTTAGGTGAGATTAGTTTCTCTCCATGTTTTATTCCTGTCTCTTTTGGGGATCCTTCCCCCTAAGCAGTGTGTCCCAGCCAGGAATCTAATCCAGCACATGACACATTTACAGCTTCCTTCACATTTAACAACAACTGAAATTCAGTCATTAATTCTGCTGCTGTACCCAGCTTAAATGTGTCATGTGCTACAGCATGAGTAGGTTCTCTTAGACCATAGCATAAGATATATTCAGCTTGAGATAAGGCTTCTCTGTTTCTTCTCCAAGATGTTCTCCTGCCCAAGGGTTGATCTCATGTTTTCTTCAGTCACTGGATGAAGTAGTTAGAAAGGGAATCAGAATCTGGCCTACCAGGTAATTGCAATTCATCAGTGCTAAAGACTGACATTTTTGGATTGAGATGAGAATGGAAAACCCATTGAAACAACTGCAGCCACGGGCATCTGCTAGAACCTTGGTCAGATGGAGCTTGCTGGCACAGATCTCGCTAGGGAGACGTGGCAGCAGGATGCACCTGGCAGTAGCAGGAAGGGAGAACTTTTGTCAGCATGAGAAAGACTTTCATCACTGCTAGCAGGATGGGGAATGGCCAACTGCCAACAACAGTGTGGATATCCCAGCCCCCTGTCAGCAACTCGGCTGAGATGGAGCCCAGTGTGGCACAGGCATAGGCAGCATATGAGCAGGGATTCTTGGCTCAATGTAGGGGCTGAGCTCTATCTGAATTCCCTTCTGCAGACTCAGAGTAACAAACAGCAGAAGCAGATGTGTTTCAAAGGCGAGCGTGTGATGTGGATCCAGCCCACAACTCTCAATGAACTGGTGTCTCTCAAATCCCAGTACCCCAATGCCAAACTCGTTGTGGGGAACACAGAAGTGGGTAAGAGGAAGAGCTGATGCTTATTATGAACAGTTGGAAAACCTTCCATTAAGCATTTTGTGAGAGCAGTGCAAATGTAAACCTCTTTCATGTCATTGCTGTTAAAAAGCTATTTAATTTTCAGGTTGTATGTAGGAACAGATTTTCCTCTCAGGTAGATTAATCTCACAGTGAATGTTTTTCCTCATTCTTTGCTGTGTCAGGTAAAAAAAATGCTAATCCAGATCTCCAAGCCTTTGTGCTATTTTCTGGTATTTTGAGAAGAGGGGAGGGACACAGCACAAAATGTCCCCATAATCAAATTGATTCAGTTGTGAAAGCTGCATTTTGAAGGACTTTTCAGTAAGCAAACTCTCAAGACTTGAAATCTTACTGCTTTCTCACAGCAAATAGATACTGCTGCAAACATAAGTGCTGAGGAGGAAAGTTCAGACATATTTAGTAATTCTGTTGTCCTGAGCAATTAGTTCATTAAATAATTCCTAAATGTTGTAGGGTTCATTGTATTAATTTTACTTTCCTGAAGATGTTATGTACAACAGTAGCCACGTTATATAAGTGCCAAACAGTGTCTTACTTTTCCTTAAGGCATTGAGATGAGGTTAAAGAACCTGCTGTATCCAGTGATAATAGCACCAGCATGGATCCCTGAAATGAATGCTGTTCAGCACACGGAAACAGGTGAGCAAAAAAGAGGTAGAACACCTGTGAGGGTGAGTGGGGACTCCATGGAATAATAAAGAGGGTGTGAAGGAAAATCCCCAGATTAAAGATTGCTTTCTGTATGCATTGTAACTTCCCCATGCAGGAAATCAAATGAGTGATACATTAAAGAAAATGAGCTGGAGGTGTTTAGCCTGGAGAAAAGGAGGTTCAGGGGTGACCTTTTCACTCTCTACAACCACCTCAAAGGAGGTTGTAGCATGGTGGGGGTCAGTCACTTCTCCCAGGTAACCAGTGACAGGACAAGAGGAAACTGCCTCAAGCTGTGCCAGGGGATGTTCAGATTGACATCAGGAAGAACTTCCTCACTGAAAGCATGGTTTAGCATTGGAATGGGCTGCCCATGGAGGTAGTGGAGTCACCACCCCTGGAAGTGTTCAAGAAATAACTGGATGTGGCTTTTAGTGCTATGGTTTAGCTGATGTGGTGGTGTTCAGTCAGAGGCTGGACTCAGGGATCTTGGAGGTCTTTTCCAACCTTAACAATTCTGTAATTCCATTGTCTTTAGCTCTGTGATGGAAATGGGTCAGATAGAAGTTACAAATAGAAGTACCTAGGACAATGTAGTGCACGTGGCCCAGTGTCTGGTAGGATATTTAAAGTGTGGGAACTGGAAAGGAGTTGGAGTTCGCTTCTCAAAGGACAAACTAATACCTATAGGAGGCCAATATTGTTAATAATACACTGATGCAAAAGGGTGGTGGGTTGCTGTCATGTGGGAGACAGCACCAGCATGAGCTGTGGTTTAAAGGTGAATTTTGTTCCGAGGATACGATGTTTACATGCAGCGCATTCTAAATAGTCTGATGTAACTGAAGGTCTAGTTAAACTCAGTGGCATCTAAGCTTTGCAGACACAGTTGTAACCAGCCTTCTGTACCTCAACATTTTGGAGAACAACTATTCTTTTCCTTTGTTTGTTTACAGGGGTCACCATCGGCGCTGCCTGTACCCTGAAGTCAGTAGAGGAGGTGATGAGAAAAGCAGTGACAGACCTTCCTCCATACAAAACAGAAGTCTTCCAGGCTGTCCTGGAACAGCTGCGGTGGTTTGCAGGGCCACAGATCAGGAATGTTGCTGTAAGTGACTCGGGAGCACCAGGCGCTGTAGTTGAAAGCTCAGTCTGAGGAGCTGCCCTGCCTCATGCAGTGTTGGTCTGCCCTGTGCTTCTCACATGAGAATGTTTCCAAACCTCGGGAAAGAAACCAGCACACAAAAATCAACCCCAGATGCTGGTGGGGTCTCAGCTGGTGTCTGTGCTGCACTGATGTCACACATCCAGCAGGCAAGGGAAACATGGCAGTTGTCCAGGTCTTCCATTGCTGTTACCACCAAGTGGGGGGAAGCTGTAGTGAGATTTGACTAATTTAACAAAAAAGGTGTTTAGAATGCTGGACAAACTTCAAAGAAGCAGGTGTGTGTATTATTGCCATGACAACTAGGGCAGTCACAGTGTTAATGTATCAGATCTGGCAAATTTTCCTCTAGTTTTAAAGAAGAAGATGTGTTCAAACTCTGTGTGCTCTAAGAAAAAGGTATCAAGCAAGCAGTTCAACCAACCTACCAAGCAAGAAGTTTTGTTCCATGAGACACTGTGCCATACCTTTGTATTGGAGCCAAAAACCTTGGGTTCATGACTGGTACTGAAAATACCCTTTTAGACAGTTTAATGGATCTTCCCTTAATGGCAGCTACAGTCATTGAATTTTGGCATGGTTGTGCATACAAGGTTAGAGAATAAGGTAGACTTGATGCATTAACAAAACACTGTTCTAAATCTGTTTCAGGCAAATGTTAGTATTGTCTGGGACAGCATCTGATTTAGTGGGATTTAGGTTTCCCCACTTAATTAAAGGCCAAAAATTGCTTAGATTTTTAATATTTATCTGGTGCATTATTTTCACTCTAGGCTATTGGTGGGAACATAATGACAGCAAGCCCAATTTCTGACTTAAATCCTGTGTTAATGGCAAGTGGAAGCAAACTTACTTTGATATCAAAAGGTAAGTTACATTTCCCTGTGGCACTGAGGGGAGTGGGATAGTCAGCAGTCCTCTGCCATGGGTTGTTAGGTCAGGCCAGAACTTGAAAGTGGAAATTAACATTATTAGTCTGAGTCTTCAGTGTTTTCGCCCTTTTTTGAGGCTAAAGTCCTAAAGCTAGGCCTAAGGTTGGCTTTCTAAATAGAGTTCTGAACTTCTGTGCCAAATTGAATCTCTGGTACTGCCTATGTATTTACAGATACGTCCTTGTGAAGAGCTGGTTGAAGATGTGTATTAATGAAAAGTAATAGGCATGAAATAGTTTCTGTCACTCATACTTTAATCCTTCTGGTTTATTCAGATAAAGACTGAAGCTTGTTTTTTGTTTTGTTTTGTTTTTCTATGAAGAAAGCCAAGCACCTCAGTTTTTATTTGTTCTTAGGAATAATTTTTTAAAATAGGATCGTTGAAATAAGTGGACTGTCTGATCAGTGAACTGAGTGCTGGATTGTGTGCAGGCTATGGAAAGGAGAAAGAGGGGGATTTCACTGGAGTATTGGAAACTGGTTCACCTGGAAGCTCAGCTTTAATTAGATAAAGAAGGAACTCTTAAGAACTCTTTGATCAGTTCCTGTGCAAAGAAAATTTAATAGGTAGGCAGAAGCTGTCATAGATTCCATAAATACCAAAGTAAATCTGAGAAAGTTTTTCATGATTTGGTGAAAGTGGGTGGAAAAATGAAATCAGAGATCATATCAAGAGTGATTTGTGTAGATTGAAGGCTCTTTCACACATATTGCCATTCTTCATTTATTCACCATTGATGTCTTCTCGCTCTACAGAGGGCAAAAGGACTGTCACGATGGATGAGAAGTTTTTCACTGGATACAGAAAGACAGTAGTTAAGCCTGAAGAAATACTTCTCTCTGTTGAAATACCCTACAGCAGGAAGGTAAGTTTGTAAGAAAAAACTTCACTCTCTGTGGAGCTAAAATGCTGCTATTTGAGAGTTGTTTTCAAAGATAGGCACCTTTTTCCTGACTGACCTCCAAATGCTTATGTAGTCCCAAGTGAACCAGGAAGCAAATGAATTATTTGGAGAAAATCTAGCAGCACACTATTTTTGGCAAGCAAGGCGAGCAGGGCTCTATGATAAAGTATGGTAAGCCCAAGAATTTTTCTAGTGCAAGAAAGAGAAATTTCACTTTATTATCTGAAGCCTTTTGAGTGCATTTGGTAATGATGAAAAGTGTCAAAGTGATGTTCCCAGAGGTAGAAGTTCTGCTTAAAAAGCAGTACAGAAAAGATTTTAGCAGTTCCTGATGTAGAGTGAAGTTAACGTGCCAAAGATTCCTGCTTAATTTCTGTGGGCTGAAATGGGAAAAGACATGGGGAAAGGTCTGTATGGATGAAAGGGAAGCTCAGTTCCTGCATTCTTGTTTTGCAAGACGTAAACCACAGGGACTGACTATTGGGGCATTTTGGCCATGTGGACTTGCAACTTCAAATGAGGCTGCAAAACCTGCTTCAAACAGAGCAATGAGCGCTTCTCTGCTGTAGCAGCATAAACCATAACAGAGTGTCTGAGAAGTAAAACTCTTCTTTTTCCTTTAGGGCTGAGAACATCAGACTGTAATTTTATGCTTGTGAAGGTATTTACCTTCTTAGGGCTTGTGGCCCCAAGTCTTAAGACGCAAGGATTTGCAGTATAGTGACACATTTTCTTTCTAAATGGAAAACACAGATTTACTTGAAATGTCACCGTATTATGGCAGAGAACTAATAAATCCCTTATCTATCCTCTCAATTTTTTCTATTTAACTACTAAGGGAACAAAATTATTTTATTTAGGGTAGTTTTCCATCTATTTCTGAGCAATCCTTCTTTGGTCTTGTGATAAAAGTATCACTTTTTGACAAAATGAAAAACACGTTTGAGGCTGCCAATGGAAAACACCATATTCCTCCATCCATATGACAGTCACATGGCAATTTCACAAAACAAATGTTTACAAGCAGGGGCAGTGGCTTCAGCCCTAGGTTATATGCAGCTCATTGGTCTGAAAAACTAAGACAACTTTTGAACTCTCAACTTCATGATTTCTTGGCTGATCTTTGCTCACAAATAGGGAGGCTGAAGTTCTTCAGGGCTGGCATGTGGCCTGCAAAGTTTTCTGCAACTGTGGTTTCCTCATGAATGGAAGCAGGGCTGTGTCAGCACACAGCTAAATAGAATTTTTTGTTTTATCTTTGTTTGAAACTGATGTTTTGCCTTGCATTCATGTAACTTGTCACACCAAGGGTAAGACTGGCCAAACAACAGAAAGAATTAACATGCTCTTTTGTTTACCAAGAGACCCTGGCAGGCATGGCAGCTGATGTGATGGTTCACTTACCTACACTCCTAGTGAGGAAAAGTCATGAGTGCCTTTCCTCCCACAGGATTCTGAATCAAGAAAATTAAGGTGTCTTGTGAGGAGAGAAGGCAAATATTGTCCTCTTGTTGCAATCATCTCATTGGAAATCTCTTGATTACGCAGTAAGAGAGGAGGCTGCTTTTTCTCCTCTTTGAAAGCTAATTGTTTTAACAAGCAGAGTGGCAGAATGTCCTCACTGGAAGGATGCTATTGATGATTCTCTGCTCTTATCTGCTGGCTGCTGAGTAACTATCTGAATTCAGGAAATGAATCTCACCCTTCAGTTATATCTGCAGTAACAAGTCCTTGATGCACAAAAGGGGCCTCTTGTGAAACTGTTCTCATTGTCAACAGGAGAGAAATTGTTCTATCCAATAATGAAAGTATTGCTATCCACTTCAGATTAGAAGCAATTAAGGGAGCCGACTGCTGTGCTGTGTGGAGTCACTTGGCTGAGCTATTAGAGAAGAAACTTGTCAGGAAACTCTCCAGAAGGGCAGTGCAAAGACATCAGATCTGATTCCTCTCTTAGTCTGCAGGGTGCCTGAACATCAATTTGTCCTACCCTGCAGTACAGGCAAGAGGACTGACCATGCTATGACTCCAGGGTGACACTGTTACTCGTGTGTCCTGGTAGAGTGTTAATCTCATATTTACTGCCACTCTTCATAGGAGAACTGCTGAGTTTTGTCTGCTGTAGTTGCTGGTGCATTTACAAGAATGTCCTCATTCTGTGGAGACCAGGGTAGTAACTGAGAATTCTATTTGCAGTAACAGACTGAATTTTTCTTTTACTGATTAGTCTGCTCTACTCTAGAACTGAGAGATATTTGTGATTATTGATTTCAGTTCTTGCAGATTTCAAAGTATTCTGAAGGGAAGGGGTTTAGGATTTGGGTTTTACTGATTAGACTTCCAGTTTAGCAGCCTGGGAGGAAGAAAAACTTGCTGAGAAACTACAATTTTGTTTATGTACAAACAATCTGTCTTGGTTCTTCCTCTTGAGATATGGAAAATGTGACAGGTATGAGCAGATCTCTGTCAAAGCTTGTTTCCCCCACAGTCCTAGGTTGGCTAATAACCACTGAACTGGTACACTAGAATTAATCATTGAATTATGTGAAAATAAACAGTGAACAAACATGTCCTGCTTGGCCCTGCACAATGAATCAACCAGATACTGTTCCCTGGAACAGCTCATTCATGTAGAGATAGGTTAACAGCTTGTCCACATTTATACTCCAAAGCATGCCAAGGCAGAGAATAAAGAAATATTTTCCTGTCTTCCAGGGTGAATACTTCTCAGCTTTCAAGCAGGCTTCCCGTCGTGAGGATGACATTGCTATTGTGACCTGTGGGATGAGAGTCCTGTTCCAAGATGGCACAAGCCAAGTGGAGGAGATAAAACTAAGCTATGGAGGAATGGCTCCTACCACTGTCCTGGCTCTAAAAACTTGCAAGGAACTCACTGGCAGGTAGGAGTTTTTCTGTGATAAAAAGACTGTCTAATGGAACTGTGCTGATTTTTACAGGAGCAGTTTAAATATCTAAAATATCCTAAATCCTCTCTAAGAGTTAAAGGAGAAAGGGGAAGAAGTATAGTTATGCTTGTGCAGCAGTGTGTTTTGGGTGACGCCTTGCTTCCTCCAGTATTCCTTACCCTCAAAGATCCATGTCATTCTCTCATTCAGAGAGCCATTTTCTTGCCAATTCTCTCATCTGTTGAAGTGGACAGAAGTTAGATGTGTGCATGACCTACAAAACTGGGTTCATTTCAAACTGGCCAGAAAAATCAGTGCTTTTATCATGTAATAGCTTTGCCACATCTTTAGGAAAGGTAACATGAGCCCAAGATGACAGCAAAGCAAACACATGTGCTATGAACAGATAGAGCTGATGGCTGTTGCTTGAGAGCTTGTGGGAATAGCATGAAGCGGTGTCAGGGGAGGTTTACGTTGGATATTAGGAAAAGGTTCTTCACCCAGAAGGTGTTTGGGCACTGGAACAGGCTCCCCAGGGCAGTGGTCACAGCACCAAGGCTGACAGAGTTCAAGAAGCATTCGGACAACGCTCTCAGGCACATGGTGTGACCCTTGGGGTGTTCTGTGCAAGGCCAGGAGCTGGACTCGATGGTCCTGATGGGCCCCTTCCAACTCAGCATATTCTGTGTCAGAAGAGTTTGTCTGCCCTGGTGAGTTTAGGCCTGAACAAGGGTTCTGTGTCACCTTTGTTCCCTTGCAGAGACTGGAATGAGAAGCTGCTGCAGGATGCCTGCTGCCTACTGTCGGGTGAGATGGATCTGTCTCCTTCTGCTCCTGGTGGGATGGTGGATTTCCGACGCACACTCACCCTCAGCTTCTTCTTCAAGTTCTACCTGACAGTCCTTCAGAAACTGAGCAAGAGTGGCACTGTGAGTGCTCCTTGGGAAGGCAGATTTGAGGAAGGAGAACCTCTTTGTGCTGCCTTGGTGGGGAAGGCACAGGGAGGGTTCAGATTTGAGCAGAGTCACACCTGCAAACAAAATCCATGCTGCAACAGCTGCCAGAGCTATTCTGCTGCTTGCATAACAGTGACTTATGTATCTTCCCACTTGCTTCCTTGTGGCACCCTCCCCTTGTGGTGGAAGGGTGTTGCTCTGTGGGTTCACAGGACGATTCCTGGACTTTTTGCTGCATTACAAGTGGCCTTGTGGCTCTGTGGTTATGCTTGGCACAGAGCCTGAGCCTCGTTTGCCTTTAACTCAGTAGATTATGGATTACCTTAAGTGGAAGATGGAGAATGGAAAATATCCTGAGCTACTAGGCAATGTGAGAAAGGAATTGGAAGGGAAGGTGATTTTCTTTAATATGTCTCTGGCAGAAAAATATGTGTGAGCCCGTCCCTTCAAACTACATCAGTGCTACAGAGCTGTTTCACAAAGATCCCATTGCAAATGCCCAGCTCTTCCAAGTAAGTAGAAACTTTCCCAAGTAAGTAGCAGTGTCAGCATGGCATAGATGCAGGCTGTTCTGTAGCTCAAACTGTGCTTCTTATCTTCTTATCTGCCTGAGTATGGTCATCACATAAACTTATATAATGCCATGAGTGAAGCTTGTATTTGGGTCTCAGTCCTTTCCTCACTTTAGGATACTATTCTTTCCTATCATTGCCCAAGACTGTTGCTGACATGTACAGCTTCATAAAAATCACTTTTCCTCCTCTAGCCAGCTCTGTATCCAAAATGAAATCACCCTTCTGCTTTCCCCAGTTATAGCCTGCCTTTCTTTGTATCTTTCAGTCTTCAGATTCAGGTTGTATCTTCTTTCTTATTTCTCTGTTAGTGACCCATTCTCTTCAGCTTTGAGAGTATAATCCAGTTTCAGAACTTGAACCTTCTTATGCAAGCTGTGAAATCAAACCCTTCTCTTCCATAGCAGTTTCAAAACCCAAACTCCTTTCACTTCATTCCCTACAGCTCCCCTCTGTGTAGCCACATCTTGTGGCATCCTGTTTACCTTCCTTTCCCACAGGACTGAGCCCCCATCCCATTCCCTGTTCACTAGAACATCTCTCAGTGCCTTTTGCTCTTCCATCAATGCTTCGGTCCCCTTCCACCCAAGCCAGTGGTAGTCAGCCATGTGTTTTACTCCAGGAAGTGCCCAAGGGGCAGGCTGTGGAAGACATGGTGGGCCGGCCTCTGGTGCATGTTTCAGCAGCCAAACAAGCCAGTGGAGAAGCTGTGTACTGCGATGACATCCCTCACTATGAGAACGAGCTGTACCTAACGCTGGTGACCAGCACCAAGGCCCACGCTAAGATCCTGTAAGTGTCGCTTTTGAGTTTCAGATGTTGGAAGCATCTGGTGCCTGGTGGCTTAGAAAGCATCAATCTGCCAGGGTGTGGGTGAGGGAAAGGTTTCTGCTGAGATGGGAACTCCAGTTCCTTGCATATTGTTACACAGAGGCAAGCTGTGTGTGTGACAGCTGCCTCGCAAGTCTGCGTCAGTGGGAATATGAAGGAATTAACACCAAACTTTGGGCTTTGCTGAAGCACAAACACCCTTAGCCTAGGCAAACTTTCTGCATTTCCCACCTCTGATACTCAGGCATGCAGGATTAAAAAGGAGCAGGGTAGGAGAGCACCACAGTGGCTGAGGAAATGTCATTTTAATTACTAACCAGAGCATGCAGCTTGAAGATTCTCTTTCTATTTGCCTGAAAAATTAGGTTGTAAGATGCAGTTCTACCAGCACTCCTGCTGGTGAGTCAGCTGTGTGCACTGGGTTTTGTCTTGCATGGTGCTTGCCTGCACTGGCTGTGATCAAGCCCTCTGCACAACAGTGAGCTGGTTTAAGCTATGAGTTAGGCTGTAGCAAGGTGGACAAATCAGTATTTGGAAGTGCAGCTGTCTCAGAAAACATCTTGTCCATGCAGGGCATGACTGGTACCTAATCAATAACAATAGTGACTAACCAACTCCAAAAACACAGTCCTGTAGGTAATACCATCTACATTCTCATATTAGTTTTAATGCTGTCATATTGCAGGGACTGACTGCCCCCACAAACCCTAATTTTGTTTACTTGGTGGTGTCTCTGCAAGCTCTCATCTGCCCTCAGCTGCTTTGATGTGGGACACTCTGTGTTGCATTGGCTCGTGTCATCCTCAACAGCCTTGCAATGTGCAGTTCATTCCTTGGGCAATACTTCCTGCCTAGTTAGGCTTCCTGTCCAGAGGTTTCCCACTGTGGCATGGGCAGCATGGTGGTCATGGATGCACGGATGTAGCAGTTGACTCCCAGGTTATGAAAGAAACTGCTCTGTCATCACAGTCGATTTTCAGGTGTTGCAACATGCTATGCAGACGCCTAAATGTTGTTACTACCAGCAGGGCAGATGGGGAGATAGAGAAAGCATCACATCCGTGCTTGTGACCACAACATGCAGTGTTTTCTAGAAGTTGCTGTACACGTTCTCTTGCATTTCTGTTGTGTACACGTATTTCAGGCTGGGAGCCTCTAATGTTCTGTAGAGGAAGTAGTAGAATATTTAATCGGGGACAAAAGTATCTCAACCTATGATTTTGGCAGTCAAAATATTGAATCTGAAAACTTCTTCATCTGAGTCAGATTTTGAGCACCAAGTGTAAATCAGACATCATCTGCCTCTGCATTTGTAACTAAAGTGTTAAGGTGGTGTTTCTGAGCTACTGCTGCAGAAACTCAGGAAAAAGAACTTTCCAAAGAAAAATAGCACTGTTTTGAGTTCCTGCTGTCTAAGGGTTCATGTGGGAAAGTTCATTCATACATCTAATGTCTTTTTAAAAAAAGTCTGTGGCTCACTGGGATGCATTAACAGCTGCTTTCAGGCACAGTTTATATCAAAGTTTCAGGAATATAAACAAGTTGCTGAAAAAATTGCAGCAATTTAAAGAAGGCAATAAATCATTCAGTCAGCAAAATCAAAGCCACGGCTCTTCTATTCACAACTGTTTTCTGTAAAGCCAATGTGCAGAATATTGCAAAAGGAACCTGAAAGTCTTTTGTAATGTATTTTTTGCTAAGTTCTCCATACAAAAATTAAATTATTGCCTTTTTTTAGTTATTTTGTCTCTGAGTTTTAAATCTATACATGATTCAAGCAGACAAGCATTTTGGTTAGATACCTCCTTTGCTGATTACCAAAGAAAGCCTTTCATGAAGGTTTTTGTCTTTTTGAGTGTCAGTTCTTTTGCATCCTCTTAAAAACCCTGAAGCTTCCTTGTGACTGATCCTCAACAATTTCTCCCTGATTCACCCATGGCAGATGATACGTGTCTGCACTAAAATTTCATATTTATGAATAAACAGGGAATTCTTGCCTTTATGGCAAGAATCATGGCAGCTAAGAAGACAGTGGAAGCACAGCATCACTAACACCAATTTGTCATCAAAGGATCTCTGGTACATGTGGCAATTGGATCAAGTTCAGATATGTCTCAGGGAAAAGATGTATGACATAGTCCAAAGAAGCAGGCTGATGATCAGTCTCACAGTCAGGATTAACATTTTCATATAGATCCCAAATGATTTTAATATGTTTTGCTTTCTCTCCCGGTCTCACATGATGCTCACATGGCATAGCCAGACGTGAAGGAATCAGGCCTGAATTTGTATTGGAATCTCATTATAGCTTACACAAAGAAAAAATGAGAAATAACACTCTCTCTCCTTCTTTCCTTAGTTCTGTAGATGCATCTGAAGCTCAGAGTGTTCCTGGGTTTGTGTGTTTCATCTCTGCCGAGGATGTTCCTGGCAGTAACATCACTGGCATCGCTAATGATGAGACTGTCTTTGCTAAGGATGTGGTATGTAGCTAAAAATAGCCTTTTCAGTCATGCTGCTCAGGAGATAACAATTCTCATATTGCCCAGCCAAGCCCTCTACCTTATACAGAGATAATTCTAACTGCACTGGGGTCAATAGAAATCTTGGTGCCAATTCTATAAGGCCTGAGTCCCTTTGCCCTGTGCCCCTCTCCTCTGTGTTATCTCTATGATTCTCCTCTAAGCTGCAGCTCCCTGGTACAGGCTCACTCATTCAGTTGCTGTCCAAATTTGCTTGTGATTATTTTCCCTGGGCTGATTTTAAATAGACTGGTCTGGACAAACAGATGAAAAACTGCACAAAAGGAATAGATAAAGAGAATTATCACGAGTCTCTGGTTACTGCCTACACACACCCCAAATGATGGTGGGTCCTAATCTTGCCTGTAGGTCACCTGCGTGGGTCATATCATCGGTGCAGTCCTTGCAGACACACAGGAACATTCCAGGAGAGCAGCTAAAGCTGTGAAGATTAAGTATGAAGAACTTAAACCTATTGTCACAATTCAGGTAAGATGGCTGAGTTCTGCAGCTGCCGTTGGCTTGGGACCCCCTGATGTCTAGTTCTGTTCTCACGCATGTGGGTACTTAACCTCAGGTTTTGTTTGTCTCTGTGGGTGCAACAGGATATGAATAGAAAAAATAATTTGTGTATTTAAATATAAAGAAGGCACATCTTTGATGCCCTACTGATTTAGAGTCCATTAACTTTTTCTGTGCTATTTAAAGCTGAAACAAATAAACCAAACTCAAGCAGATATATTGTGCTCAGCAGAAATTTGTTTAAATGAACAAGGTTATTGTAAGTTACATTCTTACCCACAGAGGCTTGCTTTTAATGTTGTCTGGGATGACCCTGCTGGCTTCACTGATATCCATTCCCTCTTCATTCTCTCATTTATAACAAGCAATAATAAGGTGTGAAAATGTCTTTTCTAGCTCTGTCACTGCACTGCTTCTCTGAGATTTCTGCAGACCGCTTGTGAAGTTTCTAGGCCGATGAAATTAATTTTCAGGTGTTCACTTCCCACTGTGAACTATATGGACACAGTCTTTAAGCGGCTTTTCTCAAAGCTGAAGAAATTCATGTCAACAATGTGTGATCATTTCATGCCTTTTCATTTTTTTTAACTAGAAAATTTGTTGGCCAGATTTCCTTATGAGACAGTAAAAGAAAATGATAATACCTACACAGCATTCATATCTAGAAATGAGAAAGAAGAATGTATGCAGCCATTTTTAGTGGAGAAATTAGAAACAGAATTCTAATGAAATGTTTTTAATAGTCAGTATTTCGTACCATGTATTTTGTCATGTGAATTGTATTCATGCAAATAGAGTCTGTGCACTGTCATGTACAGACATTGGTACTGTCATCTGAGGACAGAGATTTTGGGTTGTTTGTGTGATTTATGGATTCACAAACAATGTGTGAGACCTTTGCCTTTTCTGAGGCTCCTAGTTGTTTGTTCAACCAGGGAACATGAGAGTGGAGCCAAAAACATACTGATTTTTTGTTTTTTGTCGTTTGATCATTCTGTGGGGTTTTTTCATTATGGAAAGCTTCAGTTTTGACAAAAGGAAAATGCCTTTGCAAAACTTCCCTTAGAAAGATGATTGTATGTAAGCTCAGAAGTGAACTACTTCTGCACTTCTTATCTGAGAGATTCAGTTTTCTCTTTGTCTCTTTTTCTTTCTCTCTTCTTTTTTTCATATTTTCCTTTTTCTCACCTTATGGGCTACAGACAAGAGTTAATGTAAGTTATAAATTATAGCTCTGGTGGCTACAGGCCTTGAGGTTCTGGGTCCACAGTGTAAAATGAGTCACAAGGCGTACCTTAAGATTGTCCAATTATGGTATTGGTTGTGAAATTGCTGTGTTGCCAAAAGTTATTTTGAATTGCTTTTAGTCAAGTCTCTTGGCTGGTACCATAGTTAGTGTCGGATAAGTTCTTGTGCTTTTTGTCTTGGATATTTCTTCTTCTGTCAGAAGAAGCTTTGATTTCATTCCACTTACACAAAAATGTCATTGTATCATTCCATTTCCTAGGAAGCTATTGAGAAACAATCCTTCTTTAAGGATATAAAGAGGATTAATAAGGGAGATGTGAAGAAAGGATTTGAAGAATCTGATCACATTTTGGAAGGTGAGAATAAGCATTAATACTTCTTTTAAAATAGGATAGTTTGTGACAAAAGAAGTCAAGCTATCAGCCTCCTTTTTATGCATACAATACTGAGAGTAAGGCTCGCAGGACTAAATTAATCTCATATGAAGTTTCAGACCAGTATACAAATTTTATTGTTTCAAACAGACCTGGATGCTCCCAGCTGTGCCCCCAGAAAACAATCTTTTTTGATGAAAGGACACATTTTTCTTGAGCAAATATTCTACTATTTCTATTCAAAAGTGGTTGGGTTTTTTTTCCTGAAATTTTTCCCTGTCCAGACATAGTCTGGCCTAAATCTTACAGACAGCCGATTTCCTTTAATCTGGTGTATGACTGTATCTTAGGAAAATGGGACACAATGAACAGATCAGGGCCATGACTGAGAAAGGAGGTTGATTCTGGCATTTAATTGTGTGTAGCATGACTGGAAATTGTACCCTCAGCACTGCCAGTAAGATGCCCTGGGAAAGAGCCACATGCAGTGACAGAGAGTTGATTCCTAGTTAGATCATCTTGAGGCATTTTGGGTTTCTATTTTTGTTCTCCTGCTTCAAAGTCTATAACCTTGTATTTTATCTACTCAGATAGACTATACTTGATTTATTTCTATTCTTATCTCAGTGGTGTTATCAGGGTAGTCTTGAAAGGCACCAAATACTGCATCTTAAGGGATGCTGGATCAATGGCATGGTGTACAGGCTTAGTTTTGAAATGCCAGCCACTTGTGTTTTGGAATGAAGATTTCTAGAAAGTGGAAAGGAAGCATGTCTGGATTTTTTATTGTGTTTTGTTGTTTTGCTATGAGTTTATTTGTTGTTGTTTTTTAAACATTGAACCAGAAGTGTCAATTTTAGATCTAGTGATACCCAATGCTGGGCAAAGCAAAGGGCTGTCACTTAACACACGTACAAAAGGCAGTAGATTGAAGACAACATGTGATGGGAGGCACCTTTTAACACCAAGGATGCCCTTTCTATGGGGCATTTCTTTCAATTTTCTAGGAGAGATGTACCTTGGTGGTCAGGAGCATTTCTACCTGGAAACTCACTGTACTTTGGCTGTGCCAAAGGGAGAAGATGGTGAGATGGAACTCTTTGCGTCGACCCAAAACCCAATGAAGACACAGGTACAGTCTCATTAACCTGGTGCCTAAAAGGCATTTGTTTCTCAGTTTCAGACTAGATGAATGGTTGTTTTATAGTTGCTCTAATTTTATTCTTCAATTAAAAAAACTACACAGGCTTAGAGTTGAGTATGGGATTTAAAGTCCATATCCATCCTGCTGGAGTCCTGAATCTCCTTCCAGGTGACAGAGATATTTCTGTTGGCAACACATCTTTGTCAAGAGGAGTAACATGCTTAGCCCTTTCTGGAGAGGGTCCCAGCTGCTCAGGAGACGTGATGCTTGAATGACGCATCAGAAAGAGAGGTGGTGAAACCACTGGCTGTGCACCAACTCTCCCATTCCATGAGATAGGCTGCTGGCGCCATGGGGTGTCCTTGGCCTGTTTACTGGCTCCCCAAGACTGTCCAAAGGTCTCACAATGCAGTGAAAGTGGTATGGATGTCAAACCCTGTGCTAAATGTGTCTTGGTAACCTCATCTCATGTCAGTCGTTTCCTGAATCTGGCCCTGTGTGCTGCAGAACTGTGCTTTTTCCCCTCAGAGATCAAATGCTGGGCTTATTGGCTCCAATTCCATCAAATCCAATTGCATAAAATCCAATATTTGCACTGTTGAAGTGGTTTCAGGAAGGCAGTGTTTTGGCATTTGGTTCTTAACACCAGCTGAGCTCCCTACATGTTCTGCTGGTTTTTTTTTCTTTAGGAGTTTGCTGCTAATGCACTGGGAGTGCCTTCAAATCGGGTTGTGGTTCGAGTGAAAAGAATGGGAGGAGGATTTGGAGGAAAAGAGACAAGGAGTACTATTTTGACATCTGTAGTGGCTGTTGCAGCCTTCAAGTAAGTTTGGGTGTGGGGAAGAGGGATTTCTTCCTTCAGACTGTCCCAGGCTGCCTCTTTCTGGAGCACCATTTGCACTGGAGCACTTTCAATACTCTCTGTGTTTTCTTACTGTACAACTTATAGCAAGCTTGGAATTTCCCAAAGGAGGTGTCTAATGGGTTCTTAGCTGGTAGGAGGGATTGAACCTGCCCAGAGGGGCTAAGTTTATGCAGGAATGTCAGCTTTTAATAGTAAAGGGAGAAAACCTTATTCTTTATTCCTTTGGTGCTTTCTGAAAACTCTTGTATCTCAAATTATTTGCCTCTCCCCCTCACTTCACCCCAAACCATTTCAAAATCCATCACCAGCCATGTTTATTGTTTTGTTTAATAGAGGTACAAGAATCTCTTCCTTGTTCAGAACTCTACTACACCAGTCTTGCACCATTATTTGTCTGCTCTTCTGCAAACGCCCTCTTTGGATTTTTTCCTAGGAAGGGTAGCAGGCCTTGGAACCCACACTTTTCAAATCCCTAAAAGTTCAGGGGATGAACCTAGGCTGCAACCATTTGTGAAGAGCAGACTGGAAACGTGCTCCTGGTTTCTGGAGTTTTGCTGGGGGTTCATGTTTAACTGTGCAGGTTTGGGGTGAACACAACCTCTGAGATGACATTTCTGCCCTGCCTGTAACCCTGCCCTGCCCAGTACTGCCCTTGCTGGCAGTGCTAGAGGGATCTCGCAACTCAGCAGCAATTTGATACAATACCTTTGGAAGAGAACAGCCAAAATGAAGCTCTGTTTTTAAAACTGACTTTATTTTTTTCTGTTCTGAGCAAACAACCTGTTTTCTCTAATTAATCAGTAATGCATTTGCATTCTTTTCTTCTCTTTATCTCTGCCAGCCAAACCACTGTTTGTCATCCTGGAGGTTACAAAATAGCCTCTATGACATTCCCTAGATACTTGTACAACCTGAAGACAGGCACTTGGGAGGCACAATTGTTAGAAAATAAAGAGCAACTCCTACTCTCTCCCTTGTTTTCCTCCTTGGATAATAAATAAGCAAATAAAAAACAAGGTCAAATTGAAGGCTAGTTAGTACTTTACTTTGCATTATTATATAATTCCTTTGGCATCCTCTCTTTCAAAACCAAAAGAGTGCCTTCAGAAGTAGTCTGGAAAACAGTGATTGCTCAGTTATTAGCATCTGTCTCTATAAGAAATTATTCTTTTTTAATATACAAGAGTCTTTGCAAGAGTTTTCAAAAACAGGTCCCACCTTTGGAGATGCTTATTTTTTTTTACTCAGTCTTGCCATTTTCTTACGAGGAAGACATACAAACCAAGCAGTTTACCCTTAACTCTCCATTGCCACTCTGGAAAGAGAGAGGGAAGTGTCTTGTTCTGCAGGAACTGTGTTGTGCATTTCAGGCTTTGCCTAAAAAGCTGTGTTCTTTAACAGAACTGGTCGTGCAGTGAGGTGCATGCTGGATCGAGATGAGGACATGCTGATAAGTGGTGGGAGGCACCCCTTCCTGGGCAGGTACAAGGTATGCACACACATGAGAAGAATGAATCTGGTCTCAGTGTTGTCTCCTGAAACATCAGAGAGCAGTAAGATTTTGTGAAAAACTTGCTGCTATGGTCATTTCACTGCTGATCTCCCCCACTGCAAATGGGCCAGGTCAGGTGGGCTATAGCATTTTTCCTGTTAAAGTGCTGCAGAAGTTATTTTGGCTTGCACGGTTCCCTTCCTGTGACCTCAGCATAAATAATTCTGCCTTCCTTGCAACCACAACTTTGCCCCTGTTGGCAATCCCATTGCTCTTAGAGGCTCCCCCATGCCTTTAAAGCATCCTTTACACAGCAATGTGCTTTGGTAACTCCCTTTCTGCATCACTCCCCATCCAACTGCTGCTACTTTTGAAAGCAAAAACCTGTTAAGGAAATTGTGGCTGTGATAAGTGGCCAGCACTTAATGGAGAAGAATTCTCTGGAGCAAGATTGAAACATGCATGGACCCTTTACTGGGGAACTCCCTCAGCTGCTGCCTGTGCCTGTCCTATGCTGCACTGGGGACAGCCAGCCCTCTCTGCCTGTGTGAGATCCATTCAGTTTTTGGAGGGAAGTACAAACCAGAACATTTTGTAGAAAACTGACTACTGAGGAGACTCTCTTGACAGGTTGGTTTCATGAAGAATGGGAAAGTCAAGAGTCTGGAGGTGTCATACTACAGCAATGGGGGCAACTCTGTAGACCTCTCTCATGGTGTAAGTAAAATTTTCTGATGGCTAATTAAGCAGAAGGTGTTTTCCTGTGCAACCTTTTGCTCTGACTTCAGAGAGCTTTTGCCTGCAGCATTGCTTGCACATGCAGCTCTTTGACATGACTTAAAACAGATTTTGAAGGGGTTTGGGAGCTTCTACAAATGCTCTGTGAGCCAACTGACCTGCCTTGGCGTGTGCCACATAATTCTTATGGATGCTGTAATACTCAGATTGAGCAAAGGGGTCAAGAATGTTTGCTTTGCATTACAGAGGGCTGTGATGGAAGGATAGTTGCACAATGCAAGACGACTGATAGATCCCCAGCTCTGGGGAAAGATAGTTCCTTGGAATAAGAAGCATCCCAGTCAATAGGCTGATCAGGGCAGAGTGCCTAAATCAACAAGCTTGTTAAGGACTGGCTAAAGCCAACACTGTGTTCACAAGCAGTGATGACAAAAAATGGGCCCGAGTTCTGAGTTCATCTCCGAGAAGTTTTGCACTGATGAGTAAAAAACTCTCCTTTTCTGAGTGACCAACTCAATAGCCTAGTATCACTCAGTTTTATTCTAGCTCACTTTCTCCAGTCCACTGAGTCTTTGATAATTTTCTGCAAAAATGGGTGCATTTCAATAGGAAAGAACTGCAAGAGCTCTCTACCAGAGCCACATTTGGTGCTGGCAATGTGGCTGGTGCTGGGCAGAGCAGAACAGCAGGCAAGTGCCTTTGCATAGGGCCTGGTTGAGAGGACATCTATGTAATTGTCTTTTTGACTGTGTCTAAATCAGGGGACTGGAAAGTGCTCCATGTTGAAATAAGGTTGGGTTGTGTGTAACATCCTCTCTGTGCTGCTGCTGGAAGGGAAATCTGGAAACACAAGCCAGAAAGAAGCTCTGGCCCTTTCCCAATGTGGACAGTTGGACAAAGATCTCAAACCTTGCAGTTCAGATGTGGCTATTGAAAATCTTTATTTCATATTGTTGCCCTTACTGCCATAGCCCAGTGCTGAGTCACTTGATATCAGCAAGACTTCTTTTCCAGTAACAGATTACTCCATATAATGAAAAGGAAACTGTTTCCTTCAGACAGGTAATGGCATTTAGTAACAGTTGAACTCAGCATGAGCCCAGAGCCAAAAAAGGACTTTGAAGCCCAATCTGTCCCAGAGCCATAAGTGTCAACAGAGAAGTGTGCTTATTGTCTTGTCCTTCAGGAGGACACCACCTGACACTCCATTGCATGTGAGAGGCAGTTCTGGCTGTACTTCAGTGCTCATCCAGCTGCATTGACTGCAGCACTGCAGGGTGCAAGAGAAAGTGCTGATTGTTGTAAATTAGCTTCAGAGCTTCCAGTCTGGTTTTGGCACTAGTAAGAAGTCTGGCATCCAATTCATGTAAAATGTGTTCAGCTCCATTCCTTGTCTTCACCAGGTTATGGACAGAGCCCTGTTACACTTGGATAACTCCTACAACATCCCCAACGTGAGCAGCGTGGGCATTGTTTGCAAGACCAACTTGCCTTCCAACACAGCCTTTCGTGGCTTTGGAGGGCCCCAGGGAATGATGATTGCTGAGTGCTGGATGAATGACCTTGCTCGGAGGTGTGGCCTGCCACCTGAGGAGGTACAGACCCACTGACACCTTCCAGGGTGGTGCTGCCTTTGAACAACCTCTGAGAACTGGATCAGCCACATGAAATTTTTAAGCATAAGAAATTTTGCTTCAATTTGCTGATCTCTTAGCAGGATCTCAAACTTGTGTGACAGACACATTCTAGCATGGATTATCTTCTGTTTAGTTAAATTCCTTGGTAGCCTAAATTTTGTGACGTCTGCGTTAAGGATAGATATTAAAAAGAAGAAAGTCTAAAGGCACTGGGTAATCTTATGACAATGTGGTTTAAGTCCCAATCTCTGAAAATTCCCAGCCTTAATGGCTTAGTTCATGTTTTCCGATAAACAGATATATGTTTGTTAATTGTTTGGCTCTGTAGAAAGAGCAAAGGAGTAAAAGTAGGAAGCAACACACTTTAGATCTCATCCCTCCTTGTCCAAAGCATTAAACTTGGCCTGTCCTTTCTGTGTCTCTTTGGGAAGGTGAGGAAGCTCAATCTCTATCACGAAGGAGACACAACTCATTTTAACCAAAAGCTGGAGGGATTTACTCTACGAAGATGCTGGGATGAATGTTTGTCCAGCTCCAGCTATCATGCCAGGAAGAAACTGATTGAAGAATTCAACAAGTAGGTGCTCTGGAGCTGTCTTGTTACTGGGTGCACCTGTTGCCTACAAGCTTCTGAAGTTCTCTCAGCAACTTGAGTGATGTGAAGTCACACTTTGTATTTGCAGAGTGACTTCTAAAAATTTCTCTTTTTGAAATCCCTTCGTGCTGTCAGAGGAAAACTCTATCAGTGAGCTGGTAGTATAAATAAGGCCGGAATCAGACCTAGAATGGCATGATTCTGAAAGGGAAATGTAGCAAAGAAGAGGGAGTCTGTTAAGTCCAGCTAGGATTTTCACATGACTGTCAAGGCAATTTGTTTAGGCTTTGCCCTGCGTTATAGTCTTTTCTAGTTGGCTTGTGTATACAGCTGAACAGTTAATAGTATGGACAACTGCTTCTATAATGCCTGGGGAAAGCATCTTCAGTTGGAATTTCTTCTTGTTGGAACCCATAAAGAAAGTCTTTCTTTAGTACAAGTTAGTGATTAACTCAGTTATATCACAGTCAGGTATTTAATTTCTATTTGATACAGTCAAAGGGAAGCACAGTACTGATTTATGATAAAAGGCTCATGGGTATACGAATAATGTTCTTTCCTTGCAGGCAGAACCGCTGGAAGAAGAGAGGGATGTGCATCATTCCTACCAAATTTGGCATCAGTTTCACTGTCCCATTTCTGAATCAGGTCTGTAAATGTCATTTGCCTTTTCGTTAGAGAAGCTGCATTTATGCTGCCTCCCCCAGGCCCTCCTTCATTTGTACCAATCTGGAACTTCTTGAAGAAGTAGTAAATTAGTTAAGAAAGAGCACACGTTTTTTGAGCCAAAATGAGCAGCACAACAGCTAACAGTTTATACTGCCCAAAAGACAGCACAATGTAGCTGCATTTCCGTGGTATTGTGTTAGGTTAATTTCCCTACCTTTCTCGATAGTAGAAACACAGCTCCTGTGTTTGAGCTGATTTGATGGACTGTCAGCAGTGTTGGCAAGTTTGGGTGAAGGGTGCATCTGTGTTTCACAGGGGTAGGATTGGATTACTTCACCTGCTTTCTGAGCTGAGAATACTGACTGGGGTTTGTTATGTCATTGGAACTTCTAGTGAGTTGGTGAGACTAAACCAAACTCACCTCAACTGTAAACAAGTGTCTGTAGTTGCACCAAAGAACAACCTTAGTCTAGTTCTGAATGAATTCTCTCTGTAGTCTGCTAAGTACTCCACTAGTTAATTTATGATGATTAATGTTCCCTGTTGTAGGCTGGAGCTCTGGTCCATGTGTATACAGATGGCTCTGTGTTACTTACACATGGGGGGACTGAGATGGGTCAAGGACTTCACACCAAAATGATCCAGGTAATAATGAGTTTGGGCTTAAGTGAATGAGATATCTTTTCAGGAGAATTACACTCTCCCTACAGTATTGCCTCAGGCAGCTTGACACTTCCTCTGCGTGCATGCAGAGGGTAACAAATCATGACTAATTCCACTTCATTATTTCAGCAGCAGTGCTAGATTTCCAGAGTATTATCACAATGGAGTATTAGAATTAGATTCTTCATCATCTTAAATTTCATTATGTACATAATGCAGGTTATGCTTACAGTTTATCTTCTCCAGCAATTTCATTTCACCCCATAAAGGTACAGTTTACATATATTTTATAAAAATTAGTGGTATTGCACACATGTATATCTGTATATGCTAGTGCTTTTGTAGCTAAAAAGGCTTAAGGGAGCAACATTCCTTTGGCAGAAAAATGAAAGGAAAATCTCACAGGGCTATTGATCTTCTGATTCTTTTAACTGTTGAGGGAAGAATTTAGTCTCACAATAGTGCAGTGAATGTCATTGTGGCAGAAGTGTAAGTGCTCACACACATTCAGTCTGTGAAATGCAAATATAACAATGTTCTGGCTAGTTCTCAGTCACTGGAACAACTCAGTCTGTAGGAAAAATGAAGTTTATGGTGGATGGGGGTAGAGGTTTCAGTGTGGGTCCTGGCAGTGCAAGCAATGAATGACAATGCTCATGGGTAAGAAGTGCTGCTTACCAATTGTTTACCTTTGCTCCACAGGTTGCTAGCAGGTCCCTGGGAGTCCCCACCTCCAAAATTTACATCAGTGAGACCAGCACAAACACTGTCCCAAACACCTCCCCGACAGCTGCTTCAGTCAGCGCGGACATCAATGGAATGGCTGTCCACGTATGGGAGCTGAGTTATTTAAAGGAGTGGGTTACAAGAGAGGGCTCCAGAGCATGGAAAGTTGTCCTGTATTTATCTGTTGCTTAAGGAAAACAAACATCAAAAGGCAGTTCCAGTCTAAGGATGCCTCATAACTTCTTTACCTCTTATGGCTACCAGTGGCATTAGATTGTGAATGACTATATTTTTTCAAGTTATTCGAAACTCTCCTTCAGTCCTTTGGTAGTTCTAAAAATAGAGTATTTGGGATTGTTCAAAATGAGCAGAACAAAGCATGCATTTAAATAGCCAGCTTCTCAGTAATTAATGCAGCCTTATCTATAACAAATGTATTTTGCTGCATGTGTTAATAGCAAATGGCTTGAGATGTGTGCTCCACAAGCTCCAAGTATTGATCAGCTCAGAGCAAATATTTTGCTATAGCGATGGCATGGTTGTGGCTGTCTGCCATGGTGGAGTTACCAATATATTTGCTGGGTATGTGGCTTTTCCATTTTAGAAGAACAATGTAATAGTGACCGTTCTCAGTTTAAAAGAAAAGGGGAAGTGAAACCTGTAAAGTAAAATCATCAGGCTGTTTTTATTCTCTGCACGGCTTATCTGAGGAGGCTGAATTTTGGGAAGAATTTTTTTGTTTTTTCAGTGTTAAAGCATCGTCTTGTAAGCTACACTGAGCTGTCCTGTACAGACTTGGTACAGATAAAGTTAATGTATAAATGAGCGGACTTCTTATATTTTGTGTCATGGTCCAGAAAGTTCTGTTCTGAATTTGGGATTCCCTTCTGTTATCAGCACAGGCAACCTCCTTTAAAATCCTTTTCAGGCAACATTTCTTCCTATGTAGCAAGACATTTGTTAGTGAACTTTGTTTCTTTTTATGATTCGCCAAAGTCCTAAAGCCAATATTGATTTAAATAGAAGGTTCTTTGAAACTCTTATAGGGCTCTTAATACCAGAAGCTGGCTATTCAGATCATAAAATATTTCTTCTCTCTCTCTTTGTTTCTAGAACGCGTGTCAGACTATCTTAAAAAGACTTGAGCCAATCAAACAGGCTAATCCCAAAGGATCCTGGGAAGACTGGGTAAGCTGTTTGTATCTGTCATGAGACAAGTGGACATTGTCAGAGATTATTTTAATTGGCAAACCATGTGTGCAGGTGTGTCCTCCAGGCCTTCTGCATCTTGCTAGCATAGATTTGAGCAAAGACACTGAAACTCAAACCTGGCACAGATTTCCAAGTAATTAAAGCTTGCAAGAGGTCATCCCCAAGACATCAGTTATTACTTTAATTCTGAGATTTCTCCAAATTTTGTGGCCTGCCTAGGACAAACTTCATCAAACAAAATCTTGAGTGGCTATATGTATCTTTCTGGTCAGGCTACGGTCTTGGACAGAAGGGAACTTGATTTTTAGTGAAGGGATTCTGTAGCATAGACAACTCTTACTGAGCTGCCATTCAGCCCCTGTAGTGCTCCTTGGCTGCAGTATCTCTGTACCCTCAATGAGAAGAGATGGGTGGGCTGTAAGGCTCTCTTCAGATCCAAGCTCTGCTCTTCATCAGACACGTTTTGACTTTGTGATTTGGAAGTCAGGATAGAATTTCCCTCACTGAAGTGAAGATGACCTGTCAATTTAACCTTTGTCTCCGAGGCTAAAAGTCTAACCTGTAGCTGAGAGATGAACAAACAAAAGCAGGTCTCATCCTGTGCCAGTGGTTCAAGTTCTGCCCTTGGTAGCTGCTGACGGGGCTATTTGGGGGAGCAGCTGCAATCATGTTTGGCAGTGCTGGAGTTGGGTAGTGTGACAACTGTCTGTCACTGGACATTTTCTACTTGAGGCCTCCTGGAAATGTTTTTGTGCAGGTATTTTGAAGTGTCTGGTTGTACATTTTACTGTTTTCAAACTCTTGTTCACTTTGCCAGATTAAAACTGCCTACGAGAGCTGTGTCAGCCTGTCAGCCACGGGGTTTTATAGGTGAGTGAAAATTCACACTGCAGAGGCACTGACTCGATTGCATGGATTGAATCCAGGGAAATTCTGTGAGGATTTACAGCCCCCAGCCCCCTGTCACTGCTCTAAATTAAAGCTGCATTCCCTTTCCTACCTACAAGTGGTAAGCTGAGATTAACAATTTCCTGGCGGGGGAGAATCGATTCCTGATGGAGCACAGCTCTGAGGACAAGTAAACCTGGAGTAGGTCTAACTTCATTCCAGCTGACCTGGGTCTGAAGAGGCATAAATGAAATCAGAGCTTTGCCTAGGGTTCTGCTCTGTGTCAGCCTTGTGACCTAGTTTTGCACTAGAACTACCATGCAGGATAGGAGGGATTGTCCTTGAGGAAAATCCTGTCACTTATGCATGAACAGATACCAGTGTTTCCAGCTTTGTTCTCCCACTTCAGACTGCTGCTGGACCCTGTGTAGTTCTGAAATGAGGCACTTCTCATAGTCAGCTTTACTGCTGGGGGAAAGCAGAGATTCATCATCTTTAAGGCAGAGGGGTTGACATTAATAAATAACACAGTGTTGAGAAGAACCTATTTAGGACTAAAATACACTATGAGTTCATTTCTTTTGCATCTCTGAAATGCATTTTTTTCTCTTAACCAAGTGACTTGTCAGTATTTTAATAAACCAGTTTTCAGATATATATAAGTAGCCAGGTACAAAGTGTGCCATGAACTTTGCTTAAAATCAGTTCTTAGCTTAATAGAATTTCTGCTTCAGCTTGACTATGTTCTGAAATTTAATGGCCTTAAAGAAACATTCAGCTGCACTCTAAAAGCAAAGGATTTTCTACTGGACTGGTCATCACAAGCCCTGAGATTCATGGGAAGATAAAGATGGCTAAAACAGTTTGATAGTTTCCATCAAATTTTGGAATACAGAGCAGATTTAGTAAATTTCTGTTTATAGTTGTTTACAGTTTTCCCTTCTGCATGGGCTAGACTGAAGGAATGAAACAAAAGCGAATGAGGATTTTGATAAGTTGCAATGTAGTTGTAGTTGTTTTTTTCACGGAATTAAATGTGTGGTTTTGTTTCCCTTTGTATCAAGAATTCCTGACGTTGGCTACAACTTTGAAAAGAACGAAGGGAAACCATTCTCCTACTTCAGTTACGGCGTTGCTTGCTCTGAGGTTGAGATAGATTGCCTGACGGGTGACCACAAGGTGAGGGGTCAGCAGTGAAACAGCTATCCATGTTTTGGTGAAGGGAACACTCACAAGGAGTTAGAACAAATACTGGGTGTCAGCCCGTTCCTGGCTCTGTCATTGGTCTGGTGTGACCTTCAGCAAATTTCTTAACTCCTCTGTTCCACAGTGCAGCAATCCGTAAAGTGTAATAAAATAATAATTATCTACCCTGTGAGGATTTGGGGCTTAATGAATGATTGCAAAAGTTATTGGATTTGCTTGAGTAAGAGATAGCAGCACTGTGTTGGCACAAAAGTACAGAAACATCCTGGAATTGAGTTAATCATTAAAAATAACCCTGAAGGCTTCTGGAAAGAAAAAAAAAAAAAGAAGAAAAAAATATCATCAGAATCTGACCTAGCTGGTGATGCTCAGGTACAGACCACTGATACCAGCATCTTGGAATTAATATTAATTGGGTCCATTGGACCTCTGGGGAAAACTGCAGTGAGTTCCTCTGATTTACTTTTGGGGTGAACTCAGATTAAAAATCAGTATGAGGAGTTCAGCTGAGAGAAGATTATAGAACACTGTCCAAGCATGGGATAGTGTTTGGAGACTCCTCCTCACACGAGACCATGGTGCACCAGTTTCAGTGATCTGTGCTGCTTTACCCTTTATCTCTGTTTTTTAGAACATTCGCACAGACATTGTTATGGATGTCGGTACCAGTCTGAACCCAGCCATAGATATAGGACAGGTAAGTGAAAAAGTGTTGCTATTTCCATCATGCTAAAGCAATCACAGTGCTCTCAGGCTTTTCTATTTATTATCCCTCTCCAGGCTGTGCCTTTGAAAACATAACCTTTTAAACTTGGGGCAGAATTACATAGGGAAATATTCTGTTAGGGTTTGGGGTTTTTTGGCTTGGATATTAAGCCTACAGGATAGTGTCCAGTTACCACCCCATTGATGTTTTTCAGGCTAAACCTCACACCTGATATTTCTACTCCTATCTGTCAATATTAAGTTTATTTAATTTAGTGAAAATTCTCATATGACTAAAGAGTGTGGCAGATTCTGTCCTCCAGCTGCTGCTGTGTAGGGTTCTCAACAGGAAGTTGGACCAGTCACTTAACTTGCAAAGTCCTTGGGCAGGCACAAGATTACTTCAAAATTTTGTGCAGTAATAATCAGGGTATCTCTTAGCAGATAAAGGTAATAAACACAGGGTTGTTTGACAGACCAAGAGCTGAATTGTTAGACATATGCTTATCTAGCCATCTTAGCTTGCTGGCTAACTCTAGATGTTGATATGGTGTAACTCCAATGAAACTGCTGCAGGATTTGGGATGGCAGGAGAGCATGAGTTGCAGAGCTCTGCTACAGCTAAAATGAAACTTCCTTGAAAGTGACAGTTTTTCTGAAAGAGATTTTTTTGGAAGTGTCCAAAGGGAGAAAGAGATTTTCTGTCTTTGCAGCCTGTCACTTTAGGACTGGGAGTTGAGAGATGGGCTTAAATGGAGCCTGTCAAAGGGGTCTTAAATTCCTCTGTCCTTCCATGATTGCTGCAGAGAATCTGGGGGCATAAAAGAGAAAAGATGTGGCATGAGTGCAGGAACACAAGTACACAGAGATGGGTCACTGAATGCTTGTGCCAAATCTTTAGACTGCTCTGGCTGTCAGATACCTCAGTAGGCACAGAGAGCAGAGCTGCTTTGTGCAGGGCTGTTCAAGCACATGTTCCTCTCATAATTTTTCTTCTCCTAAAATTCACAGTAGAAAAAAATATGTAAAGAAGTTTTTTAGTACTTAAATGGATATGGGAGTGTTTTTGCAGGTGTCTGTGCTGGTGACCTGGTAACACTTAGCAGCACTTCGGAAAGCATTTATACTGAAATAGAAAGCATAAAATAGTTTGTCTTCAGATGTTTCATCTTTAGGCCTTTTAGTTTACTTGTCCTTTGAATTATCAGCAAGTTCAATTCATTCAGTGTTTACCTGCCTGGGAAGAAATCAGTATTTTATCATTGATTTTATTTTTTTTTTCTGTTGCTTCATCAGAAAATTCCTGTCCTGCGTTTACAGAAAATCTGTTTGCGTGTATTTGTAAATTGCTTCACCTGCCAGGGAAATGCAGCCACATTTATGCGGGAACACTGGGATTGTGCAAGATTGTACCCAGCAGAAGGGACAAGGGTTTAGAGATAAAAAGCAGGATCTGAGTCAGGTGGGGAGGGTTGAAAATCCTGGTGGATGTTGTCACTGTTTGTCCTTGTGCAGGGAAGAACAACAACAAAGGGAAGGTAACCTTGTTTGGATGTGTTTGTAGATAGAAGGAGCGTTCATCCAGGGCATTGGGCTCTTCACCATGGAGGAGCTGCGCTACTCTCCTGAAGGGAACTTGTACACTCGAGGGCCTGGCATGTACAAGATCCCGGCATTTGGAGACATCCCAACAGAATTCTATGTGTCTCTTCTCCGGGACTGCCCCAATAGCAAGGCAGTTTACTCATCCAAGGTACGCCTCTGAGGCCTGTGGGCCTCTTACTGCCCCATAACACTGTGAAGCTGAGTGGGATGAAGCAATGATTCTGTGTGCCTAAACAGTTCATCTCATTATGCCGTGGTTACTCTGAGGGCAGGATGTTTTTCTGTTTCTTATCAGAATTGTGTGTTCTATCCTTTCTAGTTAGGAAGAACTGAAATAACCTGCACATTGCTGCCCTGATTGTCCATTAGACAGAACTGAAGTGGCTTTGCTGTGTCAAAAAGCTAGTATTTTCTTCCTATTTCTTCTTTAAATGGACTGTTTTAGCTCAGTCTTTCCTCACTGTTCCCACCTGGCACACTGGAAGCTGTTTTAGCTTCATGTTTCCTCACTGAGCACATCTGGCAGACTGAGGTTCCCATCTGGAAGGCAAAGCCTCACTCTTGCTTGTGCTCTGTCTAGGCTGTGGGAGAGCCACCTCTGTTCCTGTCTGCCTCAGTGTTTTATGCCATTAAAGATGCCATCTACTCAGCAAGGAAGGACTCTGGCCTGACAGAGGTGTTCAGGCTGGACAGCCCTGCCACCCCAGAGAGGATCCGCAATGCTTGTGTGGACATCTTCACCAAAATGGTAACAGCCCCTGGTCTCCCAGTCTGCTCCCTGGTCTCCCAGTCTGCTCCCTGGCCAGCCTGCCCCATGGGGAGTGTGCCTGGAAGTCACAGGGGCCCGGGGCTGGGATTAGGGCCGGATGGGGAGGCTGTGTCCCTGCTTCCGTAGATGGGTTTTGTTTTGTGGGTGTTATCCTTCATGTAACATGCCACCAACTGAGAGCCAAATCCACAGCCCAGCACTGCTAGGGGCTCCCACTGCAGGAAGGGCTGCTGTACAGTACCTTTGAAGTTCAGTCCATTCCATTCTCCAAGCGTTGTCTGTGGAACAAAGGCACTGACTGCTTGTCCTGATGTTCCTGACTATCATCTCTCAGAGAATCATCACATTTGGTGAGGGCCATGCTGTGATTTACTGGTGTCCCTCAGAAAGGGAGGGAGAGGAGATTGTTACTGAAAATACTCCCTTCTCCTTAATTATATGGCCACAGGAGTCTCCTTAGAGGCTGTGGACTTGATCTGAAGGAGAGCAGGAGTTATCCTTGTCACTGGCTCCTCATGGACTCCTCCTTTGTCATAGTGTTGTCACAGGGCTCTATAGGAGTCGACCATCAGGCCTCTATCAGAAGTGCCATGAGACAGACATCTCTGTGTTTGGAAAAACTGGGATAGGAGCTCCTATCTTCACCAGTACAGACTCCCCCACCTCAAAAGCAGCATGGTGGGACACGCTGAACCCTGGACAGGACCCTCACTTGTTGCTAATTCAATGATTTTCTTCTCTTTACAGTGCCCTTCTGCTGAGCCAGGGACCTTTAAGCCATGGTGTGTGCGTGTGTAAGAGGAAAGTTTGAGGAGCAAACTCGGCTGAAACTGAGCTTACACCAGAGGAACCACAAGGCAGTAGGACTATAATGGAGAAAAAAAAAAAATCTGTGTTCATGTGGCTCACCCACTGATTCATAGAGCTTTCACATTTAATTGTCCAATCATTGTTTTCTCTATGAGAGGGAATTGCTGCCAGATTATAGCTGTGATGTAAATTCAAATGAAGTGGAAGGTGATGTTATCCAGGTGTAATTGAAAAATCATACAGGTTTCCTATAAAATTGCTGCAAGGATGCTTCTCACCAGCCAATGTGAAATAGCAGGGTGGTTGTTTCTTCTTTTTCCTGCTGTGGGGAAAAGATATATCACCTTGTAATGCTGTGCCAAGAAGGACTTAAATGTGTTGAGCCCAGACACAGAGTCTTCTAGCTGAGATGGGGGAAGGTGTAAGAGGTGCTGAGGGCTGGACCCTGCTGTGTCCCCTCTGCACACAAAGCCAGCTATATCCTACAGGGAGATGAGCAGGACTTTTGATGTTGGCTAATGAAGATGGTCTTACCTGTGTAACAAAAGTGTTTCAGAGGAAAAGGCTAAAACATGACCAATAACTGATTTACCCCAAGTTCAATGACTGTTGCTTTGTCTGCACCTGGGCTTCAATGAGATCTTAGTTCAAGTGCTACCTTGTCTTCTCTGATTAAAGATAAAAACTAAATATACCAAGAGGACTTCCAGCAAGATGCTGCTTTGTTTGACATAGGCTTTTCCCATCCCACACCTTCACATCTTTCCCCATCCTTTAAATAGCAAAGGACATCGGAGACCTTGGAGTAACAGAGAAATTTGCTCATTGATGTTCCCAAGGCAATTTCTACCAGCCTAAGCAAGGGGCATGGGGAGGATGGAGACAGCTTGGGATTAGCTGGCTCTGGGTGCCCTCTAGGGTCAATCCCTTGCTGTCATGGCCTTGCCTTCTTTCCAAGAGAACTCTTAGTTTTGCTGAATGTAAGAGAATGGGTACATTTTGCTACAGGGACTGCTTGTCTAAAAAGTGTGCTGACTATGTGATGACCTGGTGTCATCTGGATTGAATATATTTTTCATGTTGGAATTAGTGCTGGGCATCCCTCCTGACAGGTTTTGTCACTGTCAGATTCAACACTGGAGCACCATGTTATCTCTAGATAGTGTCAGCCACATACTGTGCCTGCTTATTATTTGCAAACTTTTATCTGTTTCTCTGGCCCACAGCTTTATGAAAATGTCCTTTTTCTCTTTTTGCACTCCCAGGGCCATCAAAAAAATATGGTGCAAGAGGATGTAACTCCTTATATAAAATTTTGCTCACATACAAAACTTCTTAAAATTGGCCTCTATTTTAGGACTGGACAATGTATGCTCAGTGTGAAATTTTTTTTTAAGCACTCCAAGGTATATTGCTTGGAAAGGTGTAGATTTATTTCTCAACATGAAATATTATGGTTCTACCATCTAGAAGAAGGGAATTTGTGTATGTGAGCTGCAGAAAGTATTTTGTGCCTGTTGGGCTTGCTATGTAATTGTTTTATTAACTGAAATATGATATTGGTGTTTCTTAAGCTCTAAGGTACTGGGCAAGAACACGTTTTTGTTTTCTCCTGAAAGTTGGTAATACGTAAAAATCCTCTCAGAGAAGAAAACGTGATAATTTATGTGCAAGAACAGCTACTGGAGCCTGTGTATCCACATTCTTGGGTGTCCAAGGAGGGATGCAAAATACAAAGTCTGTAAGGCAGATTGGTGTCAGCTCTGTTTCTGTGAATTTCACCTCGTGGGATTGCTGGACATGCTCATTCAGACCAGGATGAGAAGAAATACAAAAGTAATGTGTGTTAATGCAGAGCATGGAGAGACACAGGCAGAGTGGGATATCAGGGAGCTCCCAGTGTCATCCCAGGGGAAAGCTGCAACTGTTCACAATAGGCCTGCTGCCTGTGAGGGTCCTGGGACATGGTGGGATGCCACCAGCAGGATGAGTAGGTGCTCTTTCTTGCCCTGGTTTTGGAATTTTCATCATTTCAGGATGGGTTTGTGAGTGTCTCACGCAGTCGCAGTGACTGCCTGGTCAGGTGAAATTTTTTTTTGAAAATTAGATGTATCAAGTCTCTGTTTTGCTATTTGCTTTATGAGTTAATTGGAAGCATATTTGCCAAGTTCTGTGTACATGCAGTGCTCAGGGCAGGCTGTTCAGAGCAGACCTGTGGAACCAGTTTTGCTGCAGCATCAGTGAGCCACTCTTTCCCAGGCACCAGCCCTGGCCCTCACATCCAGCCCAGCTTGGGGCCCTCTTGATTCCCTTGTCCAGCTGATGGAGG
This sequence comes from Aleadryas rufinucha, assembly GCA_013397815.1. Taxonomy (NCBI): domain Eukaryota; kingdom Metazoa; phylum Chordata; class Aves; order Passeriformes; genus Aleadryas; species Aleadryas rufinucha. The sequence goes on along the minus strand of VZTH01007816.1, from coordinate 461,773 downwards.
GAGGAAACACCTCCCTTTTGGGGTGCACTGGAATGGAATGTTAATTATATCAAACATCCAGGGAGGACAAGGGTATAAAATCAGGGTTGCAAAGTAATGACAGAAACTGGTTTTGAGGGTGTAGGGAAAAGGGAAGCTTGAAGGCTAATAGGAATTTACAGGAAGATCATTGTAATACCTGCCTGTGCTGTGGGACTCTAAGGAACATGAAGCTGAGGTTTTCATGTCACCTCTCAATGTCTGAACATTTCATACCTTGCTTTCCCATGGAACTAAGTGTCAGGCACCTTAGGAGACTAAGGGACCCGCTGGGGAGGCCGGCAGGAAGAGAAGATCCCCGACTTGAGGTGTACTCTGCACTACAAAGCTGTGGGGGAGCAGCTGTCCTGCCCTGAGTGCACAGCACTGTCCCCTGCCAGGTGCTGTGTCCCATCTCCTCACACACATCTTGCTGTGTGGGGTCACAGTTCGCTGTCACCGGAGGGAAAGCTACTCATGAAGAGAAAAATGTTCCTTTTCTAGTACTTTCCAGTGAAATAGAGCATGGATGCAAGACTCTAATTTAATGACACATAATTGGAAATTTGCTGCTTTTCTTCTTCCAGAAGTCTATCCTCAGAAGAGGAACTATGCCATCTTGCTAGACTGTAAAGTACTGCGCACAATAACGGCACTTAAATAGCAATTACTGCAGCTGGAGGGTTTGTGGGAGTGTGAAAGGAGCCCAGCTGATCTGATGTCTTAATGCTATTAATTGCATGGCCTTCTGTGAGAGAGGGAGGCCAAGATTTTGGTAATTGTTTTAGGTCAGTTCTTATCAACAGTTTTTACTATCATTCTTTAATGACCATTGTCAAATTGGAATCATGAATGTATGTGGAATTCTTTGTGAATGTCACAACATTGCAAAATAAAGCTGCTAGATACTCTGGAAACAAGTATGCTATGGTAAGAGTCCGTCAGGATTTGAAATCTAGACAAATTCAGCTCATCCTCTATGTTTTTTTGACAAATATGGACCCTTCCCTGGGGCTGTGAGTCAGATCAGCTCAGTGACCAAAGCTGGGAGAGGGCAGGTGGTTGCTCTGGGCTGCCCAGCTGGATGAAGCAGTGAGCCAGCTGGAGAGACTGGGCCTCTGTCTGGCCATGCTGGCAGCCAAGCCCAAAAGAAAGCAGAGTCAGTCCTCGTGCTTCTCTGCCAGCAGGAGCTTGTAGTAGCCACATCCTGTTTTCCATAGCAGCACAGTGGTGCATTCTGATGCTTCTAGCCACCTCCCCAGGGCCCACCAGTTGCTGACACAAGGTGGAAGGCAGTCTGTCTGATGCTGCGGCTGGTACCTGGTCCACACTGACACTTCCTTGTCTCAGGGCTAGTGCACCAAGCTGAAAGCTGGCCTTGGCCCATTGGAGTCAGCCCTGGAAGGAGGGGAGCCAAACTCAAAACCTGTGAATGAAGCAAGCATCAGCATCCCACCCATCAGGGACCACTTGAGCCCAAACATGTAGGAGATGAGGCTGTAAAACAGGAACAGTTCACACAGCACAGATAAGACCAAATGATGGGCCAGACCTGACCTTCCCTGAGCATGAAAAGATTGGGAACATTGCCAGTGGTTCCCCAGGAGGATGTGCCACCCTGTGTCAGATCTCAGCCTCCAGGTGACATGCTCCCTTGGGAGCACTTCTTGTACCTGCATGGGGAGATTTGTCATGAAGAAGCCATTGCCAAACCTCTTGGCCCAACACGGAGCCTTGAATAGGAAATGTCAGTGTGGGCACAGCACGTGTGATGCTGCTGTGGTTTGCAGCAGGTCCAAACCACCCCACCCCAAACTGCTGGGTTTATCCCATCAAAGTTCAGTTCATGCAGTTTTCTAAGTCCCAGTGCCACAAGTTTCCCTAGTGCCTGCTCTGACCAGGACATGTTTAAACACAATATGTCTTGTTATGGTTGAACATGATTCAACCACGTTGATCCCCTGTCCCTGGCAGTGGTCTGTCTGGGCTCCCTGACGAGTCTTTTGGACTGTGACATGGAAAACCTCACTGCAGGCAGCTGGGAAGCAAAGGCCTGTCAGTATCTTGAAGCACTTGCTTTTGGGTTAATGCTCCCTGAAACAGTTCCTCCATGCAAGTTACTTCTCCCAGGTCTCTGCAGTGCTGGGGTGCTCTGACAGGAAACTGCTAGAAAATGGGAAAGCTGCAAGGTCCCAGTGGTAGAAATGAGACAGCTGCTGCTTCTGCTGGGCAGACAGCTCGCTGAACATCTGCTCTGACAGCCACCTGTAGGTCCATTGCACCTGGCTGTCGGTGAGCTCAGGGAGGAGGCTGCCCGCAGGCAGCCCAGCCCGGCGCAGCACGTGGCCCAGCTCCTGCCTGAGGAAGCCGAACATCACCACATAGTCGTACTGGATGAGGCAGGGCCGGCACAGGCTGACCAGTGGTTTCCAAGCCACGCTGCTCTTGTGCATTCCACTGTCTAGGACTTCCTGGACAAAGCTGCTGAAGGACGGGCTGATGCCCATGCCTTGCAGGAATGTGGCAATCAGCCTGTGGAAAGGGTCCCTGACAAAGAGCACTTTGGTGTAAGACCCCAGCATGGCCTTTATCTCCGTCTGGTTGAACTTGCTCAGCTGTGTCTCCTCAGTGTGTAGCCGGCGGTAGGGGAGCGGTGCTGGCAGCGTCACATTTGCCTCCTCTAGCTTCTCCAGAAGCTGCTGCCATTCCTCCACCCCTGTTGATGGCACTTGGCAGTACAGGAGGTCCAGCTTGGTGTTCACCCTCAGACTCGGGAGCAGGGAGGCTCTCTCGTCCCGGCTGCTCGGCAGTGCGGTGACTTTGCCTGCTCGGCTGCAGAAAGCTCTCAGTCTCCTCTTCCTGAGTTGCTGGACGTGAAGGAAGGTGTCCAGTGTCAAAGTGAAGCCCTCCTCAGCATTGGGGGCCAGGTCACCTGGGAAGCACCATTTGGAGAGGGGGATGAGGAAAGAACACAGTGCCCTGAGTCAGACCCCCAGCACAGGGTGCTGTTGCAGGCTCTTCTCCAGTTATTCCAGTGTGGAAAGGATTCAGCGTGGACAAAGAAGAAGGGTAGGAGAGGGGAGACCAGCCCTGTCTGGCAAAAAGCTTGGTTTTGCTGGGAAAGGGGTTTCTGTCCCCATGAAAACATGAGATTATGGACACCCAGACCCCCTTTCCCCAAATCACCGCATCTGAGGACTGATCTCAACCACAGATTTATTCCACAGGCCCTATTCTCCACTAAATCATAACTTCTGCTTTTAACTCCTCACTTGCAACTGAACATCTCAGAGGTGAGTTCATCAAAGAGTGACCAGGCAGTAGTAAATTGGTTTGTAGCTACAAATACATGATGTCCTGCAAACCCTTTTGCATCTGTTAATGGGTTGACATCAGCTATCAAATGTACCTGAAAGTAAGGGGTTATTTTTGATGGCTCAGGGTGATTTAGGGATCCAAATGACACCACTTCTTGCATCACTCCCATATGTAAATTTTTTCTCTTGTAGATAAAAAGGCAAAAGCAAATAAAAAGCAAAAAGCAAATAGAAGTGAGACGACAACAAAGCAAATGTAAAAGGCAAAAGCAAATGCAAAGACTCTATGAGAGCCTCTTTAATTTCTCAAATTTCAGCTTTGCTTTTTTCTGTCTTCTTATTTTTGATGTGAAAAGGCCAGAGTGGGTTTGAATGTGGAAGATTAATGCCTGCCTTGTTAGTTTGTTTTCTTTAGCAGCAGCACATCTGCCTCATCTGCTCAGTGCAGGCATTTGGCAGCCCTGGGGAGACAGTTTGATGGTCTGTTCTGGGTCCTCGGGAAGTTAAAATATTTGGGGAGGCTCTTGTACAGGGCAGAGAAGCACAGTTGAAATTAGGCAAAGGACATCAGGAACACAGGAAGAAACACAGTGGTGCCTGAAGCTATCCTGAGCTGCTCTTTAACTCAGCCCCAGAATGACAATGTCTGCAAAAATCTAATGATGACTTTGCCCTGGAATGATGGGAACTGGAGGGGAGGGATGCACTTTTTTAGGCAAGAAATGCAATAATCACCAATACCCCTACTCCTTCCTGCCTTCCCAACAGTGTTTCACTGTCCTAGCAAAGATTTGGGAGTTACCTCCAGCAGCCTAACACCTGCTTTCCCCAGCACACCTGAGATCAATGACCCCACTAAGGACATAAAGCTGCAAGGCTCCACAGCGAGGGCTTTCTCCCCAAACACTGTGTGAAGGGTGTTTTCTGTCCTGCAGGCATTTACTCACCAAGACCCTCTGGAAGAAGCTCCAGGTCACTTCCCCCATGGCACAGAAGTGCCGTGGTGGCCAGGCCTTACCTCCTTGGCTGTAGGCTGGGGTCTGAAGGAGCCTCCAACTCAGGAAGGCAGCGATGGCCAGGGCAGCCGAGAGGCCGAGGCGGGAAAAGAAGCGCATTTCTGGGGTGTGCTGGGTGCCGAGTGCTGGTGAGCAGCTTGGGACCTGAAGGAAGGGTGTTGGGGAACCTCCTGTATTTATTTAAACACACCCAGCCAGAGCTGGGTTAAAGTACTGTTTGGGCAGCAGCTTGGCTTGGGGCAGGGAAATGGCCTGAGGCACAGCAGGTGCCTCCTGCCTGCGTTTAGAGCATGAGATTCTGAGGCGGAATCTGCCTTTTTATTCAGTGTCTGTGCCATGCCAGGTGACAGTGCTCCCTGTGAGGAACAAGTCCTGCATCCCCACTCCTCTGCAAGGTCCTGCAGAGCCACGTGGGGAAAGATGTCCCTGGTCCCCTGATATTTCCTATTCTCCACCTTTGTGGCCCTCAGTGAGGCACTGCTCAGGGGAACGCTGCTGTGGGGAGCAGCCAGGACTGGGGCTGAACAAGCAAGTGCTGGGCCACGGGTCCTGCCTCTGTGGTGCTGGGAGGTCTTTTAAGCTGGAAGCTGTGGCAGGGGAGGTGACACGGTGACAGGGTACAGCCAGTCTCATGTGGCAGGTCCATTGGAAGCACTGAACTGCTGCTTGTGTCCTTTTGCTGTTTAAAATCTGTGACTGCTGCAGAGACACCAGGCAGTGCAGAGGCCCCGTCACACAAAAAACCACGGAGTGCGCTCCCATGCAGGCAGGCAGATGTGCTGCTCCTCCCCGTCCCCAAGGAGCCACCCCGTGTGACGGAAACCGAAGAGTTCTTGAGAGCTGTGCCCCGGGTGGATTTGCTGTCCTCTGGACAAGCGTGGCTTTCCCAGCAGAGGGTGCTGTGTGCCCGAGGAAGCCCTGCCCACCGCTGGTGGAGGCGAGGGGTGTGGACTCTGTCTGCCTTTCCCCACTGCGGCTTAGGGGTTGAACTTCACAGCTGCCGTGGCCTCAGTTGTGCCTTTTAATGCCTTTTTGCAGCGAGGAGGAGACGTTTCCTCCAGGTCTTGTGGCTGGACCCTGCTGCGTGTGTCCCTGCAGTCCTGCCCCCCAAGCCTGGGAGAAGCCTGGTACAGCCAGAGCTGGGGATATGCCGGGGCAGGAGTGAATGGCCACATTTTGCTTCCCTTCCCCGCAGAAGATTCTCATTTTCCTTTGAACTGCAGTGCTCATCTTGCTCCTCCCAGCCCTACAGGTCTTAGTGTGACCAAAGTGGTGCTCAGCAGCTCCTCCGTAGCTCCCAGAGCTGCTCTTGGGCAGCATCACCTGCAGCCTGGCCACACACCTGAGCAGCAGAGCCCTGCGGGGGCTGCAGCCAAAGCCCACCCAGCTGCCAGCAGAGCCAGCTCCACTGCAAGGAGGTCCTTTTGATCAAGAGAGTGCAGTGAGATTAACAAATGGAAGGGCAGAAGGAGCTCTGCAAGCGCTCTTGGTTGAGCAGGTGGCAGCAGTATGTGCCTTCTTGCACTAAAATACAGTTCAGCAGGGACTGTCCCAACCACAACCCCAGCGAGCTGAAGTGCAACTGTGATGGGTAGGGAGAAATGTAGCTGATTTTTGTTTTACAGTCATAAAGTGAAAGCAAAGGGACATTCTCTGTCTGAAGGGCAGAAAGAAATAGCAGGAAACCCCCTTTGCTTTGCATTGCAAGGAAACAGAACTTACCAAGTTACATCAGGCTTTCATCTCTCCTTCCTCTAACTTGTATCTGCCATTTAAATGGTGATTTAAAATTTTTTTTTCCTTGCCCCCTGGGATTTCTGTTTAATTTTTTTTTTTGGTGCTGAAAAGTTTTCTCAAGTGTCTGTAGACACTTTCTGAAACTCACTGCTGGGCTTCCCCTGCTTGCCTTCCATTCACCATGTAGCAACAGCCAGCAAGGCTGAGACTGCAGTTCTTGGAATGAAAGGCTTCCTGCTATACACTTGTAGGGAGACAGCAGCCTTTTTGGGCACAGAGGCTGAGTCAGGTGTGGAAATGCATTCACATCCTACTATTTAATGCAACTGCACAAGGGAATTAGTTGGGAAATTCACATGAAGCTTCCCGTAATTTAGGAAAACCCTCACTGCTGTGAATGTGAGAAAAAGCCATTCTCTTTTTCTTTACACCAGCAGTAGGATTGTCTGAATAAGGATTTCCAGATTTTTCCCCACCAATATCTTGAACAACATTTCCTTGGGATCCCTTTTTCTCCTCACAGGACGCCAACCCTTTGGAGATATTCTTATATGTTAATAAACATCCTCCTCTTCAGCCTTCCCGCATTCCTCCCACTTCCAAATTTTGCAAAGTATTGTCTCGTGTGACCATGACCCGCGGGCACTGATGTGATGGTTCCCCCCCTTGTTCCTCCTCATGCCTGCCTTGTGGGAATGTGAACTTTGCAAAGTGATGGCAAACACTGCCTCATTTGGTGAGGGATGTTTTTACATTGTGAGAAAAGGAAGAGCGGGGAGGAAACCTTCTTATCCCTCTTCTTGTTTGGAAACTTGCATATGACATCTGTGTTCTGCAAGCCAATTTGGCCCCATCTCTCAGTAGAAACATGGGAGCAGTTGGAGGAGGAACAAGCTTCCCTGCTCCCAGAGCATCATTTAACATGGAAAGTCTCTGGTCTTTGGGAAGGATGGTCCTGAGAGCAGGGCTGCCAGGCTGCTGGCTGGGGATGCATTGCACTGAGTGGGGAAGGATTCCTTGAAATCAACCCAAGAAGTCAAGGGTGGGAGCGGGTATTTGTGGATAAACTGGGGGTTCTGCATTGCATCCCTGGATTCCCAGAGCTCCTCTCTGTGTGCCTGTGGAGAACCTTGGCTGCCCAGCTTCCTCTGAGGGTGGGGCACACACCCCATCACCCACCCACAGGGCTACCTTACTCTCAGGGATGAGGTTTAGCACTTTAGTGCATGAGCTGGAGCCTATGTGTAAGCATCAGCTCCTTCAGTCTCATGGTCATTTCCAAATTTCGCCAACTCAGCTGCTTTCTGGTGGGATTTGGGATTTTCTTCAGTCTAGCTCCTGCCAGATGTGGGTGAGTCAATCTGCCCAGCACCCTGAGTCCATCTCCATCTCCTCCAGTGCTTGCATTCAGCGCTGCCACTGTCAGCAGTGGGTTTGGAAGGTGGACATTTGTCCTTGTGTGTTGGACAGGGAGCACCAGGCTGGCTTTGGGCAGGCAGGGAGAAGCCAGAGGCCACAGGGAGAAGCCAGAGGCTGCAGGGACTGCCCCACGCAGCAGCATCCTGGGACTGAGCAGCACTGGGCCAGAAATAGTTATGCAATGCAGAAAGGAAAGGAAAGAAAAGCAAGTTCCCATTGCACCCAAGGAGTGGAGCAGGTAGGACAATGTTTGGAGTGGTTGTACAACTCTGGTGCTTCCTGTTTTCCCGTGGGCAGGAGCTGTGATTGTCACTTCTTATTGAGCTCCTCATCCTGGGAGGAAGACGGTACCGGGCTGTCCGGGGGCAGCAGGATGTTTATGTGGCAGGCTGAGTCAAGGTGCTGCTTTTAATACACCCTGGAGCAGAGTCATTGGGGGAAATGTACATTTTAGATTTCTCTTTTTAAAAAAAAAACCAAACTGACTCGTGAACATCCAAAATGCTTTGCAATTGCCATCGAGCTATGTGGCCGAATGCCAGCGCTGAGAGTCATTGTTTTCTAAGGCTGTCACACGAGGATTTTACAGGCTGCCATGAACTACTGGTAATTCAGGGAGGATTTGTCTAATTAGTGATGCTATATTGAGAGGCTTTGCTTAATTACTCCATAAGCTGTTAAACTTCGCGTTGTCTCAGCCAGGCCCACATCAGCCGGAGCACCTAATGGTGGTGGGGAGAGGACGAGGCAGCCATGCAGCCTCTGCCATGTGCCCATCCAGAGTACCCTTCTCTTCCTGCTTTATTAAGGATAAGGGCATTTTCCTGGAAGGGGGAACCAAAGGACTCAGTGAGACTCAATTTTTAAAAAAATATGAGGATTACAGCCATTATCTCTCTGCAGTAGCAGATGGGAATCTCATGGAAAAAAATAGCATGTGTCTGGATCTGTGTATGTAGGGGAAGGATGCTCATGGGGCTAGTGGCCATCACATCCATCCCATCCCCTGCCATGGGACCAGCAGCCCTCCATCCCATCACCTCCATCCCATCCCCTGCCATGGGACCAGCAGCCCTCCATCCCATCACCTCCATCCCATCCCCTGCCATGGGACCAGCAGCCCTCCATCCCATCACCTCCATCCCATCCCCTGCCATGGGACCAGCAGCCATCACCTCCACCCCAGCATCTCTTCATGGAGCTTAGTGGTGCCACCTGAACAGCACAGGACCTTTTACCATTGAGTGTTTCTCCAACCAGATCTCAGTCTTGCTTCATGTGCCAAGCTCCTCCTGGCCTTCCTCTCTCTTTAGCGCTGCATCAGAGAAACCCAAAGTGCTCCCAGACAAACCAGGCAATGCCCCTGCATGTGTGGTAATTTGGAAAATCTAGTCCTTCACCTTTTCTTTCTCATTTATTTTTTAATGTGAATTTTATTTCATGCAGACACCTCTGCTCTTTACACTGTTTTTCCCTTTGGGACCTGAGTAAGAGAGGGATCCTAAAGAGCTCTCAGGAGCCACTTTTCCACCCCACCAACATGGGGACAAAGCCTCTGCTTGGCCCCCAGCTTCACAGAGATGGGAGGGTTTTTACTTGGGTGGTCAGAGCAGCGTTGCTGGAGTGGCACAGAGGAGATTGGGGTCTGAAACATTTCAAAATCTCCTGACAAAGAGCTGGTGGTGGTGAAGAACAGGATGGTGGGAAGAAAACCTCTGTTGTAAAACGTCACTTGCTGGAACCAGACTTTGGTCTCCTTGCTGCAGTCCCTGATGGGAAGGGGAGGTATGGGCTGGGAGGAGATGGGCAAAGGAAGAGGGGATCTCATGGGATTTGGGCTTGTGTCTCCCGTGGGTCCTCTTTTCCTGAGCCTCAACTCTCTCACTGCAAAATGGCTTCTCCAGGCTTCACACCCTGTGCCTGCGCTGTTTTTTGGGGGAGAAGCACTTTTGCTTTGTTTACAGCAGCATTTTCCCCTTTTTGTGTCATTTTTTGTGCCGCTGCCTGGTCAGCTGAGGAAAGCTCTCACACGTGTCTGTTGCTGGACATGGGGGGATGGATTCTCAGGCAGATTTTGACCCAGGAACTGGCTTTTGCTGATGCTCCTGAAAGCTGAACTTGTCTGAGGGTGCACCCAGACATCTGCCCACTGTTCCTGGCCTCTCCCAAGGGAGCACTGCCCCATGGCACTGCAAGCTATCATGTTTTCTTGGTTGCTGGTTGTTTCCATTATTCATACAGCAACTCTTTAAATATTCAGAGATCTCTTGACTGGTTTTTCAGCGACTTGTGGAGGAGGAGGTGGTGGCATGGCTCACTGGGGCTACCTCCACACCTGGTTTAGTAGGATGCTATTTCTGATGTGCGATGTTTTTGGGAACTCTGGAGCCTACAGCCCTGACTCTGTACCAGAAGTGGCACGGGGAAAAGGGTTTAAGGTCTGTTTGTTTTACTTTTTTGTCCAGACAATAAGCCGGCAAATACTCCCAGGTTGTTTATATTTGGATAAGGCTGCTCGTGTCCTGTGAAAGGAAAATGACACATCTACTACCTCTCCTGGGGAGAGATGGTGTGGGACAAATGGACTCCTGGCGTGATTGCCAGAAGCCTCTTCATGCCACTTCTGGGATGTGTGAGATGGCCTTGGCACTGTGGTCCAGGTGGGAAGGGCACGGCAGGGGCACAAATGCCTGGTTTTTCTCTGTTGGTGGCATTAGCTTGGGACCAGATGCACAGGAAGGGCACAGTTTGGTCCCCAGAGCCAGCCCCACGTTGCTGCCTCCTTCTCTCCCACTGGGATGTGGGGCTGTGGACACTGGGAGGTAGCCTCACCAGACTTCCCATCCAACAAGTTGTTTTTGGAGTCTGTGGGATGTGAGCCACAAACTGAAATTCTGCTTTCCTGTGTTCTTCCCAGAAGCTCAGCCCCTCCTGGCATGCATGGGGGGAAGACAGGAGGCACTGGGGTTCGGCTGCAGGGCTTTGGGCTGGCTCTGCTCAGCTCCCACCATTCCTAAACAGGGCATCAGATGCCTGACCCCCCCCAGGGACACCCAGCTGGTTGTGCCTGTGTGTCTCCATGTGTTCTGGCTTCCTCACACCTCACTGCAATGAATGGGATTTAGCAGCTGCAAACAGGACCGGCAGCAACTCCGGGGCTGAGCCAGTGAGGATCAGTGTCCAGCCCCATTCTGGGACTGGCAGAGCCCCCTGCCTCAACATGAGCCTTGTCTGAGCACAGGTGAGCACAGGATTCATTTGGGCTACACCACACACAGCGTCCCCCCTTGTACTGAGGCCAGGTCTTATGGATTTTGGAGCCTCCTGCCATTGTCCAGCTGCACGGAGCTGAGGGATGTTCTGCCCTCATCTCTATTCCAACCCTCTCCTGCAAACCAAACGCATACCTGAGCTGGGCAGCCCATCATGGCAAGTCACAACATGAAGGTTCCAAAAACTACCCCAAAACAGTTTTCTTCTTTTTTTTTATTTGTTAAATCACTCACTTGCAGAAAGCACCACCTGCTTGTCCCACAGGGAAAGGTCAGGCAGCGGGAAGAACAAGTGAACTCGAGGCACTATGGCCCTGCAACAGGTCAGGGAAGAGGAATTTTCTTGGCTCACAGAGCCTTGGCAGCTCCTGGGGTGGCTCTGCTGGCTTCATCCTGGGGCAGGTGCTGTGAGAAAGCGCCAGGAGCTTGCAGCTCCACTGCAGTCTGTAACTCCAGCTGCGTCCAACACCCCCTTTCTTGATGTCAAAATTGGTCAGAATTTTTTTGTTTTTAATTTCTTCAGGGTTATTTTTACCTAAAAGTGAAGAAAAGAGAAACTTCTCTTTCTATTGTATTTTTTCTCCAGAGTTTTTGGAAGAAGTAAGAGAGGAAGTGGCTTTCCTCCTTCATTCAAAGTTGGCAAATGCAGCCAAAAATTGCTTCCTCCTCCCATTATTTTACTTTTATTAGTAAATCTTGCCTGTCTGTAAATTGGGCATTTCTGCATCTATTTTCATTCTGTGGAAATAAGCAGTCCCCAGCCTCTCCTCACTGATGTTTGTCTCCCCATACATGCTGAGGTTCATTTGATTTAAATATTTCCAAACAGGCTGGAGACAAGGGAAGCAGCTTCTTGTCACCTGCAGCACCACATTTCTGCAGAGCAAAAACATGATGTTATGAATGAAAAGGCCTGGAAACACTGAAAAACCACTTGAGAAGAAAAAATTTGCAAACGAGCAAATCACCATCATTTCACGCATGGTCACAATTAAAGAAGCAGCAGATCTGGGGGTCGAGGCAGTTTTGGTCTGAAAAAGCCCAAAGGATTTCAGCTCTGCTTCCTAGCCCAGGGCTTAAAATGCAGCAGCTGTTAAAGGTCATGCTCTGGTGCTTCACCTGCCCTGAGTGCTGAATTCAAAAGCAGGCAGTGAAACTCTGAGCTGACAGGCCAGGAAAGCCATGAAATGGAGGACCAGAAACCTTTGTGCCTGAATGAAAGACCCAGGAGGGGTGAGCAGCTCTTTCACCCCTGCAACCCTCTGACTCTATGAGCCTTCATCTTACCCTACACTTACTTCCTCTGAATGCAGAGGAACAAATTGCATTTGGGGAGCTCTTTGGAAACAGATTTTAGATGCACCATTGTTAACTCTTACCTAAGACTTCGCAGCAGGTTTTGCCTTTGGAACCTTGTGACCCCATCTGGTCATTGCACCCTGGATGAGCATCCTCAGCTGATTGTCCTGGTGAAGATGAAGAAGGAGACAAAGATGAATGATGGAGAGGTGACTCCCTTGGGAAAAACACCCTAGGGAAAGCATCTACTGCTTGCTTCAGCCTCTGAGGGAGGGCAAGCCAGCAGGGAAGAGGTGGGAAGGTGCTATAGAATCCATGCTATTGTAGATGTGACCCTTAGGGACATGGCTTACTGGTGGCCTTGACAGTGGTAGATTAATTGTTGGACTCAATGATCCTAGAGGTCTTTTTCAACATAGATGATTCAACAATACTTTCACCAGCTGCTGAGTGCTGGGATCAGTGTGGGAGTGGTGCCCCAGCCCATGGGGTCTAACTGGTGCAGAGCACTGAAATCCCCCTGAGACCTGGGTCTTGGGTACTCCTGAGGCTTTTTTTTGAGTCTTGGCTGATGGTTTGGTGTTGCTCCAGCACATTCCCGCTCTCTTACTGCTTCTCCAGCAGCTCCTTTGCAGAAGACCATGCTGATGTCCCCGGAGAGCTGCCAGTGCCAGCTGCCTCTATAAATACCCCTGGTATAAATTCAGAGAGCTCCATCCCTGGCAGGCTCAATCCTGCCTCTGATCACGGTGCTGTAGGGTGCTGGGCTGGAAACTCACAGGCTGTAGAGCACTTCCACAAGAGAAACAGCTTTTAATGCCTTGTTAGAAGGCTTACATTTCCCTTTCCAATTGATTAATAAAAGTGATGCAGTGGTGACTCTCTGCTACTTCAACATTTCCATTCCCTTGGTCTTATATAAGTCAAATATTTCAACTTTTGTACCAGGACAAATCATTTTTAGACAGCCAACTAAGCCCTGTGTGCATGCCAAAGTGTTGCAGGCTCTGTGGCAATGAGCCTGGGAGCTGAGCTGAGACTTCCATGTGTGGGTCAGACCTGTGGTTGCATTTTCCCTGTTTGATGGAGGAGTCAGCATGAAGCTTCCTGTGGCTGCAGAACACATCCTTCCATTCTGAAGACTCGAGTTTCCCCAGCGAAGACAGCTCTTGCCCCCTGCCCTGGGCAATAGCAGCAGTGATATTTCTCAGGTTGACCTAAAGGGACATTTCTTTACTGGGCTGTCCTTGCCCGGACTGATTTTCTGAGTCTTTTCACATGGTGAGGTCAAGTCCCTGGGAACAGCCCTGTTGGATCCAAACCCGTGTGAGGAGGAGGAGGGAAGCCTCTCCAGCCTGTGCCTCTCTGACAGCTCCCTGCAATGTTAAAGGGTGTCTTGGGGATGGGCTGCAGCCAGAGCTGCTTTCAGTCCTGGGAGCCACATTTTTGACATCCACAGCCCCACTGAGAGAATCAAGATTTATTCTTAAAAGGAAAAAAATACGCACTTTTCCTTTTTTTCAAGGAAAACTCTCACTCCCTTTTGCTCGCTTGCCAACAGGAACGGCTTGCTGGGGGTTGAGGGAAACTTCTGCTCAGCACCAGGCAAGTGCATGAATTCCTTTTCATGTTCCTCTTGGCACATCTCCTTTTAGCACTTGAGGACTTTTTCCCTGGTCACAGAGAAAAGCAGGCAAGGAGAAAATGAGAGCTGGTGGGCAGCAGAGCCCTTCCAGTGCTCTTCCTTTCATAAATGATGCTAGTGACCCAGGTGGCTTTGGAATAAGTTTTTGGGATGTGAGTACCGCCCCGAGGGCAGGCATAGCTAAGAAGGTTGATGCCTTTGCATTACAGGAGACTGACAATTATTGGCATTTGGGCTCGAAACAGCCTGTCCTGAAATTGTGACAGAGCACAGGCAGAGGTGGGGAGCAGCCCCTCGAGGCAGGTCCACATGTGCTACTCCTCCCTGCAGCTCCAGGGCCTGCTGGGGAGCGTGGGTGTGCTGGGGAATGTGGGAGCTGTGTCATGGGGGAGTGGGAAGGGTGGGAGGAATGACTGTTCTGTGCTTATATTTATCTCCCAGCTGATGACCAGGCTCACAAAGCAGGATACGCCTCCCTGGAGCCCGGCAAACTGACAAAAATCTACCTGGGAAGGATGCAAACCCAAACCCCCCTACTAAAAATATGCAGGCAAATAGAGATTTTCCAAAACAGAGTTCCAGAATGCTAAACTTGGTGGTGATTCATCGGAGGAGGGGGGCACAGCTGCTTTATATTTTTCCCTGAAGGCGAGCAGGAACAATGTAAATCCCAAACGTTATCCACCCTACCCCCTACCCCTGGGCTGCTGTGCTTTGAAGCGCCCATCCATAACCCCACAGGCACCGGCTTCCCAAGAAGGCAGATCTGCCGCAAAAACAGGAATCCCTTATCGGGCAGCAGGAAATCCTATTTTTACATGAAGTTCAGAATAAAAATAAAAGGGAAATATATGCTCTGTGGGTGCAGGCTAAAATTAAACCTGGATCTTCTCCCCTGATGGCTGGCTCCTGCCGCTCCCTGGATTGAGAATACGACGGTGAACGAGAGGGATCCTGCTGTCCCTGGCTGCTCTCAGTGGGATCTGCTCTGCTGTGGGGCTTTTCTCCTCCCACTGAGCTCTATGAGTGCGGCTTAAATCAATCACCTTGGGTCAATGCTGTGGCCAAGGCGTGTGCCCTGGGCAAGCAGCAAGAGGTTCCTTTGCTTCTTCTTCACGTGGCTCCTTAACATATTTCTGAGCCAAATTCTTCAGTTTCTGACTGCCCTGCCAGCTTCACTGACCTAGGTCCAAGCCTTTCTCTGACCAAAATTTCTGTATCCAGGTGCTACCACAAGATGTACTGATGCATCATGAGGGTCTGTCTTGCCTGAGTTTCCAGCTTTGGGTCTGCTCCCCCACAGGGGATGAAATGGCACATCTGGTCCAGATTTGAGCATTGCCCTACAAAGTTCTCTGGGATCTGTAGTAATAATACAAGCCCTAAGCCACAATCCCCAAACCTCTTCCTTTCCTGCAGTCCAATACTGAAAGGCGACTGCCAGAAGAGAGCTGTTGCTGTGTGTTTTCATTACCACTGTGATTTGTACAACAAATGCAGCTCATTTGCAGCCATGCTTTTGTTCTTCGACATCTCAGGGCTTTGCCAGCTGAAGTCACACTCAGGGCTTTCCTCTGGGCTGCACCAGCTTCACCAGCTCTGTGGAGCAGGGTGGCGCTGAGACAATCCCACAGGGACAGTGAAGGTGGCCCTGATGGCACTTTGTCAGCATTTCTGTCAGGCAGCTCATTTCAGAGTTTTCTGTGTTCGACCTCAGACCAAAAGGCTTTTTGCTTGGCTTCCAAAGAACAATTAAACAGGATCCAGAAAAGTCACTGGGTAAAATGAATCCTGAGGTGCATATCTCTTGGATGACCACACTGACATTTTATATACATATATATATATGTTCAACCTACCTCCTTTCTGGTTTTTTTTCTGCAACAAAGCTTCACTCTGAGCCTTTGGCTGCAAAATATATTTTAAAAGGTTATTTGCTTGCAATAAGTATTTGAGGGCATTTTCAACCTCCATCAAGGAGAGCAAATCCCAGTAAATATTGAGCAGAGCAGCGTGAGTTAGCCAGACCCTTGCAGGTGCTTAGCAGGGCCTTGGCTTGTCAGGTGCACAGGACTTTGAGAGCAGAATTTCCTTCACCCGAGCTGGTCTCCTCCTTCTCAGTGAAATTACAGGAAAGTTTGAAAGGGTGGATAGAGAATGGTGACATTGGGTTGCTGCTGAGAGCCAGGTTGTCTAGAGGGAACAGCCCCTGGAGAACAGGTAGGGAAATTGGGGAAAGAGAGGGAGGGTGAATGAAGAGAAGGCATTTGGGGATGGTTTTGGATACTCTTGAGTATCTAGGGCTAGAGGGAACTGCTTGGGTTGTCTCAGCTGTGGTGTCACATAAAATGTGCCATATTTTTAGAATATGGCTTTTTGGTTTTGAGAGAAGGTAGCGTTGCAGCATTCACCACTGCTCCTGTTTGTGGCTGGCCTGGACAGCTGCATGTCTTGAAATTTAATGTTCTAGCATTGTTTCATTTCTTTCTCGTGCACTGAAGTGGGTATGTGTGGAGAGCTCCTCTCAGCCTTGCCAGCTAATGTGGGCAAGCAATTAAATTGTTCTGGGCAGCCCTGTGTGTGAATGACTGCATGTGGCTTGCATGCAGTGGAAAGTGAATGTCTGCAAGGCCCCCAGAATGCAGGTCTGTGATCTCTGCTCTGTTGTGTAAGTGCTTCTCACTTCTGCCATTTACCATAAGATGAAGTGAGGAAATTTGGCTTAAAGGAGAAGTGATGTGAAATGGTGCCCAGTCTGATTTGGAAAAAAAACACTGGCTGCTCTTCCTCCACAGGGTGCAGTCTTGTTTGAACTTCACCATGTAAAATTATCTTGCTTGTTCTTAAAAGGATTTGTGCTGTAAAATGTCACCTTGCTGTTTTACCCCTTCGCAATCACTGTAAAAACTGTCCAGGCTGCTCCTGTTCTGGAGAAGCCAGGGGGCTCTGGCCTGGCCCTTGTCCTTCCTGGGGGTAGGGGCTACATACTAGAGGACAAATAGAGCATTTAAAGTTATTTTTATTTCATTTTCTGGACTAAATTTGCTGGTTGTCCCTCTTTCAATGAGAAGTGATTTTTGGGGATTAAATGTTAAAATCCTGTGTGGTACTGCAGTGTTCTGGGGGGATATTGTGTATCTGTATTTTATGTTGGATCAAGCCTCTCCAATGATTTTTCTCTTATCTCTGAAAAAAAGAGGTAAGTGGGGCCAGTGAAAACAGAAGTACACCTCTGGGTTGAGACTGGGTGAGTGAATCCTCTGCCAAAACCCCTTGGGTAAGAGGCTCCCTGAATAAGGACAGCACCTACAGGGCAGGGGTAAAAGAGAGGTATTCCTTTATTTGATACGGTCTGTTTGGCCCAGATATTGAACTTATGGTCTGACCCCAGAAATTTGGAACAGCAGGTCCAAGAGGTGCACTGAGGGGAGGAAGGGGGTGCGCTTCCCATGGAGGCCATCGGGACCCCTGGGCTGCTGCAAACACAGGCTGCTACCAACACAATGCATCAGGAAAGCTTGCTGGGGACTTCGGGGTTTCAGGTGCAAACCTGTGTCCAAGGTCCCCCACGTGACACAGGGCAGGTCAGCCACAAGCAGAACGAGCTGCCCATCTGGTCACTCTCCTCAGGCATCCAGAGGTGACAGGGGTCATGCCACCACAGTAAGAGGGGTAAATACAGAGCTCGCGTCCCTGGAGATTTTGGGGGTTTTTTTGCCTGTGATAGAAACTGTGAGTGTTGCCAGAGTGCAAAATGCAGAACTTGAGAGGTGAGAGCACAGGGCAGGACTAAAGGTGGGCTCCAAGGCCAGTCCATCATCCTGAGGCAGGGAAGGGCTCCATGTGCTTCTCTCACCTGGTGTCTCAGCTGGTGCACTTGTGTTTCTTGAACCTGGTCCCCATTTTGCATTCAGCAAAAGAGAACAAATTTTGCAACACAACATATTTAGGGGAGGAGGGGGGAAAAAAATCTGTCAGTCCTTCCTTTCGGAGATGTTTTGAGAGTCAAATTTTTATCAGAGGGAAAAAAACCCAACCCAAGACTCAAAACAGGAAACTCTTATCAGCTTGCCAGGAAGCTCTATTGCTTTGTGGAAGTGTTACCCTACGGTCATTGCTACTTTCAGTAGCTGTTTGTGAGTAATTTATGGCTTTAAGATGGGCGTCAATCTTCCATGCAAGCAGGGGAGAGGCCCTAAAGCTGGAAGGAGTAGTGGTAGGAATAGAGGGTGGAGGGGAAATACCAAGGAACAGGATTTGTATTATCTCACTACATATATTTACAACGATAAGATTTTCATTGTCTTCTATGGTAAATTATGATCCTGTTTTTGTTCTGTATTTGGATCAGGAAAAAGCAAACCCGTGTCTTCAAAAAATGCACAGGCTTAGTGTTCAGTGACTGTTATTCAGCAGAAGTAATCGAGGGACTTGGGATAATACGTAACTTCTTGGCAGGGGAATTTCTAAATTATTGCCTTATGGAATTCTGTGTGCTTGAATTCTAAATTCAAGCACACAGAATTATTATTCTTGAATTATTCAATTATTATATTGAATTATTATTCAATTATAAATGTGTGCAGGTGTCTTTGTGTAAATCATATATAAATTTATCTAAAAGCTATTAAAACCTGTCAGAGGGGGTTGTCTGGTTCTCTTTCATGTCCCAGTTTTGGTGTGCCCATCTCCAACACAGCACTTGTTCATGTCCAGAAGTAATTTCTTTAAAAACAGTGTTACTGCAAAATGTCTTTGGATTTAAAAATAAAGAAAACAGTGTTATGCAATGTAATAAGATGTATCTGCAAACTCTGTGTGTATGCACTTTATGCAGAGAGATCAGGAGCTTGTATCCCAAACCTGCCAGGTAGTTGCGTTGAACAGTTCTGGTTCCTGGCCCAGTGTTTCTTCTTATTTTGACTTTTTGTGCCCTGGTGTGTCTGTTCTAGTGCATTGTGGATTGCTGTCACTCCTGTAGTCACCCAACATGACCGGGGAATCTTTCCAGCAGAGGCATTTTGTGTCCCCGAGCTGTATGGGGCAGGCATGATGTGGAGAAGGAAGTGTAATGCTGCTGCCAGGTTATCGTGTTTGTCACGTTTACTGCTGACTAAAGTGTTTGTTTATCTCTTAGTTTGTGCTGGCAAATCTCTTTCGCTTAATGTCTTACACAAGCATTAAACTTTTGTCTGGAAAGCTGGGCTTCTGGGCCATGAAGAGAAAAAATAATTTCTGAGTGTGTAACCCATGACCAAGTTCTTAAAGGCATTTTGGCAGTGGGGCTGTGCAGAGGAGCTAGGGTATGTCCTGGGTGAGCTCACTGTGCACCACCATTGATGCAGAGCTCATTTCCATGGGCTCTGGCCTTGCATTCAGAAATACATCATGCTGTGACCAGGCTTTGGGAGTATGGGCACTGATGCTTTTTTTGTGGGAGCAATGCATTTCTTGGCATGTCTTGGGCTGCCTTGTGGCTGGAGGAGTCCCTGTGAAATCAGCATCAGGAAGGTGAATCATCTCCACTCTTCCATCTCATCACAGACAGTGAGTGCACTTTGAAACCTGGCTGTGCCTATTGGCTTTTGGGCTGACATCCCTCTCTTAAATGGATCTTTTAAATACAAAGATTCACCTTTTTTTTTCTTTCACCTTCCAGTTTTTAAATGATGGCCTTAAACCCAGAGCACTCTGTGTCCTACACTTCTGGGAAATCAGGTGGTTCCACGATAGCGTGAAGTCTTTGGCCAAGCATTGTTGATACACAGAGGTACAGCATACTGACTGCAGTGGTGTGTGAACCCACTTTTCTCCTTTAATATGTGCTTATCTTTCTAATAGGGCATTGGAAAACATTTCTCTGAAACCCAGTAACCAGTGGCCTTTCTTATTCATTGGACTACGTTCAGTGTTTGCACCAGCACTTCATTAGGAAGTAAATAGCTATTTGCTGGGGCTGTAAAAAATCACTCTTCCTCTCCTTGTACCTTATCTCCTCTTCCTGGACAAAAGTCAAGAGCCTCTTTCCCCCCGCCCCTTCCCTCTTGGATATACAATTGAATACAAATGATCCAAGGAATATGATATGCCAGGTATTTTGCACACTCATCTCTGGGGAGCTGATAACAGCAGCCTCTCTGGAAACAGCCTCTTGGCTGCTCCCTCCTGCTGGAGTCAGCAGCTTCTTCCAGGGCCAGGAGGTGCTTGCCTCCCTCGTCCTTCCACTGAAGGACTTTGGGGCAGGCGATGAGGTTGCATCTGATGCCTTGAGGTGCCTCAAGAATAATTAATGCTGTAAGTTCATTGACATGTTTGGTGGCAGAATTGCAAACCTCCAGCCAGGGCGGTAGGGTCCTTGAAAGGCATTTCCTTAGCTAGAGGAGGAAAAATTGGCTGCTTCTGACCAGCTGTGGAGATGGTGGGAAGCCAGGTGGGAAGATGGTCGGAACATCCTCTTTTCCCAGGGGGTCTCCCAGTGGCCAAGGTGAGCCCACCAGCCCTCTATTGTCCCAGCTTTGGCAGCCTTTCCATGTAAATCACAGTTCTGACATTCACATCTGCAGTGAGAAGCTGGATGAGTAAATTCCCTTCGGGGACAAGGGAAAGGGCTGGAGCTGGCGCGTGCCTCTCGGGCCATAACGATGGCTCACGGCTCTCGGCAGGACTGCGCCAGCTTTTGTTCCCCTCTGTCCTCCTGAAAGGAAGTAGTGAAAGGCCGCCAGGCCGCCTTTATTTCTGTGAAATGGAGTGAAATGAGCAAGACGACCCATCGGAAGCAGATCGTTAGAAATATTAGTGACCTTAAGTGATCTCTCCAGGGCTGCAAGAGAAGCGGACGGAAAGGACAAAGTGTCCTTGTTTGTCACGTTAGCAGTTTATCATCCACTGCTCTGCTGGGCTTATTTGTCTCCCTTGTGAAGGAGACATCCATGTTTCCTGCTGTGGGAGAGCAGCTTCTCCGGGAGGCTTGGACAGGCCCTCCACAGAGGCATGGTCTGGTTTCAACAAGCTTTAGTTGCACCAGCCCACCCTGGCTGCATGGATGCGGCACCTTGGCCAACTTATAGCAGGTTTCCCATGTTTTCCAGTCCCAACTCTCAGCCCCTGAGACCTTCTTTGTGCCTTTGGCAGCTTCTGTTGAGGACTGTGCTGGGAAGCTACCTCTGCTGTATTGTTGGGATCTTATATGGACTGGCTTTTTCCAGAGGCTACAGAACAAGCAACAACACTCTTGCCCGTCTAGGAAGGATTTTGGGCTGTCAGTATAAGCACTTTTCTTCCCCCCTCCCACGGTGCAAGTTGGATGAGGTTCTGTACTTCCCCAAAGCCCTTGTGGGAGAGGAAGGACAGAGAGTGGCCTTGAGAAGTGGAATGTCTGAGAAAAGCCAGAACCAAAGCCCAAGACTGCTCCTTCCAGGTTCTCAAGAGAGATGTGAAACTCTGCCCCTGGGTCTGTACTGAAATGCTACCAAGCCTGAGTTGATGTGGTGCTTCTGGGGTTTGACTCAGCTCAATGTAGAGGATGGAGGGGGAGGAAAAAGCTGTTCAAGCCTAAGCTTTGCCACTTCATGGGCAGCATGTGGTCTTTTTTCCGTGCTGTTCTGCTGAAGCGCCGTGCTTGAAGCTTGGCAGAGTCCTCTCTCCTCACAGATATGGGGAACAGAGCTTTTAAGGCTGGGAAAATACTGCAGGGAAAGGGCTGGAGCAAATCAATCAGCAGAGCTTAAGGGAAAGTATTGCTGCCAAACCTCACTGCCTCATCAGTCTCCATTCCTGTGAAGTGTTTACAGGGGGGAAAACGCCCCAAACCCCTGCAAAAGCCCCACCACCAAAAAGGTTGCATGATTGCACAGACAGCTGTGGTACTATCAGATCCATGGGCTATGGTTTGGTTGCTGTGGACCTGGATGTTTGAGGTGTTCAGTCTCTTGTGTTGCACAGCACTGCTGTATGTGATGGCTGCAGCTGGTAAGGCAGAGTACATGTCCAGAGAGCTGATTGCTGGGTATGCCGTGTACTGCCGGCCTCAGGCTGAAGCAGGTTTGAACTAGGCCCTAAAAACCAGGTCCCAGTGTGTCATCAGTACTTGACCCACATGGGTTGATTAACTCTTCCTGTGAGACTTGGGGTTGATGGTCACTTCTTGGATAACTTTTTCTGTAATGGTCTCTGCTCCTGTACATGCGAGACATCTCTGGGCAGTAAAACTTCTTTCTTAATTGTTCTTCCAGTCACTGGATTTTCTATTGCTCCTGAGCAGCCTGTAAAGCTCTAGACTAGCATTAAACAGCAACCACTAGATCACCTCCTCTCCCCTTGCAAGGCTGCTTAATTTCAGAAGGAAGAGTGAAGCCTTGCTTAGCTGAGAAGGAAGAAGGGCTTTAAGGTGCGCTTTGGTATTGTATGTTGGTGGCTGCTGGTGGGACCTGGGAAAAATGCCACCAGTTCTTTTTATAGTTTAGTTTGCAAGCTGTAATTTCTTGGCAGAGAAGATGATCACTGGTGTGTTTTTATCCCTTTGGCATGATGAGTCATCGAAGATGATATTAATTAGAGAACTAATCTCCCTTGGTGGCAAACAGTGCAAGTTCTCTAGTTTGCCAAGGGTTTGTTCCACGCTAGAACTGGATTGAGGGGTGCTAGGTAGTTGTTATGGAAGCTTAAGCTGCTTATGACCTTTCTGTGCGTGCAGAAGAATTGAAATTCCCAACTGGGCATATGAAGGAACTTTCTACTGGATATTTGAATCCTAAATGGGGAGCAATTCTGCTTCTGAAAATTTAACATACCTGTGAGCTGCCAGCTTGGACTGCAGCTACACAGTTCTGATACAAGTGGAGATGCCTGTGCTGTGGGACATGGAAGCTTTAAAGATGGTAGGATGCAGGGAATTCCTCCTAGTCTGTTCTGTGAATGGCTTAAATATGGTAGGCAGACAGGCAGCAAACTCTTCATTTTGATACCTTTCCACTGTCTTTAGGAACAATGCTGCTGAAACTCTGCCTTGAAAACTCATGGTTGAAGGGGGTCAGAAAAATGGTCAGAGAGCTTTCCCTGGGAGCTGTGCTTCCTACTGGCCTCTGTGCTGCCATCACCTTATAAGGAGCTTCTGTGATCCTCATCTTGCTAATGAATGTGTAGGGTGGTGGGTGAAAGCTGTTCAGAGAGAGCTGGCATTTGCTTGCAGCGAACTTGTGTGGTGTAAGGAGAGGAATTCCACGCACACGTCCTTTGTTTGCGCAATGACCCAGGCAAGGAGAGCGATCTAATCCAAGGCCTATAAATATCTCCCACGTTCACGTCTCTGCAGACATTAATGGAGGCCTCACTGACGGCTGTTTACAGGACACGTAAGAAGCTGGAGAGGAGCCCATTTTAAACCTAGCAACTCATGCACTGTTTGACAGCAAAGGGCTCAGTGGAACGGGCACGCCGTGGACGATGTGTGCTGTACTCAGCAGGGATTTCTCTCCCTTCAGGCACTGAGGAATTGTTTCAAAGGCCTGCTTTAAATACTGGATTTGTTACTCTATCAGCAGTGCCCAAAGGAGCTGGAAAGCTATACCGTGATTGACTTGCCTGCACTAGTCTTGAACTTCTTAGCACGTTGAGATTCCAAACTAAGCCTTGTTTTTCCCCCACCCTTGGACAGACTGGGAAGAGGAGGGAAAGGCTCATAAGCACAAGGAAGGAAAGGGAAAAACTAGAAAATAATAGATGCTATGCTATGTTATGAAAACTCCACAAAAATAACTTGGATGTTACTAGTCAGGCTGCTCCTCTGGAATAATTCAGTGCTGTTCTCCGTGAGTGTTCCCACCCATCTGTCAGGCTTTGAAGGACTTGAGGACTTCTGTATCTGCAAAGGGCTTAAATAGTCTTGTCATGTCCCCTTATCATGTCAAAGCCTGAATGTGGAGCCACAGCTTCTCTCTATAATAAGAGAAACATGAGATAAACAATAGCAGAGGTGGAAGCTATCAATGAGGTAAGAGGTGTAGCATGATCTGAGGTGAATTCTAGAGGATCTTGTCCACAGTTCTAGCTGGGCTTGTGGGAGCACTGTCCCTCTCTGTAAGGTCAAACAACTCGTAACTTTTGCTCACTAACCAAAGGCCGCTGTCATATGGACAAAGCATTAAGGCATAATAAGGAGAGCAACTTAAAAGAACAGTTTCCAGACTTAAGTCTGAATTTCACTGTTGTATGAAGTTTGTGTTGGAACTTCAGGTGATGGAAAAACTGATTATAACCTTTTCTGTTTGATTAAAAATCCCTCTGAACTTCAGCATGCTGGCTAAATTCCAGCTGCCAGAAGTAATTGCCTTTTGCTAAGCTACTCACCTCCTGTGAAACCTTATTCAGGGAACTTAGTGTAATTATTATCCTTCCCGTCAAATAAATGGTTGTATAGCACTGTTGATCTAATCTGCCTGTCATGTTCCACAGCAGAGAGAATTTTATTTTCAAGAAACTAATATATTAGCCCATATAGCATGTAGGTACAGATGTTTCTGCTCTAGATCCTTCCCAGAGAGAAGACCAAATGCAGTTCCTACTTAGAGGGGCAAAAAAAACCAAACCTTTTTGTTCTTCTGACCTTGTGAAAGCTCTTCTGTGTGAGGATGGGTAGAGAAGGACAGGAGAGGATCAGAGAAGTGAGTGGTAGTGGTATGTTCACACGATAAAATCCCCCACCCACAGACAGAGCAAATGAATCGGTTCCTCTGTATAACCTCCTGGGGAAATCTTGTTCAGTAATTGAGAACTGCTCTTGGAAAAAGGAAGCACTGTTGGACACAGATAACTGCCTTTGGAGCGTGCCTCTGTGAACTGACGGGAACATGCACTGGCTGGAGGCCTGCGTGCAGTGCCCGGAGTCCTGGTGGGCTTGGGAAATCACATCCTTCCACAGATGTGGGAAACAATACAGGTGGCTGGCATTGCCTAGGGAGTCGTAATTTGGAAGGGAAAAGGAAAAAAAAGGGGGTGTGTGCATGTGCAGCTGCTATCTGGGAAGGGGATGGAGAAATACATACGCCTTCTCATGGCCCAAGTGGAGAGACGGGATTTCATGCATTTTTGTAGAGACAACCTCAGGGTGTTTCAGGTTTCATGTGGGGTGTTTTAGTGCTTGTTTAGTGGCTTGTTTTTAAATTCCCTGAAGAGCCTAGCAGAAGTGAAACATGCTGGATAGTTATCTGACTAAAGAGGACTATTCCTAGCCTGCCTCTCTGGAAACACAGCCTCCCTGGCAACTGTCCTGCTCCCTCTGTTGCAGGGTGGCTTTTTCTCCTGCCCTGCAGACCCCGGAGCAATCCTATTGAGTAACGGTGTGTTTGTCAGTGAAGTGCTGGTGTTGTTTTTTCCTCTCTCCCCACCACAAGTGGGGAAGCTGTGCTCTGACAGCGCCAAGTGGTTCCTGAGCAGTGCTGAAAGCAAACCCCCACCGGCAGTGCTGCGGCAGCGCCTCACGCACTGACCTGTGCGGGCAGAGCTCTCTGTGCCGCTGTCCTGCTGGCCCTTCTGGGTGAATCCAGCTGGAATATCCCGAGAGGCTGGCACAGGGACGAGAGGAACACGACATGTGGAGCAGGCAGGAGCTGTGGAATGTATTGGCATCCCCCAGCCATGGTGTGGGGGTAACTGCTGCTACCAGCAACACAGGAAATCTGTTTCCTGTGTAACAGTGGGCCCTTCTTTGAGATTAGTCTGAAGCACAACTGCAGTCAGGCACTGGTAACTAACCTGCTCTGTGTGTTTTAACAACAGGCCAGGGGTTTGATTTGTGAATGCACAAACAATCAGGCACAAATGTGCCCTGAAAGCTGTTTGATTGCTGTTACAATGAATTTCTGGCTGCCTGAGCACCTTGCTGGAGTGTACAGGGAAGAAAAGACTAATAGACCTCACCTCCTCCCATCCCCTTTGAGAGAACCAGTAATGTTCTGCCTTTTAAGGAGGTAAATTTCAGCATATGATTGGCACAAGCAAGGTGCTGTATGTGTGTCCATCAGACAGTTGTGCCCACACAGAGGTGGGGCTGATTCAGGGTGCTCTGTTCAGCCTCAGCTGGAGTCTGATGGATGCAAATTCCTCAGGAAGACCTGGTCAGCCTTAGCAGATGTGTGCTTTGATGGTAGTTAAACTGGGGGTTACTGGGCAGCTGAACTGGAATGAACACAGTTTGCTGACTTCTCCCTCAATTTGCATTTATTGCTTTCACTCTCCACCCTATGATTTCCTCTCATCCCTCTCTCATCCTGTACAGATGCTAAATGAAAGCTCTGCCAACTACTACAGCTCACACCCATTCTCTGAGTGCTTCCCCAGGACTATCCTAATTGCTCTCCCTGTCTTAGTGCCTCTCGCTGTCCCACTCGGGGGATAACTATCACTGTCACGAACATGTACAGAAAAGAAAAGCAATGAAGACAGAAGTAGAATTACTAAGATTTAAGACTGAGGTTTTTTGCATCCTTTCCAGATCTTGATAAATTTGCAGCATTCTCATCTGTGACTGGCAGGAAGAAACTTCTTCAATATATTCCACTTTCTACTGAAATTTGGTTTCAAATTTCCTCTCCCCTACACTGAACAAGGTGAATCACAGGTACAATTCCTCTAGCTTTGGCAAGTATGGAGGTTGTGATTAGACTGCCAGAAGAGAAAGATGTTGCAGATGTCAACCAGCAGTGCACACCCAAGTCCAGCTGGGCTGATCTGTACATGCACGTTTTGGGAATGTGCTTAAGGATAATCTCCTCCCTCTGTTGCACTTAGAAATAAGCTTTTTTTCCTTTTCAGCTGCATTTCATTTTGCTATGTAAAGAAGTAGACAGATCTGGCCTTTCTTTTTTAATAATGTCTTAGGACCAGGGTACAAAAAAGGTTAATGCATTAATTTTTAAGACAAGTGATAAATGTACTGCAATAAGCACATCCTACATACACAGAATATATTTCTCTATATAATATGAACACAAGAGATATAAAATAAGTTATACTTATCTTGGTTTTTCATCACAGTAGGAGCTCAGCTTATATAAAGTGACAACAGGATTGGAACAACACACTGCTCCAAAGCAACAACAAAAACCAGAAGAGTGTGCGCGCACGTGTGTGTTTAGGCAATGAAACAGGAAATTGAGGGATTTCTGCTAAAATCGGGTCTTGAAAACAAAAATTTCTTAGAGCATGAAAGAAGTGGGGAAGGTCTCTTGGCTCAGGGTAGAAGTTCTGGAGGGGATTAAGCGTTACTGTGTGGTGAGGCGTGTGTGTGAAGGTTGACATCTCGGCTAGGTTTGTGGAGGCACAGAGCAGAGCAAGCTCTGCCCAGTGCCCCTCTGTGTTCTGCCCTTGTGATGGATCCACCTGACAGTGTGGGGCTTGTATCTGTACAGTGAGAATGGGGCCTCGCAGCTTTCACTGTGCACAATTAGAGCAAACACGTCACTTCACAGGGGTCACAGACACCACCACTGTTCAAAGAGCAAACACGACCCACTGGTTGTGAAATGCTGGGTGAGGCTGGAAGCGGTGTTCCTCCCTTCCAACCCACCTGATGTCCACCTCTAGGGCCCCCTCCCTCTGCTTCCCTTGGAGGTTGGTTCTCTTGGCCATGCCTGCAGAACAAATCTCCCCTGGGGACTGAATGGGAGGTAGCAATGACTGGGAACTCTGAGTGCCTGTCCCACTGCGAACAATGAGGAACTCCAGCTGCCCAGTTCCGGGCTCTTTCAGATTTTATTGATGTATTTTTCTTTAAGGACAGGGGAACATTTGTAAAACTTGCATCTGACAGTGAATCAAGGTTCCTAAAGTTTTGAACTCTGGGGTTTAGTATCTAGTAATTTAGTGTGGGCTTATGTTAATTAGGAAATGCTCTTTATTTTGGCCAATAGCTTGAAGACCTTGTGGTTTCTCTTTGCTATCAAGATCTCAATCTCCTGAAGTGTGCAAGACCCATTAAAAGGCAGGAGGTGCAGCCAAAGCTCAGGAGTGATACTGGCAGTTAGCAGATTATTAGTGCCTATTCCACTCTCCAAAAATGCAGCCCACTTCAGGTTTTCCTTCTACTCCTGCTTAACAGAGTCTCCTAGTTTGCAACATCCTTTCTTTACCTTCATATTTACAGACTACACATTAGAAAGCAGGGACAGTACACTGGAAGAGTTAATTGCATATTATCATGAAGGATTGGACTTTTTTGTTCTGCTTTAGATTTTGTTCTTCATACAGCAAAGTAGGTATAAATCCAAACGTGATCTCACATCTAAAGGTATAATTTAAGTAAACATGTTTTTCTAGATCTTTTATTCTTCCCTTCCCCTCTCCCCTGTAACCTTCCTTTCACTCTGTTATTTTCCTTTTGGATGGAGGGAGGAGATGGGAAGGGAGCTCATTTGGCAGCTCATGACCCTCCAACTTGACTTTAATGAGATGATTCGCCAAGGCAAACTCCTCATCATCCAGCATGCCATCTTTGTCGATGTCAGCCAGTTTCCATATCTTGCCCAGCACGGTGTTGGGCAGCTTAGACCTTACCATCTCCTTCTTGGCATTGGCACCAGTTATTTTACCATCGACAGGTGAGAGTGTGTAGAAGATCTCATCGTACATGGGCTTGTCCCTGGCCACCACCCACTCGGCATCATCGATCCCTTCTCCAGCGCCTTCTCCGTAGCCGTGGCCGAAGGGACCATGCAAGGTGCCCTCGAAGGCTCCTCCCTTCACCATCTGGGTTGGCCGCTGGGACTCTTCCTGGCGGACGAGTACCATGAGCTGGGCGATGTCGTTGGCTAGCATGTCTTCCACGGTCTCCAGCAGCTTGCTCTTCAGAGGCTGGAACTTGCTAAAATCCTGGGCTTGCAACTGATCCTTAAAATGGGACAACACAGCAAGAGGTGAGCGACAGGGCCGTGCATGGTGGAGTAATGGTGTACAGTGGGATGCCTGCTCACAAAACCCTGCTACTGCAGAGGAGTGGGGAGCTTGGCATTCCTTCCTCTAACAGCCCTGCTTTCAGCATGGGATGGGGTCTCCGTGGCTGGCCTTGCTCTTAATTAAATCCTCTCAAGTCCTACAGAAAATGACCAAACAGTTCAAGGCAAACTGGTTGTGTGGCTCTTGCTACATCCTCCAGCCAGTGCTCTACATTCCCTCCCCCTTCTGCACTCTGGGAAGGAGATGCCACCTGGCAAAAGACCATTGTACTCATCACCATGCAGTGCATCTTTCAGATACCACTAAGGCAGTCGCACTAGCACATCTCTAAGAGGTGGTGAGCATGTCTTTACAGCATGGCTCAGATTCTGTAATTTCACAGCTAAGCAAAAGTGCTTTGAATACGGCCTGCAGAGAACTCTCTTCTAGCTGCAAAATGACCTACAGCTTTATCTTTCACGCTCTACTCATTAAATCCACACTATTCACTCCTACTGGACTGATACAGTTTTTTTTAAACACACATTTTAACAAGCAGTGAATGAGATCGCCTATTGGACACACTCCAGAGATCTCATTCCCAAGAACTTACGGAAAACATATTTTCAAAAAGAAAAAAAAATAGGCAAATGCTGTTTTCCATAGGTAACTAGTAGCAACCTCAACAGCTAGAACTCAGAACAGGTTTCTGCTTGGACTGAAGCCACGCAGCAATGCAGCAGTGTCCAGCATTGCTTGAATGTACAATACAAGGCTCTGATCCAAGGTCCTTTGAAGTTTTTTACTTGCATCAACATTGGGCCAGGTCTCAGGTCTGCAGAACAGAAAACCTGCTTCTCTGCTTAAAATAGAAAAGGAGCTTTAAGTTTTCACACCTTCCTTTCTCTCTTTCTGGAAACAAAGAGTGAAGTAGAAGACAAATACAGCTCTTGAGGAATGTGGCATGTGTAGCCTTTTCAGGACACAGCTTTCCTTTTAATAGAAATTAACAATATGCTTAGGCCTGAAAAATCTGCAAATGGAACCTGAAATTAGAAATAACGAAAAACAGAAGAAATCATTTGCTGTAAAGTGCTATTTAGGCAAAGATATGAGAAATTAATGTGAAGCTGTAATGCTTCACATGAGCTCTATGTGTAAGAGGTGCTCATGCCCAAACATAGCCTGCACATATTTTAAGGCACATTTCAACATTACAGCAGGCTTTTCCCACAGATGGCAACAATCAATGTCTGCATGGCTCTGTTGTATTCCCTGCAGTTACTCTAATGCTCTTTCCTTGCGTGTTTGCCAAGATGCCACTGCTTACCTGCATCTTTCTCAGATTAGGGAAGTCTCCTGGTGAGATCTGATGCTCCCGTTCAATCCGGGCATAAATATCTCCCAAGTTGTTCACAAGCTCTTTCTTTTTATTGTCTTTCCCAAACATTGAAGGCATTTCCTTCTTTAGGGAACTGATGATGTAGGCATGGACCTGAAGGGAATTAAATTATATGGAATGAAGGCAAATGTTAAGTAGCACATCAGAAAATTCTTCTCAGCAGAGTATCTGTGCCTAGGACTGGACTCCATCTTGTCCTGCCCTGAAAAGCAAGCTCAGCTCCTCAACTTGCCCAAACCTATATATTGTTATTCCAGTGCTACATGCTGCTCAGCTGTGTGCTCTGGCTGTGCTGAGACAAGGTGAAAACAAGGTGTAGTCCTGAGCATACAGTGACATTCATATGCACTTTCTGGAGGGAGTGGTGGGGTTTTCTTCCTTCCACTGGGCGTGGCCTTCAAGGGAACAGTCCTTTTCCAGTCCAAACATACAGGTTTAATGTTTTAGTATGAATACCAGTCCTTAACTTATGCAACAGTCTGGCTTTTTTTTTTTTTTAATGGTGAACCAAGCATTTCTTCTTGAAATGAAGACCCTTGCAATGAAAGCTTTTGAGGGATCTTTTGATATCTTTTCTCAATTGATGTGGGGTTCTTTTGTGTATTTTTAGGGGCTTCTTTCAGCTCATTTCAAATACTCAGGGATACTGCAGGCTTATTTATTGTTTGTGTGAGTCTCCACCTCCTCTGCATCTATCTAAGCCAGCTTTCTCTCTTGGCTAAGAAAGTTTAAAGCAAAAGACCTAGAGCTTATCAATTCCCTTGGTGTGTGATTCTGATATACTGAATTGGTCCTAATTCTCAATTTGCTATCACAGAGCAACTACTTTCCAGACCCCTTCAAGTGCTACCTGCTTTGACCTGTAGTTATGTTCCTCGCTCCGGCCTGCCATGATTGACACACCAAGCAAAGGAGGTGTTTTTTTCCCATATTGGCACAGGGCTCATATGCTGGGCCTGAGTTAAACGGGATGGAAAAACAGTAGGATCCACCAGCTCTGCAAGCTGAACTGGCCAAACCCACTTCTCCATAGGCTGCATGCTGCAGATAGCCCAAACCGAATGCTTGGGGGTTCTGTGCCAACACCCACCTTGGCCAGCCGTGCTCGCTTGATGAGATCATTCAGCTTCCTCAGGGCTGCATTGCGGGGCAGGCTCTGGATATCCCTGAACAGGTCCTGCTCCTCTGCCTCAAACAACTTGCGGTTGTCAGGGATGAGCAAGGGATGGGACCAGAAGGAGCCGATGTAGACTCTGATGACCTCGGGAGTGTTGACGATCTTCCCCAGGGACCACATGAGGGCACCGTACACACGCATCAGCTGCTGAGTCTCTATCTGGTCGGCCTTGTTGAGAACAACTCTCATCTTGTCCTCGTGGTTCTTCAGGGCCTTGATGACCTCAGAGAATTCATCAGAGATGTCCAGCTTGTGAGCATCGAAGAGGAGAATGATGCGGTCAACCCGCTCTGCGAACCACTCCAGTACAGCAGCGAAGTCATAACCTGCAAGGGGGGAAGAGCAGAGATGCAGCAAACATGGGAGTAGAGAGCCTACTTGCTGTACTCAAATTGTATCTGTACCTGAGGGTAAGCTTGCAAGGAAGCAGCTTTCCCAGTGGACCAGGTAGCTTGATAAGGAGATGAGGCACTGTCCTTCATGCGGAAATGCCCACGAGGCACACAGTTAAGGACAGCTCTTGTTCTCTCCACATTATGGGATTATCCAAAGTCTTGAACTTGTGCTCCAGATCTTCATTCAAATGCACATCAAGGAGCAACTGCTGTAGTTAAACACCTAGTGCAGAAGTCTTGTGTGGCAACAAGAGAGGTCTAGTTTGTGAATGACTGGCCATCAGCATAGCCTACAAAGGCTGTAAAAAGCTGGGTAATTGCAGAACTTGCACCCAGACTGGTTTAGGATGCATATCTCCACTGCTTAATAAATCTCAGGTCTTGTCTAGTTGTGCAAGATTTTGTCCCATCCAGTTCAAATCCCAGGATGCAAATAACCTTCCTTACCAGAGTAATCATCTTGTCATTACCTGCTGCATGTGCACAAAGCCAAATGATCTGTGTTCACTTAGCCAAGAGCTTGATGCTTAGCAGACAGCATTGCTGTGAACATCAGAGGCAGACTCAGGCCAGGAACAGTGGGTTCAAATTTCACGTGCCTCAGGACTAAGGATAATGGATTCAGTGTCAGACTGGGTCCACCTCTAAGCAGTACACGGCATGACAAATAGTGTGTGTGGAGAAGTCCCTAAAACAATAGTAATGACAGCTACAAAATTACCTTTTTTCCTAGCTCTGTGGTGGTTTTTTTAATCTTCTTTAAAGTCTTGGTGAGAGACTGGTTGGTTCTCTCTCCCTGCTCTGTCAGGCTCTCCTATGCTGTGTCAGGCTCTCCTATGCTGTGCAACATTTGGGGTTATCTGAGTCACCAGAGTGCTGCACTTTGTTAAGGGAAATCAGGACAGAGCAAATGCTATTTGCATTCAAATACTTTAATATACTATTTTAATCTTGGCTTTCATGAATAAATACATGATAATTAGTTCAGTGCTTTTTCCTCCTGCTCCCCTTTCTTCCTCTTCCTTTTTTTCCTTCTGTCCCCTCTAGAACCAAGAGGGCAACCACTGCATCCCAATCATTAGACTGGAACTACAGCAGGCAGAATAGCTGAGCTCTGCTCTTGCTTTTGACACTGGCCTTTTCTTCCATATGACTAAGCAAACTGGAGCAAAATCCTGGCTCTCATGTCAGGAGTAAAGCCTGTATGAACTTTCTCTTCAGCTGGATAAATTGTCATTAACTTTTTGCCACTGAGATCCTCAAAGTATTGTTACTGGGCAGTGTCCTGCTTTGGTCAATTACAGTTTGCTCCTTACAGGAAAAGGGGGTGGCAGACTGTGGGCATGCGAGGTGTGTGCTCTTGCATGTGGACACTTGCCCTGCTCTCTTCCATGGGATCTACAGAAATCATAAATGAAAGACAGATATTTGTCCCACCAGTGTCCTTCTGCTCACTAGGACATGAGTGTCTCCTCTAACAAGAGCAAGCAATGCTGGGCCCTGGCTCTTTGCTCAGCTACCTTTGATGCAGAGAACTTCAGAGAATTCAGAATTAGCATTAGCTTTGACAAAGACCTGCTGAGCATTCAATATATTATACTGATAGCTGTGTATCTTGCTCAGTCCATGTGTCTGACCTCAAACACAGTCACAAGTCAGTCTTTTAAAACTGACATAAACATGGTCCTGCTCGCTTTCACATATTAACAGCCTTTTTTAACCTTAGTGTTAACCTCAGCTTTTTAACCTTAGGCATTCTGGCTGCAGGGAGCTCTACTCCACTGCTCTAACTGCAAATCTGCTGCAAAGATCAGTGTGCTGACTCCTTCCTAACCTGTGCTGGGGGCAATGGCAGCAGGACAAAGTCGATGCCGATACCTCATTTCACTTGGCCCGGGTTCAGGCTGTCAGCTGTCCCTCTGCAAGCAGAGCAATGGATGTGCAAACAGGGACCTCTCATGCCCCCTCAAACTTCGCTAAAGAGAGGATACACAGACTTTATGTTCACTTCTGCCAGGGCTGGAAGTCATCTGACATGGCAGGACAGTTTATTCTTCATACACAGAGCTACACAGCTTGCTTTTTCATCATGGAAGCAGTGAGTCAGGGTGACTTTATTTGGAGATGTTTGTGCATTTAATCCTGTCAAATCTTATGGGCTGGGATGTTTTCCTGTCAAGCTGGCACATGTTTCAATTGTACCACAATGACTTTGTCCAGTGTTTTTCTTGGGAGAATCAAGGGGAAAACAGTCATGCTCTCTAGGCTACGTTGTAATGCTATAGTGATGTCCTGTCACACCTCTGACAGTAGAGAAACAGTCACTGTTATGCTCTCTGTTGTGCTAACAGGGGCTGGGATGAGGTGGGGAAAGTGTCTGCACCTGACACTCAGCCCACCTTTCAGTGATTGAGTAAAAGAGGGAAGTGATTATTTAAAAGAAGGGATATATAGATAAAAAGTATAATTGTGGTTTTGGTATTAACTGAGGACTTGGGACACTGACCTTCACCCTTTGATCTGCCTGGGTCTCAGGGTTTGTTCAGAAGTATCTTTAGGTGCTTAGCTCTCATGAATTTTATCCTGTATCAAGCCTGAATCCACAGTAGCACTTAGAAGGTATCTATTTCCTGAGCCTCTCTTTCCTATTAACAAAAAGAAATGTTGCTCTACCCCAGCAAGAAAAGGAAATTAATATCTGCTCAGACCCTTTGTGTATTCCCAGCTGCTACAGTAACATACAATGAGTCTTGAATGTCCCTGTGGACTTCATTAAATGTCTAGATTGATTAGCAGACTTTCTTTCCTGGCTTCTTTGCTTGTTAAGAGATATTCTCCTGACAGCTGTCCTGCATATCTCCATTAAAGAGAGAACAAAGCCCTGGAGAGTAACACTTGCTGTTGACTGCTCTGAAGCATCACCATGGACTCATATGAATCCCATGCTGGGACAAAAGCCCAACCCACACCCTCCCCTTGTATGTCCCACTTGCTCTGGCGCTTAGAGAATCTCTCCTGTTGGTGCCCAGCTGAGCAAGAAACATGTCTTGTGCGTGCAGTGCTACTGATCACAGCTGCATTCCTCTGTATGGAGGTACTTAGCAGGAAAAACAAGGTGTAAGTGCATATATTCTGTTCTNACTTCGCTAAAGAGAGGATACACAGACTTTATGTTCACTTCTGCCAGGGCTGGAAGTCATCTGACATGGCAGGACAGTTTATTCTTCATACACAGAGCTACACAGCTTGCTTTTTCATCATGGAAGCAGTGAGTCAGGGTGACTTTATTTGGAGATGTTTGTGCATTTAATCCTGTCAAATCTTATGGGCTGGGATGTTTTCCTGTCAAGCTGGCACATGTTTCAATTGTACCACAATGACTTTGTCCAGTGTTTTTCTTGGGAGAATCAAGGGGAAAACAGTCATGCTCTCTAGGCTACGTTGTAATGCTATAGTGATGTCCTGTCACACCTCTGACAGTAGAGAAACAGTCACTGTTATGCTCTCTGTTGTGCTAACAGGGGCTGGGATGAGGTGGGGAAAGTGTCTGCACCTGACACTCAGCCCACCTTTCAGTGATTGAGTAAAAGAGGGAAGTGATTATTTAAAAGAAGGGATATATAGATAAAAAGTATAATTGTGGTTTTGGTATTAACTGAGGACTTGGGACACTGACCTTCACCCTTTGATCTGCCTGGGTCTCAGGGTTTGTTCAGAAGTATCTTTAGGTGCTTAGCTCTCATGAATTTTATCCTGTATCAAGCCTGAATCCACAGTAGCACTTAGAAGGTATCTATTTCCTGAGCCTCTCTTTCCTATTAACAAAAAGAAATGTTGCTCTACCCC
Source organism: Aleadryas rufinucha (assembly GCA_013397815.1). Classification (NCBI taxonomy): domain Eukaryota; kingdom Metazoa; phylum Chordata; class Aves; order Passeriformes; genus Aleadryas; species Aleadryas rufinucha. Next base: position 426,305 of record VZTH01007816.1, on the reverse strand, counting down.
AGCAAGAAAAGGAAATTAATATCTGCTCAGACCCTTTGTGTATTCCCAGCTGCTACAGTAACATACAATGAGTCTTGAATGTCCCTGTGGACTTCATTAAATGTCTAGATTGATTAGCAGACTTTCTTTCCTGGCTTCTTTGCTTGTTAAGAGATATTCTCCTGACAGCTGTCCTGCATATCTCCATTAAAGAGAGAACAAAGCCCTGGAGAGTAACACTTGCTGTTGACTGCTCTGAAGCATCACCATGGACTCATATGAATCCCATGCTGGGACAAAAGCCCAACCCACACCCTCCCCTTGTATGTCCCACTTGCTCTGGCGCTTAGAGAATCTCTCCTGTTGGTGCCCAGCTGAGCAAGAAACATGTCTTGTGCGTGCAGTGCTACTGATCACAGCTGCATTCCTCTGTATGGAGGTACTTAGCAGGAAAAACAAGGTGTAAGTGCATATATTCTGTTCTTAAGTGACAGAGCACTACAGAGGGAAAGAGAAAAATTGTCCCGAGTGCTGTGTAGTTCCTTAACACCCAGCATGACGTGGGACAGACCTCTGTTTACAACTGGCGTCACTGACTGTGGTGGTGTTTTCGCACACAGTGCCTAGAGAATTGCTACAGATATGATTCATGGGGTTGTAGATTGTTACTAAAGCATTTGGATAGCAGGGTGACAGTGTAAAGTGCTAAGGGCAAGCGATTAATAAAGGTGTTTAAAAATAAGGTCTTAGATTAATATTTTAATGTTTAGTTCGGAGCTTTCATTTTTGGAGGGCTCTTCACTGGCATAGAGAACTCAGGGCATTTTGCCTGGCTCCAGCCAGAGCTGGAGGTGTTCAACACCTGAAAACATGAGGCTGAATCTGTAACTAAATTTAAGCATTATAGCCTCGCTTTGGTTTCTTCCCTCCTGTCCCTTTTTCATTTCACCGATGCACTGGGCCTGCCTCTTTCTTCTGGCAGTTTATTACTGTGTGAGCTTAGACCAAGAACTGATCTTCATCTACAGTCAAATTAGGAGTTTTCATAGTGTCCCTTGGTCATTCCACTGCAAATGCATTATGTCTCCCTACGCCTCCCTGTGTTGTAGGGCGTTGCTAAGGCCTCTCACAAAAGCAGGCAGCCACTATCTCTGCTTTGGCAGTGTTTCAGGGATGGGTGAAGCTGTTCACAGAACACAGCACGGTTTTATTGTGAACTTACAGGGTGGCTGGGAAGCCATCTGCTTGCCAAAGCTGCATTAATGCAAAACCATTATTACAGGGATGTTCAGACAGAACTGCAAAGGGAAGAATTTTCTGTTCAGTAATTCCTGTCTGTTGTACTTGCATCCCTGTTGAAAAATATGCTGCATATTTAAACATTCTTTAACATCACTGATGCAGCTTCTTTCATAACCTCCAGATAAGGTGAACATGAAGAGAAAATGAATCCAAATCATACAGGACTAGGAGGATAAGATGAACGCGATAACAATTTTATTCCATCTGACGGTTTTTCATGGGACAGGTTTCCTTTTGACAGCATGGAAAGGACTCAACAGACTTAACACAAAGCTGACAAGTCAGCAGGACTGTCAGTGGGTTCAGCCTGCAGAGAAAATGATCTTCTTGCAGACATCCTGCCACCTAGACTCCATAAGGCAGGCTGGCCTAATGAATACTTGTCTGTGCACCATTGGAATACCTGGCACCATGCATTTCACCAAGATCTGGCAGGATTATGCAATTACATTCTGTCAAGTCAGATCAGGCATGATACAGTCTTTATGCTGACTGTGAGAAGATGGATGATACCTGACCCAGCGTGAAATCTGCCTGGCTGTAAGATTTTAAAGCCAGTTTAAACCAGCAAGGAGTGGGCATGTACCGGTTCAGCATTTCTCACCATGTAGCTACACCGATTGTTGGTTTGGCTTTGTTTGTGCCATTTTTTTTGACTGGTAGCAAGCATACTACTGATTTCCTGTCTTGTAGAACCATAGCCACAGGTCCCGTGGTAGTGGAGTTCAGGTGGGGTTGAATGGAAACAGTGAGATCAAGAAGTGCTGAAAACCCCAAAGCTGCTGCTTTACACCAGATATCTCACAGCTTGCTGTTACTACTGCTGTAAATTGTGCTGCTGCTTTTAGCAATTCACCTCTGTCCTGCTGAATTTTAGTCACTGGGAGCTTCCTTCTCACCTTTCTAAAGCTGGTGTTATCCAGAGATGAAATATTTACCAGATTGTGTCACTCTATAAGGCAGAGTTTTATGGCAGTGTCCCTATTTGTCATGTGGGAGACTGGCTCTGATTGTCTGAGGACAACATCACAAGATGGGACAGCTGACACAGCGAACACTGACTACCTAGAGAGGGAACAGCTCTTGGGAGATGAAATGACTGCTGATTCCAGGCAGCTTATGACTTAAATTTTTATAATTGAATAAGTGGGTTTTGAGGCTTAGTCTAACTGGTCACAGCAATGTCCTGCCTGAAAGCCCTTCAAAGTCCAGGGAACAAGACTTATGTCACTGCAAAACAAGCAGGCAGCCCACACTGGAGGGGGAGAATGTGCCAGGAGGGGCAGGCGTTACCCAAATGTGACAGATGGCTGTGAGCAAAGGAGAGGGAAGGTCAGACAATGGCCAGATAAAGAAAATGAGGGGAGGGAGGGGGAAGTGACACATCCCTTTGAGGACACACAAAGTGAGTGGGAAGCTGGGTTGGGTGGCTGTTATGAGACCCAGAGCGAATGGTGCCTTAGAGAGAGAAGGGTGCTGGGTAAGAGTATGAGAGAGGAAACAGCTGGGACTGGGTGGAAGAACAGTGAAGAACAAGTTTCTCTCAAGGTGAGGAGCTGGTGGTGCCAACAAGGAGAGGACAGAAGGGATGATGAAAAGCAAAGGATGGGTACTGGATACACCTCACTGCTGCTCATCCTAAAGCACCTTTGTAAAAAGCTGCCATACTTCTCTCTGTAAGTGGCTGCCTTCCAAGGGAATATAAAGAGATTCCTGTAATGCATATCTGTGGGTGTGTTGGGAAGTAGACAGAAGTCCTTTGGGATGAAAAGATTTCTTTGAATGTCGCATGCCCTAATTTCTAGAGCAGGCTCCACCTTGCCAGTCACTTCTGCCTGTGCCTATACTCAAAGAAATAATCTGTCCTGGAGCTGCTGATTCAGAGCACTGGGAGCTACATCCTCCTGCCAGTGCTCCCCGTTTCCTCCTCTGTACCAAGAACTAATGGAAACATTAAATACGTTTTGGAGGCTTTGAGGTTTCCAAAGCAAAGGCAAAAGCACTCAAAGCACAGCAGATCTCTGTTCTCAGCTAGCAACAATGCTAACATTTACGTTAGCCAGTACCTGGAGTGCCAGACTGTGTGGCCTTTTGCTTTCATGTTGTTTACTGCAAGCGCTTCAGGGTGGGGAAGAGACTGGGAGCCTGATGGGGCTCTTGCTTTATGTCACTGGAAAGTGAACGAAACCTCAGTAGGCACATTCAAATCAGGTGGAGTAAAACTGAGGAGAGCATTGTCCAGAGCTAAGTTTCCCTATAACAGCTGGTTTAGCTCCTATGTACAACACATAGCAGAACTTGTCACATCTACAAGTTTATATCTTTGCCACTTGTGACAGATGGGCCTGAGAGTTACCTGGTACTTGGGCCAATTCTGAAACAGTTTCTAGCCACATTTTAAGACCTCAGAAGGCACCTGAATGCGGGCCAAGTTTTCCAGAGAAGTCAGTGCATAGTAGCATTGATGTGTAGCTGGGATTCCAAGGAAATTTTTTTATTATAGCATCTAAACACAAACTAAATTCTCCTGTACTCATACTTTAAATTTTGGGAGAAATTCATGTTTGAAAAGCTGGCCTGAAATGGCCACCAGTAACTGATAGCTCCCAGTGACCAAGAAACACATGCCTTCTCCATTGTTACTCAGGAAGCTGAAAGAATGCATGATGAGCATAAATAATGCAAATTGATGAGATGCTGATGGCATGACCATATTCCCTCAATGCAATAGATACTTAGAATATTTCTGGAGTGCACAGTGCACAACAAATGGACAAGCTGCACAGCTGTTCTAGAAACCAGACTTATTTAGTAACACAAATTAAATGCTTGCTGTATGTTAATAGGAATAGAAAAAAGCACAGCCCTTTCTATCTGTGCAGCCATTTAATATCATTCTTTTGTGTTACTTTTTTTTGCTCTTCCAGTTCTGGAACTGCAAAATATATCAGTATTTCCAATCCAAATAATGGAGACAGTCCCTCCCTCCTTCAACACCAAAAAAAATAATGGTTTGGCTTTCTCAAACCCCAAATATAATCTTGACCTTTTGTTTGCATGCTGCTTTCAGGTCAGAAGTGTTAAGCTCATAGCTTCACGTATTTCTATAAATAAACATGAGAACTGTGCAGATTTTCTCCTCATTTTTGTGTTGCTTTTAAGAGGAAGTGTAGAACAGTGTGCCTGTAAGAGCTGAGCATTTCAGTGGAACAGAATGTGTTAAGTGCGACTGTGATAAAATCAGGCAGGTTGGCAGAGCAGCTGTTATGGAGGTGAACTGGAAAGTCAAAACTAACCAGTGCACTTTCACCTCCCAGGCAGAGTGAAATACAGAATATAAGCAAACATCACCAGTGGGGAGTATTATAGCAAATATTTGAAATGCCTCCCTTTTAGAGGCTTTCAGGGTGGATGCCTTTAGTTTGTATCATGCTGTTGCTAGCACACGTGACAAAGCTCCTCAGAAAAAATATTTTTTGTTGTCATTGTGCCCTAAACAGCATTGCATGAAGTGGGAGAACATCAATTCCCTTGGTGTTTGCCTTTCCCTTCCAAGCATGGCTATTTGAGACACAGCCAGGCTGAGAGCTCTGCACTGCCCAAGACTCTTGCTATTAGCATTTTTCTTCTTGCTGTCAGGCTGGTGAGTGACTAAGTGTCCCTGGTGCTGAAGCTGCTGGTCATTTGGGAATTCTGCTTTCCCAGGAGAAGGGTGAGGCTGGTGGGTAGGGTTTTTTACTTCTTTATGGGATGTTTAGGCTGCACTGAAGCCAGCAGAATGGAACTGGGTGGAAGGCTGGGAAAATGCTGGAACAGCGTATACTGGAAAGAAAGCCAGTGGGGAATGACACTGCCAGTCCTTACCTCCTGGCTAGGACCTTGTGGTCACTGCTAAAGCAGGAAAGGGAGAAGGCAGCATAGAGAGGGTGCAGATGAAGTAAGTGTTCAGGATATGTCGAGGGAGTACTATCCCAAAACAGGGATCAAATACAACTTGGCCAAGGCATCACTGAACTTGGCAGACTTGGATCTGCTCAGCTCAGGGCAGATGTAGGTCGAGACAGATGGGCAGCAGAGCATGTAAGGTTCAGCCCCCAGGGATGGCACTGCCAGTGAAGTGCATGAGTTCCTGTTGCCAGGTGGCTCCATTAGCAGGGCAGACTGCACAAGGTGATGAATTATGAGGAAGTCCTCACTGCTGTCCTGGCTCTGCTGTACTGCCTGACCTGATCTGTGGTCCTCTTCTCTGTCCTCATTTATTTCAGTACAGTCATCCCCTCCTCATTTTCCCTCCCAGCAGGCTGGCCTGAGCTCATGATGTGACATCAGAACAGAGCTTTACAAGTGGATAGCATTTCTATCATTATCAAATTGTCAGAGGAGACAAGACTGTGCTGCTTTGGTTCAAACACCTCCCCTATGGGCATCTCTGCAGCCTCATGCTCCCCTGGAAACAAAAAAAAAAAACCCAAAACCAAAAACCAAACAAAATGACACAGAGCAAGGGACAAGGCAATGCAATCCTTAGTTCTTTAAATGTGGACATAGATTCCTGTGCCAGTCTGTAAAAAAGATCAGAAGAGAAATGGCTGCCTTCCAGGCAAGGATAACACAGAAGCGGTGAAAGACAAGATGCTCTGGGCCAGGACATCCTGGAACCATTTCCCACAAAGCCTGTAAATGACACTTGTGTATCCTACGGAGTCTAGCTACCACACCGGTGACATCGTAGGTGCCCACCACAAAGCAGTGCATGAGTCAGGAGCTCAGTAGGTCAGATCAGTGCAGGCAGGTCCTTGGCACTTTTTACAAGAGCCTGAGAGCAGCAGCAGCTGCTGTGTCAGCGCTGGTGATGTCACTGCATGTCAAAGGGATGTGCACTTCAGCTATGACAGACTGCATCACCCTCAATTGCTTGATAGGCCTAAACCTGCAGCTTTGCTACTGGGAAACTTCATGAGCTGCTCTGTGGGGGAAGGGGGCTCTTTATGGTCATGCAGTCCTGGAAGAGAGCCAGTGCAGAGCTTTGTTTCCTGGGATTATACAGCATTCCATGGAGCAAAGCTTGGTAGCATTCTGCAAAGCCCTGCTGCTACCACTAACACCAGCACCCTGTGCTCGTGCACACACTGGCTGTGAAGGGGAAGGGACTGTCAGATCTGTCATCTTTAACAGCAACAAGGCAGTGAATTTAATTCAGAGTTGAGTTCAGACAAACAAAAAGCTTCAGAACCTGGACTTGGCCCCTGAATCAATCCTTTAAACCCCATTCCCTTGCTCCTGCTCTTTGAAACATGGACACAGTAACAGGAACAGCTACTGCTTTGAAATTCAGGGGTATAAGGTGGCTCTCATGGATTGCTAAGCTTTAACAGTATGATATTCTGCTAAACTGACACTGTAAAGATTAGCTAATGCTCCTGACTTCTAATGGGGAAGGAGATGGACTTGTGATGTTCCCACTGAGAGGAATTTCCTATTTTTAGAAATGCTGCTGGTTCTCATGGGATGGGCAGCCTGGGAAAGCCTGCCACATCTTTTACATCTTTACTTTCCCCCTGAAATTTATGACAGAATGCTGCTTCACTATCTACTCTCTTCCCTGACCTTGCATCACAGGTACCCCAGTCTGAGGGTCTTAGAACCTACTACTAGCAATAGGAGTAAGAAAAGCATTCCAGTTAAGAAACTTCAAAGTCTCTTGGAAAACCTCTGTAAGACTCCCTCAGGTATTGCTTCATTCCCAAGTGAAATTTGAGCAGGCTGGGAAGGTACAGAAGGAGCAGAAGAATTTTGTTGTGTCAGCAGTTTTTAGCCCTGTCTTGTTTTCTGCCCAGAAACCATATCACTGCTCTATCTGCCTTCAAAACCAACTTGCTAATGAGGTCAGCTGGCTTGTAAGCTTGGTGGCAAAGGTGCCAGCCTCACCACTTTTTCCTATTCCTCTTCCATGGGAGCTGGGAGGTGAGTACTCCCTTTCAAACACCTTGAGATAAGCTCAAGCCAATGCCTGGCAGCAGCCTTTCCTAAACACAAGAACCTCATCACTCTTTTGACTCTTCCTGATCCCTCTAGACAGAAATTGCTGGAGCTGTCCCAGCCTCAACAAAGCCATGCTCATCTAAACCAGATGAGAATCTTGTCCTGTAGCTATTGCAAGGTCATCTGGCCTGGCCCACATGACCACTTTCAGCCTGTCCTGCATGTAAATGGTGACAAATTGAGATCCCACCTACACTGTACTTTTAACTGCTGTGATTAGATCAGTTGACAGGTTGTGACAGCCCCCTTGTCTGGCTGGAGATACAGCAGAGCAAATTCCTGGGATGGCAGGATGATCAGGAGGTGGCTGAACTCCATTGAGAGTTGCCTCCTGGCAAAAGGGTCGAATGACCACACACTGTAGTCACAGGGTCCACGTGCCAATTTTCTGCCCCAAGTGCACTTAATTGCACTAGGGGCAGAAAAGTTGTCCAGGAAGAACCTGTTCCACATGCTGAGACAGGCCCCCAGTTCTACAAACACGTATAGTGTGCAAAAACGTACAGAACTGGGACTCCCCTTTAGCCTCCTCAGCTGTTTCCAAATGTTTGCAGAGGCATTATTGGCTTGGGTTAAAGTACACCAGTGACTTTCCTAACAGTGCACAGCTGTGCATCAGCATGTTCTGGCATTTATGAGAGTAGCTGCAGGAAGCATAGAGTTGTTTAGGTTAGAAAAGATCTTTAAGATCACTGAATCCATCTGTAAATCCAGCACTGGCCTCAGCCCATTGCTCTGTCCCATTGATTCAGATCCCTCNCTTCATCAAAGACCCCCGAAGACCCCCGAATTGGGGAGGTGCATGCGCAGTGCAAAGAATTATCTAATAACCATGAGATCATGCTATGTAAATTAGTTCCAGCGTGTATGTGATGATGCTGTAATGACATAGCAACCTTTAGCGAAATTTTACTGTATAAATATGGCACCGCACTTGACAAGGGTGGGTGAGTTAGGAGGAGAAATCCCCCTCACCACCAGCGCTGCAATAAACAAATACCTGCTCTATAGACATCGGTCTATGGGGATTTATTTCCAGCCTATCTTTCGGGCATCAAGACCAACACTCCAGCCCAGCTCAGTGCCATCTGTAAAGCAGCTGAGGGTGCTCTCAATCCCCTTGTCCAGATCATTGATAAAGATCTTAAACATGCCTGGTCCAGTGCTGAGCCCTGAGGAGCACCACTTGAGACTGGCTTCCAACTGGATTTAACTCCATTCACTGCCACTCTCGGCCTGGCCATCCAGCCAGTTTTTCACCCAGGGAAGGGTGCACCCTTCCAAGCCATGAGCAGCCAGTTTCTCCAGGAGAATGTTTCCTTTAGGCAACAAGGTCATAGGCTTTAGTAAAGTTTAGGCAAGCAATATCCTCAGCCTTCCCCCATCCAGGATATGGGTCACCTTGTGATAGAAGGAGATCAGGTTGGTAAGGCAGGACCTGCCTTTCATAAGCTTGTGTTGCCTGGCCTGATCCATGATGATGATCAGTTCCATGACCTTTGCCAGCACCAAGGTCAGACTGACAGGCTCTAGAATGGGACACCAAGACCCACTGGAAAGCTGACAGAGAAATTTTTGCAGAAGGAGTAGCAAGAAGTGCCAGTGTATTTTGCAGGAGGATATTTTTAATTCTGTAAACAGCTGAAAAGTAGGAAAATCTTGCAATATATGTCAGGATTTGAACTAGGGAGGAGATCTGGAAAAGGGGCTTAGAATGGGTCCATTTTGACTCACCTACACCTTCTTTTTATTATTTTTTAATAACAAAACTATTTCCTCCTAAGCAAGTTTCCTTCACTGTGATTCACAGAAGAACTGTTTGCTTTCAGTGGCATTTTTTGACTGAAAAATGTCTACACCACATAATACAAATTTTTTTTATCTCCATAACACTTTCTGCTGAGGGGAGGAATGCTTGCACAGCATATTTTTCAACCTTCTCATGAAGGCTGGCACACCTTGGAATTTCTGATCCCCTAGCAGGGCAGAAGCCCACAGTGAAAAAGGTTAATGTGAGTTTTCAACTAACTGTAGCTGTGCTTTATTGACACTTCTTTGCTAGCTAAGGTTCCTGTGGTGGAAAATCCCAGCAAAACAAACAAGACCTGGCTCTGTGCAAGGTGGCTGCTCAATTAAAAGAAAAAAGGAAGTTTCCAAGAAAAATTTCAATGCAAAAGTGTCATAAAACTTGGAAAATCACGAGTCATCTGAAATCTTATGGGACAGAACATGTAAATATGGGAAAGGCCTCAGCACTTTGGGGTAGAGCCTGTGCTGCTGAAACTCAGCTGTGCACTGTTAATAGGCAGTGTGCATGAGAACTGATCTTCTCAAACCTGAATGCTGAGATTACTACTCTTGGCTTTCTTCCAATGAAATGATGCATAGCTCCCAGCTTTATCTAAGGAACCTTCTAGAAATGCAAGCTATGCCACCATCACCTTGCAGAGCAAGAAAGTGACCACAGATGTTAGGTTTAAAGTATAAAGATGTCACCCACTTCAGAGGGTTAGTCTGAGAGTGACCTCAGAAGTTCATTAAGAGACTCTGTGCTATTCATCAGCTCCATTTACAAGGGTCTGTAGTGATAGGACAAGGGGGAAGGGCTTTAAACTGAAAAAGGGTAGGCTTATATTGGATATTGAGAAGAAATTCTTTACTGTGAGGGTGGTGAGGCACTGGCACAGCTTGCCCCAAGAAGTTGTGGATGCCCCATCCCTGGAAGTGTTCAAGGCCAGATTGGATGGGGCTTTGAACAACCCGATCTAGTGGAAGATGCCCCTCTCTATGGCAGGGGGTTGAAACTAGAGCATCTTTAATGTCCCTTCAAACCCAAACTACTCTAGGATTTTATGATTTAGTGTTCATAGGCTTTCCAGATTCCCCACTGCAATGAGCAACTTGGGTGCCAATGGCTCTTAAACCCATTCCAGTCCTGCACTAGATTTAGGAAGCCCGGACAGTGCAAGAAACCAGGTTGATTACAATGGGGGCCTTGGCTATGGATAATCAGTAAGCCACTGAAAGCGTTTCTGCAAAGCAGATGGTTATTACTTGACTCTGATAGAAATCTCTTCCATGGGGAAATACTGGACTGTGTCACAGGTACTGCTGACCTTGTCAGCAGCCTTCCCTGAAAACATTTAAATTCTCTGCAGATTAAGAATGTCCCTTTGGTCTCCATTTGCAAAGTCATGTTGTAGCTCTGAGAGGCTCCTACCACTGCTATTATCCACAGCTTGTCTAGTTTGAAATGAAACTCATATACAGTTCCGTTGGCTTTCATTACTGTCATTTAAAAGAGAACTGAACTTGGGACTTACCTCTGCTAATTCTCTGCTTTTCTCCAGAAAGGATTCCTGGTGTATCAATGACACTGATGCTTTCTAATACGGGATTAGGTAGCTGGGCACAGACGAACCTGTGTGGAAAATAAGTACATTAAAAAAACGGCAAAACGTACTTATGATGTGCTGAACCTCACCGGCAACATGGGACAAGCCAGACACTGATCTCTCAAGTCTGGCTGGTTGCAGCTTGGAGCTACTGTTATTTAAAGAAATGAAAAAGAAACTAGAACTAAGCACTTTTCTCTATTTTGCTGCCTCTGGAACATGGGTCTCAGTCATGACCTATGACAGGTTTTTTATATTGGCCCCCAAATTGTGAATTATGAAAACATTTGGGTTTTCATTTATGTGCTGTTTAGATTTTAACAAGAAGTGGCATTTATTTTTCTTTGCTTAAGCATTCCCCTGTAGAGTCCTGAACTCAAGTGAACTGAAATAACTTGGTTTAAAAAAAAAATCAGCAATGCTGTAGGACTTGTGTTCTCTTTCAAATCTGGTCTTAAACAGAGAAAACGTGTGCTATTACTGCACCATGGAAGTACTAAAGCATAGGCAGCATGAGATCTCAAGAGGTTGCTTAGTCTATCATCCTGTCTCAAGGCAGGATCAATCAGGTTGTCTGAAGTGTTCTTCAAATCCATAACAATGCACTCAAGAACATTTGCTGGGAGTCTACTCCATTACTTAATAATCTTTACAGTAAACCCTCCTTTTTAATGTCTATTCTAAATTTTGTGTGCTACAATGCCACTCAGTCACAAACACAGTAGGTGTGGAAAATTATTTATTTTTCCCCTCTTGTCAAAATGTACACTACTATCATCCTGCTCCTCTCAGTCTTTCCTCTATAGAAAACAGTTCGGTGTTTGTTTTTTTCTTTTTCCTATCTCTTCCAGTTCTTTCTAGCTGCCTTTCTAGCTCATTTCTAAATCCCTGAAGACCCTTGCAGCCTTTCTTTGGGTCCTCTCAAACTGCTCCACATATTTCTTCAGGCTTGATGCCACAAGCTGATGTACTCCAGCCACGGCCCTGATAGTGGTGAGCAGAGTGGATGGATTGCTCCTTATCTCTTACAGATGACAGTCCTGTTTATGTATCTCAGTGACATGTTTGCTTTTTTAACAGCAGTATGACACTGTTAACTCACATTCAGTTTGTAATCCACTGCTCCCCGCCTGCAGCTCCATTTACGTGTAATTGCTCTTTACCGAGTTGTTTCCCATCCTGTATCTATGCAAATCACTGCCTAAGAAGAGTCACTCGTGCTTTGTGGGCTGCAGCCCATCTATTTCAGTTGTTAGTAACAGCAAAGGACGGTAAAAGCCTATCTGCTTCTGTAGCTCCTGGTAGCATTTCATGGATAGCCTTGTGATGGCATTCCAGGCACACAAGTGTGTGTGTGTGTACATATGCATATTAATAGGGAGGTGTGACATCCAGGCACAAAAAACATGTTCCTGTGGGAGGAGGCAGAACCACAAAGGATGGGGGTGGGCACAAGGACCACTCAGTGCAGTCAAGGCAGATGGGGCCCTGCAGTGCTCTGATGAGTGTCTGTTTCTGCAGAAGCCCCTGCACCTCTGAACTCCTCCAGGCTATGCTACAGCCCCACCCCAACTGTTCTCCTTGTATGACTCCAAGAAGATTCTGACAAGAGTGAATCCTCATGGGTTAAAGAGTGTCTCCTCCCCTAAGCTGTCAGCTGTTTCAGACCACATATTACAGCTTCCCACATCCCCAGCTTGGCAGGTGGCAACAGGGAGCATTTCTGAATGTGTAATACCTCATATCAAAGAGGGGGACTGGCTTAATTAATCCTGTTGAGTGCCAGGCACAGCAGCAGAGAACAAAAGGCTCAGGAGGTCATGTTATTCCTTTGTCCTGCCAACCCAGCTTTGCTCTCCATTGTTACAGCCCTGAGTATTCCTTGTGCTGTAATATTAAATGGGGCAGGGGGATTTTCCCCCCATTTCTCTAGGAAAAGTACTCCACAGGAGATTTCAGATATAAGGTCAGAGGCCAGCATGAATGAGTGCATTCTGGCTCTGTCGGCAAAGTTAAGGCTGCTGCCTTCCTGTTGTCCCAGCAGAACTGCAGGACCTCAGGGAGCATGACCTAATTCTGTTTGGGGCCATATGAAGGGAAGAATGTGGTGGCAAACAAGAGTTTCACTACCTCTGCAGGCAGAGCATAGGGCTGAAGGAACAACCTGTTACCTACCTTTCCTGCTGTTCACAACACAAAACCAGGACTGACTCCACCTCAGCTTCCCAAAACAGACTTTGGGGATGGAGGAATTCTTGCCACCTAGTCAATGTGATATGAAAGTAATGGGCGACATTCCTGATTTTGCTCCAGGCCCTTGGTGCCAAACGAGTCTTCCTGATAACAAGGTGCAACCTCTAATCTCTCTGGAATCTTCCCAGAGGTGGGGTTTGGCCAGCTGAGTTCGAGAAAAGAAAACAAGCCCTTCTCTCAATGCCCAGGAACAACCTGAGGCAAGAAGAGCAGACAAGAGACAGGATTCTGCAGATCTGCTACCCTCCTTTCAGCCCTGGGCCAGCCCTATCTCCCAGGTACGGGCAGTTGCTACATCTCCTAGGAATGGAGGAAGGGAGGATACAGGCTCTGAGCAGCACAATTTGCTTGTATCCCAGCCAAATCCTGACTGTACCAGTCTTCCCTTGCTTCCTGGAAAGCAGCAGATCCCAGTCTCTGCTGGGGAGGGAGTCCCAGCTAAGGGTGGATGCTCACTTGTGGACCAGCAGGCTCTGCACCCCACAGGACACAGTGTTGTGGGCTGCCAACTCCCAGCCAAGACCAGCTTGGCCTGTGTGAATGCAACTGCCTCACGTTACTCTGCTCCTTTCCACTGATGCTCACAGCCAAGTGTTACCCTTAACCATCCATGGGCAAAGCAGACTTGCCCATGGCCACTCTTATCTCGGCTTAGAGGTGTGGCTCCTGGAGACTAGCTCCCTTCTGCAAATTTTTTGCTCACAACCTCCTAGCCAAGGTCATGACCTTGGCATATACATGGCAGCAGCAAGATATGTGCAAGGCAGAGAGAGCTCTGGTTGTCTCCAACAAAGAAGCTAGATGCACTGGAGAAGTAAGTGTGGGTGCCTTAACTGGTCCAGTGGGTGCACCAGGACTTATAACTGCTAAATTTCTGGCCCTCTGAGTCAACTCTTGCATGTGTTTAATTTCCTAATTAGCTGGGCATTAGCATCTGCATTTTCAGCACTGTGATGCTCACATAGCTGAGCTAGTCCCCCTTAGTGTCTCCTCTGTCAGTTTAGAAATCATTACCCTGTTTTTTCATGTCAGCAAGAGAAAGATGTCATTAGCTGCTCTGGCTACTCCCTGTATTGCTAGGACTGCACTTACGCTGCTGCTGAATCACTGCTGTGTTCCTCTGCCCTGCTGTCCACACAGGCACAGGCTTCCTCAGGAGAAGGAGAGTAGAAGAGGCAAAACAAGAGCACAGCATGATACAGTGAACTGAGTTAATGCATTCCTTGCTGTATCAGGAGCAAACTGCATTCAGGACACATCCATCAGGCTAGTTCAGAAGTGTTTGCTTTTTTGCCCCCCATGCCTGGCCTAATGTTCCTTCTCTGCAGTGAACTGTCTGCCAGCTGTGGCTGTTCTTGGCTATCAGTTGAGCTGCTCTGAATTATGTCCTCTTCATCCATGATCTCTGCACTCCAGGCAAGAGGCCTGTTATTTTCTTAGGGCATATCACCTTTCTGCCCTGGTGTAGGGAGTGGGCAGTCACCTGACCTAAATGTTGGTCAGGTGCAGATGTTCTGGGCTTATGAAACATCAAGAACTCCTCGAAGTCTCTCTGGTGCAGGACCATATTGATGTATTTGAATGACAGTCGTGTGCAGCGATCAGATACTGCTTCCAGAGTCACCCTGAGGCCCTGTGAGGTTCTCCACACAGCAGTGACTCCAGCTAGGTCCCTCTCCTGACAGCAAGCTTCTCCCCATGCTTCTCTGCAGTTCCATTCCCTGCCTCACCACAAACTACACCAGGACTCCTGTGGTCAGTGCTGGTAGGAGATGCTGCCCTCTCTGGACAGTCATTCTCTAAGCTCGAAGACAGAACAGGAGCCAGAGCCCAGCCCAGCTTTCCTGGCTGTTTGGCTGAGTAGCTGCCATGTTTCCAGTGTCTCCCACACTGTGTTAAGCAGGGAAGGCGTTGATGATGGGTGTAGTCAGTTCATTGCCTTCTGCAGCACAGTTTGTGCTCATCTAGGATATGGGTGTGTGTTGCTGGCTTCCTGCAAGGCCCAGATCCAAAACCTCCCTATGGCTGGGCTGGGTCTAGGGGATGGAAAGGTTATATTCCTCATGTCAGAGAGCCACTGTCCAAACACCCTGCTACATTTTTTTACAGGAAACACATTAGAGCGGTCATCAATTTGCACCTGAGGCTGTATGTGTAAGGCATGGGAACAGAGAGAGCCCGGTTTTGATTGCAAATGGAAGAAGCTAGAAATACTGAAGCAGGGGAGAGCAAGTGTAACGAAGATATTTACCTCTAGTCTCCTGTAGGATGAGCTTAGGCTGTGATGTCATTTTTGTTCTGTTTGTTCAAGTAAAATGAAGGTTTGTCCCACTTGAATTTATCAGCCCTTCAGCAAATTACTTACGTGCATCTGGTAGGACTGGATTGGCTTTGCATCAGCCATGTGGATGGGAGGAAAAGAAGTGCCTTATCCCTTTACATTACTTGCTATGCTGCTCATTAGGTTCTAGCTTTAGTCTGCAGAACAAGAGAGTTCTTGAGTACTGACCTGTTCAAAAAGGCATTGCCAAAGGCGTTGAGTTTCCTGAACGGTTTTTTGGGATCTACCACCAACGCGTTTCCAGGAACGATTCCTTCCACATCTCCTTGCATAACTGCTATAAAGGAGTCAGTGGTAGGCTCTGGTCCAATCCTCATCCCTGGGAAATCCTGCTCCAGCAGGTACCTGTAAGTCAAAAAACAGGGTGTGGGGATGAGACATGAGCTGCCACATCCTAAATGAGTTGTACTGAAGATTGCAGTGCAATTATGAAGCTCAAGAGCATGGATCCTTCCAAGACTATTTTTAGCACTGTCACTGAATTGTTTGATAAATGTCTTGGTAGCTTTTCTACTTAGGATCTCAATATTGAAAGCTCATTTAAGGTGGATTAAGAAATTGAGATGATTATAGCTGCTGGGAAGAGATTCTCATCACGTTACATCATTTTGTATACTTCAATTCTCAAGACATTTGGAACAGACTTAGCACAGTGAAGCAAAAACAGCAGTTCACTGCAATCACAGAGTTAATCCTGAAACCCTACTGGTTCCTGGTGCCAATATCAATTACTTCACTGCTGCTCGTTTCAGCAGACTCATCCAACTAACGTGCTTAGCCCCCAGACCAAATCAGTTGCTTAAATGCCAACTTCCCCTGCACTTGACTGAAGTCTCAGTCTCTGTCCTTGTGTGCTTCTGAAATGCAGCTACAGGTCTGCACTACAAACTGCTCAAGCATATTGAGCACTACGCATGTGGGTGGGGAAGTATATTCCAAGCTATATATCAAGCTAGATAGCACAGTAAATACAGCATCCCTTATTATTTCCTGAAGGTAGTTCGGCAAATTTCAGCGAAAGATAGTCACCCATGGGGTTGTAGGACTTTGAATAGGAGCCTCACAGCATATCCTAACCTACCTTGCCAAATTCAGGGTGGGTCAATGGTGTGTGCATGGGACAGTTCCCTTTGGCTCACGAAGGTGCCAAATGCCATCACTGAGGCCAGGTCTGTGTTTGTGTGTGTGTGGGTGCAGAAAACCACCTGCTGAGCCTGTGCTGAAAACTAAGACCATTACGCCCATGTGGCTTGCAGAAGGTAGCTAGAACTGGTTTAGCTGTTAGTATGGGATGGTGTCAGAGATAAGTGACAAGTGATAAGCTCTGGCTAGTTGCATGAAGAATAAAATGACTACCAGACTATGGAGGTTAGTATAATACTGTGTTGCTTGTTGCCAGAGGGTAGCAGGCACTCCCTCTTCCATTGCTTTGACCTAATCTTTAGCAGGTAGAAAGATAATTACAGAATTGCTGTGATGTTAAAAGTAGATTATGAGGATGAGGAAAAGGAAATAGGAGAAGGACTGGAGATCTTTTTCATGATTGAGACTGATATGTTTAAGCACCAGAATTGGTTCACTCAGGTGAGTCTTAGTGAGGGAGGTCCCTGTGTGAGGGACTATAGGACCATTGGCATGAAAACTTGTGATAACTTTTTAGGAGTTCCTGCATTCACTGACATTTTAACATAGGTAATCACTATCCAGTGCTAAGGACCAACAAAAAAAAAAATTGTGCAGGTTATTTATTGATACCACATCAGCAAATATGTCTTCAGTTCCCAATGGGCAAGGTCAAATCAACTGGATCTAGAGGTAAAATAAACAAATGTATACCCAGGACAAATCACTGATACTTTTATGGCTTGGTACACACTCATACTGCAACAAAAATACCTCCAGAAGTGATATCCATAATTCCCTTAGGAGCTGACCACACCTCCTTTACTGGTGTATTATCATGTATTTTCTTGTATCTTTTATCCAAAGTAATTTCCAAGTCCCATGCTCACCAGGCCACCAGAAGTGACTCTTCTTAATTGCAGAACTCCGAGATGCAACAGCAGCTGTTGAGCAGCTCCCAAAAGACCTGAAATAATCCAGGAAGAGAGCAACCCTCTGACCTGCTATACTAGGGTGGATATATCCTATTTATCTTAATCATATATAGGGGTTTCTCAAACTTTCCTATAAAAGTGGGTCATTACTCAACAAAAGCAGACTGCAGGTAGTGCTGGTGTGTGCCACGTCTCTGGTTGGTGATCACAATATACCTTCCTGGCAGCTACAGTAACTCCTCTCTAGCTTGAAGCACCTGAGAACAAGGAAGGGCTACTTCTCTCCCACCAAGGGCGCTGTAGACTATCATATGAATGTTCTTGGCTCAGTTCCCTGGGAACCTCTTTACACTGACACAACTATTTGTGGCTAGGTTAGAAGCCACTAGGTCAGACTCTGGAAACTAAGCTTGTGCCTCCTAGATGGCAATTCAAACACTAGCCCCTGATGGACACTGCTGTCAAGCCAGTGGCTTTATACAGATGAGAATTCACTGAATCCATAGAAATAAATCTTTGCATTCTCCCCATGCAAATACTAGAGAGAAAAGAAATAGGCAGTGTTAACAATTGTCAAATGCAATAAGTGAAGTGCTTTTGAGAAAGGCCCCTTACTCCCAATATCAGGCTGCAGCCTTGCTGTAACAACCACCATTTTTCTTTTCAACAGGTTTGAGATGCACGTGTAATATGACAACTTTTGCGCAGAAGTAAAAAATAGTTGGGGGGGGGGGTGTTGTTTGTTATTTATAGACAAAGCTTCCCAGAAAGTCTAACCAAAAGTCCTGTGTGTAATAGCAACACTCCTCCAGACAGCCTGCTTGCAAGAATTTTATCACAGCTCCACTCAGCTAACGTTTCAAAGCATTCTGTATTTATTTCTTGTGTAAGACTTAAAAAAATACTAAACAAAAAATCCCCACAACAGCACTCTCATACACAAGTAGCCACGCACCGATGTTACTGACTTAATGTGCAACAAGTGGTATGAAACCAGAGAGATGAAGATTTGTAGTGCCCACTATCACAGCATCTATTTTAAGTGAGGCCTCTCTGGGACATTTGGGTACATTGTGCAGCAGGGTGTCAGCAGCACAAGAATCTCATTGTGCAAAGGACAAATACAAGGGGTTGTATTGACACTGCCTGATGGGGGGAAGCACTTCTGCTCCACAGTGACACAGCCTGCCCTGGCTACCACAGGCAAGCTGGAGAACACATGCAGTTGTCACATTTGTGGGGATTGCTGGGAGAGAAGAGCAAACAATAGCTGTGGAAAACACAAACCCCAGCAAGCAATTTCCCCTGCCAGTGCTCCATGCCTTAAGCTGAGCTGCTGAACCCCTTCAAAGGCCTGGGGGAGTGACCTCCAGCCAGGTTAGGGAAGTCTGTGGAGTACCCCAGGCAGGAGGAGAATAGGTTTTTTATGACCAATCTGCTTTTTAGAGAAGTGTCTGGAATCGGCGTGTGGCTGGAAGCATCATGCTGTTTGCCCATTTCAGGCCTGTTCCTGGTAATGGACAGGGCAGGAAAGCTGCGTTAGTGCCAGCCTAGCTTGGGGTCCCCTTTCCCAGGCGGATTTGGAGTAGGGTAAGGTAAGGAGAGGCCGGGCCGGGTAAGGAGAGGCCGGGCTTGCTGGGCAGAAGTGCCGCAGGATGTGGGGGAAGGGGCTGCCTGCCCGTGATGAGTCATGCAGGAGCCCTGCAGGATGCCGCTGAGTGTGGCAGCAGAGGTGATGCCGAGCGGGAAAGGGAAGGAGGGCAGAGCAGGAGGAAATGGTGACAACTGCCTGATGCAGGCAGAGACGAAAGGTTCGGGGCTGCACGGGGAGGTCACACCAGAGCCCTGCGTATAGCCTGTGACAAACAGTGTGGAGAGGCCAGGACGTGTAAATGATTAGCTGTAGGAGGAAGGGGTGGCTACACTAGAAAAGCAAGCTATGTTGACAGTTAGTAGGGCGCTGGCAGGCTTGTTTATTTTATTAGCAGGATGGCTGGACTCGAGCCAGGATTATTTTTAGAAATGACCAAGGAATCTAAGTTAATTAGGAGAGTAATATTCTGTCCTGTACTCCCACCCTCTTACAGGAAACATAAAAAGCAACAACGTTATAAAGGCAGGCTCCTGTCAGATATTCCCAGGTAGAGGTGTTGCTTTGCCCTAACCAGCACCGACTTTCAGTCCCCAACCCTGTGAAGAAGTGACAGCCAAATGTATGCTGAGGAGAGAAATGGGAGTGAGCACAAAGAGATGATACAGCAGGAAGCAGGAATGGAAAAGCTGCATTAGCAATGCTACACCTTTCACATAGCAGAGAAAGGCTCAGTTCTGTGTGCCGGTAAGCAGAAGACTGAACAGCCTGGTTCCACTGAAAACAAACCATGCTCTGGTCTCGCTTCACTGGCTTTGACCCACACAACTCACCTCCCTCTTTCCTGGCTCAGCCTCTAGGAATGCTTCTCACTGCTGACCTTGACTGCCTTTTTTCTGCCATCAGCTCCTGACAAGAGAGCAGCCTCACTGCAAGATGCTGCAGCTTAGGTGCTTCAGAACCTTGCTTTTCTTCCTTGTTTCAGCTCAGATTCCCCAAAACAAGGAAAGAGGTTTGGAAGACAGACATTCCTTAGGTAGGTGACTAAGGGTCTTTTTATTTTTTTTGGTAAAGTGTCCTGGGATCCAGGTAAACTGGGACTGAGTTCATTCCACATGACTGTTTAGTGGCATTAAGTCATCTCCCTAAATTGCATGGCAGTACAAGCAGGATGCAATTTAAGAGTGGAATTGATACATAAGGATAATGCTAATTATCCCCCATCCTGACAAGATTATGGAAGGAATGTCCAGAGGCTGTTTCTTGCTTCACTCTACTGCTAAGACATAATGGTTGTCAACCCTCCCACTTCCTCCCCCAGCCCCCTTTAACTCCTCCCTGCTCTCAGCTTTAGCTCCCACTTGCCTTCCCACAGTAACTCTGGATGCTAATCTGGTGCTTATCCCAGCTCTTTAATGACCAGTGCCTGCAAGCTCTCACTGGAAGCCTATCACGAGCAACACGAGGTTTCCTGGCCTTTGACTGGGAACACACTGGAGTAACAGACTCTCACACTTCTCCTACTGTTAGAGACTCTGTCTACCAGAGTTCTCAACTTTCACCTTCTTAGGCACTATTTTAAACAGAAGACTGCCTTTCTGGAAGGCCTTCTCAGGTCCATTTGGCGCTCCTGTGAAGCAGAAGGTCCCAAAGCTCTTGGTCACTTCTGCTTGACTATAATCTCTGTGTAGGCTCGTCCCAGCCCTGTACCCAGAGAAAACTGAGAGAAGAGGACACAAGCTGAAAAGCAGTTATCAGAGAGGCTCAGATCCACTTGCTGGCAGCAAAGAGGTTGTTGCTGCCATCCCACATGAGTGAAGACAATCTTCTTTTGCCTGGAACATGCTCTAGGCAGCCAAACTTCCTGCAAAAGGGGCTGATGCTTACAGAAGAAGGACTTCACTGAACAGAGAGGGGCAAAGGCAGGAAGTCTCTGCTAACAGCATGCAGGTGAGACTGCAGGGAAACAGTGATGCTAGCAATCCAAAGAAAAGAAGTAGGAAGAGATGCTTTAGTTAGACAGCTTTATCAGGAATTCAGCAACCTCCTCGTGTTCAGGCTCTGAGTGTCTGTAACCCAGAGGACAGAAAAAGCTTTTCAAATAGGTTTGGTACCAAGTCACAGAACAAAGATCTGGGGTGGAACCAGGCAGTTATGCTATCCTCTGTTTTCCAGAAGAGTTACTCACTCCCCTTGCAAACATGTACAAAATGCTTCTTTGGGTCCTTTGCACCCCTTCACCATCCACCTGACCTTCTCATATGAGAAAAGCCTTTTAACTCTTAAACTTTGTTTGCCAGGTACATGCCAAGGTACCAGAAATGCATTCTGTTCTTGGCTCCTGACCAGGAAATTTAGCAGCAGGAATATTACAGCACGTAAAAAAAAAAAGCCCCTGCATTTCTCAAGGTCACTCCTTTAGAGGTACAGTCAATTTGATTCACCTCTCTCTACTCTCTGCAGTTCCCTCCTTCACCAAGAAATATTGGTAGAACAAAGGGCTGGCTGCCTGTGGCTCAAGTCCAGATTTACACTGGGGTAATTCCACAGATTTCAACACAGCCACACCAGAAAAAGGCTGGAATTTAACGCTTAGCTTATGAATCACATAGGAAACACGGACAGCGCAGCTTCAGCTACGATCCCAAGGGAAAGGCTGCTGCAAGTTGAACTAGCAGCATGGCTGAACAGAGATCCCTGCAACCAAGTCCAGTCGGAAAAGTTTAACCCTCTCTGCGACAGTTTCACATCACCGAAATGAAAGAGCTGCTCGCAGCTGCTCTTTCTTTACAGTTCGAAAGGAAATTTCTGCTCCCAGCATCTCGGCCGAGCAGGACACAGTTAAAACAGGGCTTTCCTTCTGGAGCCCTGAAGAGGGGCAGGTCTCTCCGTGCACAGGCACACAACACATGCTTCTCTAAGCGGGTTCTGAGTGCTGTCTCTGGGACAGTACAGAGAAAGACAGACAGATGCAAACGTGAAACAGAGACCACTGCAAACTGAAGCACTCCCTTTAAAGCTGCCTCAGCACTCAAAAGCTACAGCAAATTGAAAAGAATGGCTACTATAAGGGTCAGCCCGAGCAGTGCAGGCACGGGAATGCCCCACGCGAGGCTTCGTAAAGCCTTTGCACTTTGAACGGCCAGGAGGGCCCCAGTGACTCACATCTCCACAGTCCTGTCCTGCCTGCACTCCTCAGCCCTGCCCTGGGCTACTTTTTGCCACGTCGGTGTTTCACGGGACATCTTACACCGCCCTGGGCTTGCGAAGGAATGCTCCGCGTTTGACTGGAGGTGATTTTTCAATGAAAAGCTGTTGAGGGGACGCGAAGGGGGTAAAAAAAGGGGTTTTAACGCATAGCACAGGTAGCAGAGACACGTTCTGCCGCACCCCCGTCCCCGGGCTTCGAGGGTGCAGGCATGCCTTGGAGGGAGGGCGGCAGGCAGCTGGATTTTACCTGATGAAGGTGGTCTTCCCAGTGGAGTACTGCCCCACGAGGAGAACCATGGGCTTGTTGTCGAAGTCGGCATCCTCCAGGGCGGGCGAGTGGAACTCGTGGAACTTGTAGTGTTCTTCCAGCGGCAGCAGCTTGGTCTTGTAGAGCTTCTTCAGGCCGTCGCTGACCGTCTGGAACACCTCCGGGTCCTTCCTCCGACGGTCGTCGGTGCCCAGCCAGCTGAACATCTTGTGGCCGCCTGACGCCAGCTCCGCAGCGACCACCGGGGCTGGGCTGGTCTGGGCTGGTCTGGCTGCGGGCGCGGGCTACCCGCGCATCCCCCTCAGGCCGGCCGGGCCTCACGCCGCTCCAGCGCCCACCCGCGAGGGCCGTCCGCCCTCACGCCACCTGCGCCGGCGATTTCAGCCAGAAAGCAGTCCCCGCGGGAGGCTGAAGGAGCGGCTTGTCCGCACAGCCTCGGCCCAGCGGCACCGGCGGGCGCCGCCTCCCCTCACGCCGCCGGCTCCCGGCGTGGGCATGGCGCGGAGGGCCGGCCCTCCAGGAAAGGGGCGGGCGCCGGAAGTCGGCAGTTCCTGGCAGGCACCGCCCGTTCTCCCCAGTGAGTGAAGCCGCGCCGGGCGCCGCCATGTTGGACAGCGGGGTGGGGCCGGGTGCCGCCGCGCCCCCTGGGGGCCGTTGGAGGGATTTTCAGCCCGGCCGCCATTTTACTCCCGTTCTCTCCTCGCTTCGAAATAGCCCTAAAAAAATCCACTGAAATGAGCCCTGCGAGGGAGCCGACTGTTCCTGAGCACTGCCGACCTCAGCTGGGTCCCCAGCCTTTGACAGAATGGGTCAGGCTGGAAGGGACCACAGTGGGTCATCTGGTCCAACCTCCCTGCTAAGCAAGGTCATCCCAGAGCACATGACACAGGATTGCTATCCACATGGTTCTGGAATATCTTCAGTGAGGGGCACTCCACAACCGCTCTGGGCAACATGTTACATGTGTGGTCATCGGTGCAATAAAGAAGTTCTTCCTCATATTCAGGCAGAATTTCCTGTGCGTCAGGTTCTGCCCGCTGGCTCTTGTCCTATTACTTGGTACCGCTGAGAAGAACCCAGCTCCGTCCCCTTGTCTCCCCCACTTTAGATATTTATGCACATTGATGAGGTCCCCTCTTAGTTGTCTCTTGGATTATTCTTTTCCCCAACCCAATGATTTGGTTGCACTGCTGCCCCTCACTTCGTGGAGTCTCGTGGCTCTGGCTGTGCCTGGAGGAGTTCTCCATCTAAGCAGATGAGATGGGTAAATTATCTGCTGTCCCCACTTCTTTATTCCTCCAGCAATGATAGGACAGCCACACAGCTTTTCCAGGAGTAGCCTGAGGATCGGCATGTCCTTGGGCCCGGCCATCAGCCCCGCTGCCAGGCTCTCCTCATCTCCGCTGTGCAGCTGAGATAAAGCAGGATTTTTTTCCTAAAATATTTCCTAAAGGCTTTTTCACTTTTTCCATCCCACGGGTCCGAAAAATGTGGCAAGAGGCAATCTTGGAAGCGGTCCCGCCGTGTGGCAGTTCCTGCCCTTTCCCAGCCATTTACAGCCGGGAGGAGCCCGGACCTTGCATAAGCAGAGGCAGCTCTGCATTAAAACATTTTTTTTTTTACAGGAGAGGGGACACATGGAGACTGTGTGGCCTTGCGTGCCAGAACAATCATCCAGATTCATTTTATGCCTTCTACTGCAGGAGAAGACACCTTCCTTGTTCCCATTATGTGATCCCAGGCACTCATACGCTCTCTGGCATGGCCTGACCCACGAGGTGCAAGCAATGACTCCAGGGAGCAGTTTTCTTTTTCTGGAAGAACATAGCAGGCTGACTGTATTTTCTGAAAGTCAGACTTCTCTGCGTTCCTGCCAATGCCTAGAGCTGAAAGTGGAACTGATGTTTTGAAACCTCCTTAAGACTAATTTCCCTCATTTCTTTAGTTTTATAGATACAGGCTTTTGGCTTTAAGAATTTGATGACTCCTTTCCAGTGAAAACTCCTGAAAATGAAAGGCCCCATAGAATTCAACATGTTTTGGCAAGAATTACTCATTTTGTAGGAAGATACTTGCTTTCATCTTCTAGCTAGTTCTGCCATTTAAGGGCTGTGCTCCTCCGATGGTGCTCTGGCATTTCTACAGCTATATATGGAGTCTCTTTGGTGCTTGCTTGTGTTATCCTCAGAGCTGAGTAAAGGTCAGGCCAGGAAGCCTTTGATTGTAAATCTCCCCAGGCCACCTTGGTGCCCTTCCTGAATGCAGTGAATGGGGAGCAGAGCAAGGTTTCTGTTGTGCAGGCTGCGGGAGCTGACTGCTACAGGTGTGGCAGAAGCATGATTGTTCCCCATTTACAAGGCGAGGATATTAATCATTAAATTGCACTAGTCATAAATATGCATACCCACTGGCCAAGTAGCCAAAAAAAAAAAAGTTTCTTTGCCTTGACTGAAGAGAGTTCCTTTCTTGTGGGTTCATTGTCACTGGGGCAGATCACAACAAAACTTGACAGTCTTTATAGACTTTCCTTGGGTATCTCACAAACATTACACAATTTTATTTATTTTTCAGTCTGTTTTCTTAGCCATTTGAGACTGACTTCCTCAAGAACTATCTTTACCTTGAAGTATAGAGCTTGCCAAAAATAAAGGGAAGTAAAATTAGGAAAGGAAGTTTACAGTATAATTAGGTTTTTCTTTCTGCCAGAATCAAACTGAAAGTTTTAATCTGTTTTCATTATTTATGCCTTTTCATTTTTTAATCAGAGGTGTTCTAATGGATGATTTTGTGTTGGATAGATTGGTCTTACGGTGCAATCTTTAGTAAGTTGGAGGTTTTTTTAGTAATTTACATTTTTAAAATGTAAAAGCTTTCTCTTGACTGCCCTGCACAGAAGCCACTCTACTGTAGTACTCAGAACCTACCTCTGTCTGATACTGGTGGGGGTCTGCTACAGTCCTCTACTATAGAATTTGTCTTTGTCTTAAAAGATATGATGGATTTAACTTTTAGTTCTGTAGTTTCTCAGTCATGTCCCTAATGTTGGTAACAGGGCTGGCAGTCACTTAACTGGATGCTTGCCTTTACCAGGAGAGAGGCTTGCTGGAAAATATTCACTTCTGCTTTGCTGAAAGTCAGTGAGGCTGGACTAAGTCATGTAGCGTTTGCACACAAAATGAAACCTGGGATTTTAGGAGCAAAACACAGTGTTGTATAACCAAAACTTGTGAAATGATGTTTGCTTGTCTGCAACCTTAGGTTGGACAGGTTTACTTCCTACAAAAAATCATCTGAGGATGGGGATGTTGAAGTCACAGAATTTGAAAAGAGGTGGTGACTCAGACCATAACACGTCGACAGTTTCGAGAAGCCTGTGGGAGCAGTGTAGTCCAGTAAAATTAACTTCCTGCCAGTGCAGTTACTGCCACTGTTTGTCCATTACCACATATGAAACCTGAGGAGACAGTGCCAAAAGTTCAGGTGATGATGGCTTCAGTAGGGAATAACCAGGGTTGTGGGAAAGGAAAGAAGGGAGAGGAGGGTGCAGCAGCCCCCAGAATTAAACAAAATATACTAACTTGATGAGTAAGGGAGGGAGAGTTTCCTCTGGTTCAGCTGCATCAAAATTCTCAACTGCCTATTGGTGCCATATGGCCTATATGGAGACATAAATTAATCTCCAGCATGGTCTATTCCTTTCCTGACTCATTGCTTTGCCTTTCCAACTCAGAAAGCTGCTGCCTTCCTCTCCTGCCCTCACTGCTCATTCATATTCCTCTGAAATATTTCCTGTTACCTTTCTCCTGCCATTTGCAGGTGTCTTGGTACACACACACACAGAGTCCTTTTCCGTACCCTCCCCATACTGCTCTTAGCCCCTTCTTGCCTGAGGTGGAACGAGGTGCTAGTACCCAGAAGTGCCACCAGAAATGGGGGATATGGGGCTGGATAATGTACATCCAGTGAGTGGGAAGCATTCTTGCTTCCAGAGAGCTCCCTCTTTAGATCTGCTTGGCAAAGAAAGCTGCTTGTGTTGCACACAGGGGACCTGACTGATGGAATGAGTGTCATAGTGCTGGAAAGAAAAATCCTCTGAGTCCTTCGCCATCCTTGCAGTGCAGAAGCTTGGTCTATAACTCTTGAATGATTTTGTCTGTCTTTGCCATAGGACATACACCTCCATCAAACTTACATAAATGGTCTTTGTAGAAATTGTTATGATTAACTGATTGACGAAGTGTCACATCCCCATCTGTTCTGAGAAAATATGGGGGTTTTGAGAGTATTTCCTCTCTGAACTTCTTACCTGAAAGCAGCAGTCCTGTTAAAATATATTAAGACAGTTGAACACATCTTCCTGTTCTACGTTGTCAGTGAGTTATGGAGAGACGTGGAGTTTTGTGCCTTGAATAATCAAGTCACAAACTAAACAAGGAAACTGCTGTCCACTGAAGTGATGGCTGAGTCAAATGGTAGCCTGCATGATGGGGTGACCTGTTCCTTCATGTCTTCCGTGGAATATTTTGTATTGAGATCTCTAGAAGTTTTCTGTCATTACTCAATATGCTTTTTTCCCCCACCTCCTGCTTCTACCACAGTGTTTGATAGGTTGGTACAGGCTCTTGGGGTTACGTATGTGAGACATATTTATACATGCACATAAACACACAGAGAGGGAGAGGTAACAAATACACTGTTTATGAGCAGCAGGCATCACTGCCAGTGGAACAGTTATCCTTTGCTGTGAGAACACACCTGGAGAAGGTAGGACATCAAATGCCAAGTGCTATGGAGAGGGATTTGGTGCTGGCATTTAGCAGTTACCTCTGGCTAGCACAGAATTGGGATTTTCCAGGGGTTTGAAGGGAGTGTAACTCTGTCACCATGGCATGGTGTTAAGATGAAGCTGTCCTCTGGGATCAGATGGAGGTATTAGTTACACAATGCAGCAGCTGCTGCTATGCTGTTCTCTGGAGGTGTTGAAGGGAAAGGCAAAAGGTTTGTATCAGCAAACGTGGGAAGGATGGGTGTGATGTGAAGCAGCTAGATGAGCCACATCAGCTGCCCTGCATGTCACAGCTCCAACGCTTCTGCCTGCCAAGTGGTTGGCAACACAGGCTGGTGTTTTAGCTAACCCAGATTTTGTGCACCCTTGTTCTCTCACTTTTGCTGTTTAGAGTTTGTTTGGCTGATGCTTGATCACTTATTATTTTACAGAGATCAAAAATTTCATCTGTAGTTAGTGGGAGTTGTGAGTAGTCAGAATATCTAATGATAGGGATGCTTATGAATAGCATGTTGTAACCTCAAGGGCTAAAGTACAGATATTGAGTAAATGGGATTTTCATATTTCCACTGATTTTGATGTAGCTTGGACAATTTTCACAGCAAAGGATATGTATTTTTTAATCTCATCTTTAAAAGTGAATCTTTGGTCAGAGAGGTATTGCTTGAAGTTCTGAAAGCTATCCAGGCATTTTTGATACAGAATTTTTGTTAAAATCAGTGGGAGCAGGTTCACTGCTCGACCTTGAAAATCTCAGCACCAGAAGGTGTTCATGAACTTTTGGGCCAATAATCTAAGCACAGGAAATTCAGGGAAAGGTCATCCACCTATCTCTATATTCATTAATTTTATGAGAAAACACAGTTCAGTGCTTCTTTTCAGGATATTTCTATTTGCTTTAGTAGCCCACAGGAAGAGCAGGAGCCAGCCTTGAGGGTTTTTTTCTGAAATACAGCATTGTGTTTAATCAAAGACTTGAGGCTGTACCTGCAAGTGCTGTTTTTATACTGTTTGTTTAGAGACTAATAAAAGATTAACAAAGCCTAATACACTTACACTATCATTTTGACTAATGACTACTAATTTCTGTAGCTAATGTTCTGCTGTATTACATGAATGGTTGTAAAAGATGGCCCTGCACTGTTTGTTCTGCTCACCCTAAAATTTATTATTTTGCATGCAAACATTTACTGCTCTGTTCCACACAATGAGGAGCAGCTCCTCAGCCCAGATTTGGATTGTCTTTGTTAAATCAGAAGAGTTGGGCTGAGCTCTGTCATCTCCAGGTTTAGCCCTCAAATTGCCTACTGTCCAAGTGTTGCCTGAGGTAAATCCTCTCCTAGAGTGAGTAAGAGGCTCTCAGGGAATTAATTCATGGTCCAGTTGCTTTTACAAAAAGTGAAGGATTTCCATGGATTCTTCAGCTTCTCATTTTAAGACTTAGGGATGAGGCATTTAAGATGTTGAGAAAGCTCAGGGGAGATCATAGGATGCTAATGCAGTGGAAGGACTTAGATCAGATAGTAAACAGGCTAACTAGGGGAATGTGCAAAGAATAGAGAATCAAATCCATTTAACCTACTTGCTCATGGCTTCCTTCTAAAGCTTTTAACCTCTGTCTGCTACACTTGGCTGCTTTCCCTTAGAAATTTTAATTGCTGGAAGAGACATGCACACACTCTGCTCCACCTGTGGTGGGGGACTGATTCAGTCTGGCTCAGTACCATTGCTGAATGGAGCACAGGCAATTTCCAGGAATACTTTGGCTGGTCCTACACAGCTGTATCTGGTGCCTGCTTGTACACAGGGCTGTGGCCAGACAGCAGGCAGAAGGTTAAACACAAGGCGGAACACTCGCTGTCTGAGAAGTGACTGTTCATGACACATAAAATGCTTCATTGCATCTTTTGTTCGAAGATTTCCAGGTGGTGTGGAAAAAAGTTTAAAACAATGCACAGGTAGGTTCAGCTGGGAGGTTTTCAAAACATACAAAGTAGCATAATTGACTCAACACACACTGTTAGAGTCAGGAGTGCTGGCTGAATTTCTTGAAAATAAGGCTATGTATTCAGGTGATTTCAACTTTCATTTCTGAAAGCATTGTTTTTTCATACTACCTTTGGATTTCAAGACCTGTATATAAAGTTCAATTATTTTTCAAATAAATGCCAGATTGAAGAGAACTGGTGAAAAGTTAAAATAATTTTATCAGGCACTGTGAATACTCGGCACACGCAAAAAACCAAGTCTCAAATATTTGTTCTTCAGTGTAGCTCAAAGTATGCCAATTGCTCTCCACTTCTTTTCCTGGGGAGCAGCAAAATGAGAAATTCTTCTTCATACATGTTTTGTCTGCCTATATAAAGTGCAGCTGGTCTCCAGGCTGTTTTCTTCCTTTGTTTTCCTCTTAAATCTATCTCTGTCTGTTGTTCATGTTGTTGCAGCCGTGAAGGCCAATGGCTATACAAAGGGAAGGTTTGGAGGGAGAGACAGTATTTTTCATCTGGAGAAAAAGTAAGCAAGTTGTTAGGCACTTAAATTCTTTTTCATCTCTGAAATGTCTACTCTACAATAGAAAATTGAATTTTCATTTCCACGGTTATCTTTTGAAGATTTTCTCTTGGTTGCCCTTAAGGGTCAAGCTTTGTGGATCACTTGTAGAGTGGGTTTATAACAAATGAGGGCTCTGTGTGGTTGAACAGTACAATCTGTGGTTATTTGTTTTCTCACAGGGACTGCTGGTGACCTTCAGCTTCGATGGGAGTAACAATCAATTGGTGCCTAACTGAGACCAGCATCCTCGGGTGCCTGGGGCAGGGATTTTGAGTCTCAAAGAGCCTCCTCTGTGAGGGAGCCTTCCAAATACTGTATCATTGTGGCATGTGAACCAATTTTTAATCTTTGCATCCTGGTTAATTTTTTCAGTCCACACTGTACTAACTGATTGTGATCACCTTGTTAGCACTGATGGAAGTGATTTGCCTGCTGAGATTTTAGTCATGATTTCTCCCAGCAAGGGGTGGTGCAAATGTTTAACATAGCTGCTAATATTGAAAAAGGGCTAGGACATCACACTTTGGTGTTTTTACTGGGGGGATGAAAAACATCTGTCTTGAATGTTACAAGTTTAAAAATACCTCAGCATGCGATTTCATGTGTGAATCTGTGGTGTTCAGCAGGATGGAATGTGAACTCTTGGGGAAGATCATATCATTCTCCAAAATGAGGCAAAAAGGGCAAAATAACTATCATAGGCGTGTGAGTCGTGGCTTTATAAAATCTAATATATTCCATTTTTCTGTTAGCCTTTGGTTTCTCTTGCTATTTTTCTTTTTTTTTTTTTGGGGGGGAGGGGAAATAACTTCATGCCAGAATGTGATTGAATAAAGACTGTCATTCATGTTGCAACACGTTATGAAAATATCCTGGACAGCCTAAAATACTCCAGAGAGAGCCATAGAATGGCCATGTGTATGGCTTCAGAGCTCTAGTAAAAGTCAGTGGGGTCACTCATTTTGATTTTGCTCAGATCTACAGTGATATTAAAGCCTTGAAAACGCAGTGATAGGTGCTCAGTTAGAATTGGGTGGGCCCCCACTTCTCCTGGGAATTCTACTGTTCCTACCCATCCCTGCTGACTAAGAAGAAAAATTTAAAAGCCAGGATTAAATTTACTTTTTATACTTATTTTAACTGTCAGGAATTCTTCTGAAAAGACACGCCTCATCAAAGAAAACCAAGAGTTTCCAGCAGAACTGTGCAGTGTGAGATCCCTCCAGAATCCTCAGTGGAAAAAAATTATCCTGGTGTTATTGGAGACATCAGCATGCCTTTTCTGCTGTGCTTGAAAAAAAATAAGTCACCTGTGCCTTTAGGCAGGAGCATCTTTCAAAAACACACCCCTCCCATCCAGCAGAACTACCAGGCTTTGCTGGAGTTGTGCTTGAAGAACAAGCGCTTGTTCACAGACGACACCTTCCCTGCTCACATCAGCTCTATTGGAACAGGAGCACTGCTAAAGAAACTACCCCGAAATTTACAGTGGAAGAGGCCACACGTAAGTGACTTTCACTGAACACTGTGTATAAGAGGATGATTACAGATGATAGCCAGCAAATAGTTTTAGCATTGAACAGACTACTCTTAGACTTTAATTTAGGTGTACTTTAATGTCTCCAGGGATTACATTTATTGCATCAGGTGTCATTTTGGAAGCTGGGGTACATGGAGTTTCATAATTGCCTTTGAAGCATTTGTTGCCCAAAATCATAACCAGCTTGTTCTGTTTATATCCACTTGGAGCAGGCAGGGAGAGGAGGCAAAGGGAGCACGGAGAGTTGGTTTCCTTGGAGCTCACAGCTACAGTGATCTCGCTGTGATTCTATGGTGACAGATGAGATCCTTTTCCCCAGAGTTCAAGATCATGGCCTTTCAGAAGATTTCTGAGTTTCTAGACAGTTCTTAGCTGAGACCCCTCTCTCCCATGGACTACATACTGTTGTGATGCTGGAGGCTGCTACTTTCCCAGACAGGGCAGGTGCCTTATCCTCTTGCTGGGCTGGGTTTTTTGTCCCCTGCTTAACTGTTTAGTCTATTGTACTTGGAGTATTCTTTTCCCAGCTCTCAAGGCTGAGCTTCTATCACAGTGATTGAGCATCAATCTGTGAGGTGGTTTTAGTTTTGGGGCCTTTGTTTTCTACTTGTGGTTACATTTCCAAGGCCTTTGCTGGTATTCCAGACTTAACATCACGACAAGAGACACCCGGTTGCAAGGGCTGGTCACAGAGCACGTTCTCATAACAAATGAGGAGATAACAAGTCTGAGAGGCCAGGACAGGGGCCTGGCACAGTTAGATAAGGCCTGTTACTAGCAATGCCAGTTCTGCTTTTACTGATCCACTGAGCAGGGTATTGACAATCAGATCCTCCTGAAACCAGTGTATAGAATTATGTGAAAATTTCAGAATTCCCTTGTCTGTAGGGAATTCTGCCAGGTAATAGCAGATAGCATCTCCCAGCTTAGTTATTTCTAGCTGTCATATTTTGTGAGATTTAAACAATTTCTCAGAAGGATCGAGTTTCTGCAAAAAAAATGGCCCACATGAGTCCTGGCCTCTACAAAGCCCTTCAAGTGTCTCTCTTCCTCTCAGATATTGGAATGGACTTGAAACCTCCTCTGTCTCTCAGTCCACTCTTCTTCTGCTCTGCTGTGGTCTTTGAGGTGTCCTGCATAGGGCTAGGAGTTGGACTTGATGATCCTGATGGGTCCCTTCCAACTCAGCATATTCTGTGATTCTGTGATTCTAAAACTGCCTTGTGAGGAAGGCTGCTGTTTGCTCTGGATGCCAAACTCTCTGAGCAAAGACTCTCTGAGAATGGATGTTGTGCATCCTTCAGTCCCTCTGCTGCAGAGGAGAGGCTGAGATTCTGCTATTCATCCTGCAGGCTTGTAGCTTGCTGCATCTATGACTGATAGCCTGCAAACTGAGCACCCAAACTCACCAAGGGCAGCCCTTGGTGTCTGATTGCTATGACTGCCTTCTGAGGGTTTGCTGTTTCTTTGCTACTGCCTGCAGGGGAAGCCAACAGTGTGAAACTTAGCTTGAGCAATTTCTGGGTCATTCGAGTGAAATGTAATTTTGACACTTAGGTTATTAATTTAACCCCAGAGGCATTTATGAAGGGAAAAAAATCACATTCTTTCTCTCTGCAATTATTCACAGACCTACTCTTGTCACAGCAACAGGAATTCTGTAGCAGCCATCAGTCTGTAGCACAATTGTCAATCAAACTGTGGAGATGCCAGCCAGGATGGGTAAAAGTTTGAACAGGTGTGCTCTGCCCTCATAACCTCTTTTGGCTGGCACTTGTGTGGAGGAGTGGGACTGGGAGGTTTGAAGGGTTGTCTTCTCAGCATAGTATCCATGGAGAGCCATGGTAATGCATCTGAGCACCAGTGGCTTACGCTGGAGACCAAATTCAGCATAGACCAAACCCAAATGTGTGCCCAAGCTCATGTCAGGTTATCCAGAGCACATAATGCTAGATTTATACCTGAGCCAGAACAATGTCTGCTGGGACAAAGGGATCTCAGTATTTTAAAAGCATTGACTTTAAAGCTAAATCAGCTCACGTTACTGGCTTAACTCTCTCCTTCCTTTTTTTTTTCCTTTTTGTTTTCATTTTGTGCTTCCCAGGCTTTGCACAAAAGTCCCGTATTTTATACTGCAAACAGAAAGCAGCTTGATCTCTGCCAAGGATTGGTGGGTAAGAAAACTCCTTTGTATAAATATCTAAGTATTCTTACACAAGATAACATTTTACATGGAAGTTTGAATGTATAAAACTTGGCATGGAAATAGAAGGTGTCCATCTCCTCTCTCCACTTGGCATGGTGTGGATGAAGCAATCATTTACTGGCATAGGCTCAGTAAATAAGCTGGCAAGCTTCAAGGTGGGATTTGAGGCATGAGAGGTGTCTCCACAAGCTGAAATCACCACTGTGTGTTGTTTCTACCCTTGCTAATAGGAAGTGATCCTGTGCTCTTACTGGTTTGTGGTGTTACTGCTTGACAATTGAACAGAAACCACATAAGGACTTTATATTTGTACCTCATGCTCAGTGTGAGTGTGTTCTCTTCTCAGCCTTGCAGTTAGAAAAATAATATTATGCCTGTGTTGCCTAAAATAAAAGACTATATTGCCATCTGCAAAACAGGTAGAGGTGGGACTAAATTAGTTTTTAAGTGCTTTATGTCCTTAAAACCAAAGTTTGCTAAGTACAGTCTTGCATGTGAGATCCACTAGAAATTTTCTTTTCTGAAAAGCCAATGTTTTCAAAGAAAAGTGGAAAAGGTTTTTTTTAATAGTGTGCCTTTACAGAGAACAGAAAAAAACCCACATAATGTCAGTAAAACCCAGAATGTTTCCATTGACAGTTACTGCTTGCTAAATTTCATGTTTAACCAAACAGTACCCAAATGAAAAGATCACAAGAGAACAATTATAAACCAGTCATGGTTTGGATAAGTAAAGCACATGTCTGGATCATCTAATGTGATGTGTATGATTTGTTACAATTATAAAGACATCAGCACAACAGCTCTTCTGCTGGGATCTTGGTGGTGTTGCTGAACTTGGCTGAGAGCTCTCGCATTTCAGCCAACTGCATGTGTCCGTTTCTCTTGGCACAGAGAACTGCTGGTTCCTGGCGGCCCTGGAAGCCCTGACGTTCCACCAGGACATCTTGGCTGCAGTCGTACCACAAAACCAGAGCTTTGAGAGGAAATACGCGGGCATTTTCCACTTCCGGGTACAGCTGCTCCCCCGGATTGCAGGAGATCCTCAGATATCCTTCTGCTATGTTTTGTGTCACACCCTTAGATAATTTGTACATGGTTCCCTCTAGCCGGGGGCAAGTGGCCAGAGGGTATCCCAGTCTGGAGAGGAGCCCATCACCCCTCCCACAAAGTAGTACAGGCAGTGCATCAACTGCAAGCCACTCTGAGGAAACACCTCTGCTTGGCTGCTCTCTCCAGCTGTATCCTACCCATATTTTAACACGGACAAAACTCTTTTTCAAGAATGGCAACAGTCAACAGGACCTGAGCACATCAGCTCCAATCTTCTACCCTTTTGCCCACCTCTTGGTACAATTCTGCTACCCTGCAGTTAGAAATTCCTTCCCCAGAAGTCCACCTGTGGCTAATTTTCCTGCTTACTCCTTTTACACCTGATACATGCTTTGTTTTCTCCTTTGGCTGGGTGGGGCTGAGGAGTTGGCTCTGTGGGTGAGTCAGCACATCTCACTGACCCACAGCAGCTTGTTCTGTGCCCACAGCTAGGCTATCTTGCCTTTCCTGTTGTTTCAAGGGGAGGTCCCTTTCAGGGGAAACCATCAGCTCATTCCTTTCCCCTGACAGTTCTGGCACTTCGGGGAATGGGTTGACGTGGTGGTTGATGATCGCCTGCCGGTGAATGAGGTGGGGGAGCTGCTCTTTGTTTCCTCGGTCTATAAGAACGTGTTTTGGGGAGCCCTTCTGGAGAAGGCATATGCTAAGTAAGTGACTCGTTCCAAGTTATGCAAATAGTCTCTCTAAAATATGTTGGTTGGTGCCTACGCAGTTTGTTCTTGTTTATAAATGCATCTCCTAGGTCTTGCTACATTTGGAGTGTAGTAGATGACTCTCATCTTTCTATTATTACACAGTAAAAACTGCCATTGCAGTAGCTGTTATCAATCCAGGCCCTTGAGCTGCAATCCAAGGATTTAGGTGTGAAAACAGCTCTATTGTGGGGGGTTGTCCTCTGAGTGTTATCGTTGTTTACAGTGTATTGGCTTAGGCTGATGCCTTGTAAGTACCACAGAGGAGTGGAACACTACAGATAGAGATTTTCAGATGTGAATGATTTCCAAAAGCCTCCTTTAACGTATTATCAGTGGGAGAAGCCTCCAGGAATTTTCATTTTGGAGGTCTGCTGAAGCATCGCACTTTGTTTTGGCAGATGTTTTTGCTCTCAGGTCCCCAAAGCTGGGGCATGTTGCAAGTCACATGGCACGGTGAGAACAGTGGCTTCTCTCCAGAGTGTTTTGTCTACCAGAGTGTTTTGTCTACAGTGTTAAACTCTAGAGGTAGCATCAGCATGAAGAAGAAAGCAGCAAGGCCTAACTGATGGAGTTTGTTAATATTTGGCTGAAATAATCTCTGCAGAGCAGGGAAAAATACTCTAGTTAACACTAAGAGAAAGATCACACAAAGGTGAGAATGTTCAGTTATTTTCATTTGGTGTTAGTGTTAGAATGAAAACACTGGACCAAGTTGCACTGCAGTGATAAAGAAAATCAGATTGGAGACTGAGCTCTCAAGACAGTGTCTCTCAAGGCACTATATCTTAGATACAACACAGTGCCTGGTGATAAATTCAGGCAACATTCTCTAAGGCAGAGTTATCAAAGAGTTGTGATGGGCATGTTCTCATTACAGTGCAGTCAGGGATGACAGTGAGTGAAGAGTCCCTTTCAGACTACGGCAAATCTTGGAGGCAATTTTGTAGATTCCCCTCTTCCCAAATGCCAAAAATTCCCCTAAAATTAAACATGAGTTAGAGCCTTCCTTTTGCTTTTTGCACACTTTTTTTTAATGTTTTCATTGGCAAGCTGTTCTCAACCTGTCATCTGTGAGTATAACCCAAAGAATATATTGATGTCTTCTTTTGCTAGACTCTACGGCTCCTATGAAGATCTGCAGATTGGACAAGTTTCAGAAGCCTTGGTGGATTTTACAGGGGGTGTCAATGCAAGGATCAAACTTACAGAAGCTCCACCTGATCTGTGGGATATCCTGACAAGAGCCACCTACAGCAGATCTCTCATGGGCTGTCAGACACACTTAGGGGTGAGGCTTGGAATCACATCAAATGGCTTTACAGCTAAAAGCCTTTCCACACCAGTTTCCCTCTGCTCAGCTGGTCATTGTGACTCAAAAAGTATCAAAGCTGCCACATGTGGCTTTCTGTAAAAGTCAACATTCTTCATGTTAAACTTTGCTCATGGATTGATTCCCTGGTGCTCTCAGATCCCTGTTGTTATGTTTAGGAACTGGTTTATCTATCAAAGAAATTCTATTAAATAAGGACCTACTGCATTTTCCCATTTTTATTAAGTAAATTTTGCATTTTTACAGATGGTGCAGTGAGGTACAGGCACACATGGAATAAAATTACAGCTACGATAGAGAGGTGTGTAATTCAGAATATGAATTAAATCTTGACTTCCAAGCTTTATGCTACCACCTCAGCTGTTGGGAAACTCTGCTTTTCTGAAAATCAAAATCTAACCTCCTAGCCTTCCTGAAAGTGAGATGATCTCCAGCAAGAGATCCACAATTGAGGAAGGGACCTTCACAATCTTCCAATTTGAAGTATACTGCAAAATCTGGCGCTTAGGAGCTTCAGTTTACTTATTTATTTAATTTTCAATTCTCCATTTGCTTTGAAAGTCATTGCTTACACAAGTACAGGGCTCTGGTATTGGTATGAATCTCCTATATGAGTAGGGATAGAATAAAAGGTTTATTTTCCTTCTGTTTCTCTTTCTTGTATACAGACAACAAAGGTCCTGAAGAATGGGCTTGTTGCTGGCCATGCCTACACAGTAACTGGTATTAGAAAGGTAAGACCAGCCCAAAATGTCCTGGGTCCAGGTTAATTTGGATATTAGCAATTTTTTTTGCAGTCGTAGGTTCAACCATTGATCAGAGCAACTATAATATCTCCTCCCCAATGTTCTTTCATTAGTCTAAGGCTAAAAGAGACTAGAAGAGACTGTGTGCTTTGTTAAGATTCACTTTTTAAGTGTGTCCATTTTAATTTGGAGTCCTTGATGTAAAAGACAATGGTTATTGATCAGTGTGTCTCCAAGGGTGGGATGATTCACAGGGTTCTGCTGAGACCATCACCTAAAAATGCGTCTTAGCTGTTAAGAATGAAAAGACTGGCCTTTGGGGCTGCTGGGAGGATGTGCTGAAATTTGGGGGTGTGCTTTCTGCTTGGGGTAAAAAAACTTCCTTTGAAGCCAGTGGAGAGGCCATAGAGAAGCAAGGATGTAAAGGCCAAAATATGAAAAACTGCACATAGAAATGTGTCAGGGGTGGAGTAAGGGAACTGAACTCTACTGCTGTGCAGACAGTGCAGGGGGACCCCACTAATCTGCAGAAGTATTGCTTGGAGTCCCCATAGGATATTTGTCTAGAGGTAAAGGGTGTGAAATAATAGGTCCCAAAGAGCAGGAGCTTCTTCCTCCTGAACTGGTGGATGACTGTCTTGTCCAGCCTCAAGAGGAGGTTGACAAGAATGGCGAAGGACTGTGTGGGGCTTTGGACATGTTGGTGAAAGCATGTTCAGTACCTCTAGCAAGAGATACTAGGAAAGACAGAGAAGATGAGCTGGTTGAGGCACATCTGTGTCTCCCACAGGAGAGCAGGAGGGCTTTAGGTGTGGAGTTTTTCAACGTGTCTGTCAGTCTGGCTCCTCTGATGAAATGAAGAGCCAGGCAGCATTAAGGGACTGACCACACATGTGGAAACAGTGTGAATTCAGCTGTTCTGCTGTGTGCTGCCAACAAAGCCCCTAATTGGCCTGGCTCCCTCTCCTCCTGCCATGGCATCCCAGTTCAGGAGGCATTAATCTGTGTGGTCACCCATGGGGGGCTGCACTGTGCTGTACCATTGTACTGGGGTAGGACTTGGCTTTCACATGAGTACAAAATGAACAGATGTTGGAAGAGGACTTTACAGTCAAGCCTTTAGATTAGGAATCTGTCATGTCTCTGGTTTCAGTTTAGAATGTAAAGTGAAGCACCTTAATCTCTTTGTTGTTGGCATCCAGAGTTGCATGTTCAAAGATTTTTATCGTCATACTTACTGGCATCTATGAGAACAAACAAAATCGTTGTTAACATCTGATGTAGTACAATGATAAAAAACAGATGAGAACCGCTGAGACCTTGGTAAGCAGAGTGTTACTGTTTTCTGTAGGTGACCTGTCAATATGGACCAGAAAACCTGGTGAGACTGAGAAATCCATGGGGAAAAATTGAGTGGAAAGGAGACTGGAGTGACAGGTGAGTTTGAAAAAGGAAAGGTGTGACACTGAGCGGAGGAAAGGTTTCTTGGAGGAAAGATGCTGCCATCTTCAGGCATGAATTAATGTTGAGGGCAGCAGTAAGATAACAGTTGCTTGCACAGACCTTCTGGTGTCAAAGCAATGACTCCATGGATTTATATGTCTCCAGCAGACAGTGCTTCTGTAGCTGAGCTCACTTCACGCATTCAGCCTCAACAAAATCAGTTCTGCTTTTCCTTTCACTAAATGCCAGAGGAAACATAATATGAACATGAGACACTGGCCACGTTGCTGTGATCTGGAGAGCGTGCAGTGGGACAGGTAGCTGTGCAGGAGGCTCTAAAAAAGTGTGTTTCAGGATACAGTCATTTATCATGGGAGGGCTCAGGAAAAATCTTCCACAGGCTGCAAGGTGTTGGAATTGGGTAGCTATGAAGGAGTCCTTTGTCCTGGCTGCTTGGGGAAATATGGTTGAGTTTGAGATTAGAGGAAGCAACTAGTGAGGCAAATGGGCCCTATATTTCCATCTAC
This sequence comes from Aleadryas rufinucha, assembly GCA_013397815.1. NCBI lineage: Eukaryota > Metazoa > Chordata > Aves > Passeriformes > Aleadryas > Aleadryas rufinucha. The sequence goes on along the minus strand of VZTH01007816.1, from coordinate 386,928 downwards.
CTGATTTTTTGTTTTTTTTCTTCATTTGGGACCCATGAAAGACAGTGGTTTGCATTCTAGACCATGGGCAACTGTAAACTTGTGTCCTGTTCCTCTTTGAGATGGAGCATGTTTCTTCCTTCCAAGCTTCACTTCACTCCCTGCACAGGCTGTTTGCTGAGGCACAGGGTGTAGAAAGGAGGGAAGAGTACAGAGGTCACTGGGAATGTGAATGGCTTTCACCTTGTCTGCAGAGCAGTAACTTCTCTGATGCATGTCTGTCACATAATGACAAGACACCAGCTGTTCTGTTGAAGAACATAATGAGCAACATACTGCAGGCCTGCCTTTGAAATGACTCCCAGCTGCCTCTTGTGCTGTCCTAGTCATTCATTCATTATGCCAAACACTCTTCCTATTATGTCTCCTTTGACAGAAAATTAACCAACAAAGCAGGTCTAGATTTTTATATTTTAAGTACTTGGAAACTGCGTGTTCAAGTGAAGGCACTGGCTGATGGAAACAGAACATTTCTGGCTTCTGCTGGAGAAAACTGGAGCCATGTAGCTACATCTCATGGGACCCAGGGTGGTCATGGAGAGTCTTGTGTGGCTGAAGGCATAGCGGGAGATAAGCATGGAGATATGTAGAAACAGGGATTTGGCCTCTTTTTATGAGGAAGGCTATGTCCTCTGTCTTGAATTTGTGGCCACATTTGGTTAGTCACCTCATGTTTTTCCCCTTAGCTCTTACAAGTGGGAGCTGCTGAGCCCAAAGGAGAAGATTTTGCTGAGGAAAAAGAAGGAGGATGGAGAATTCTGGTAATGGCACAGTCTTGCTTCTCCCCTCTCTACCAGTAGTGCTGAGGCTGCACCTGGAGCTGAAGCAGCACATTGCCACTAAGGCCAAGGCATAGGTGATGTGTTTTATAGCAGCCTGTGCTCCTCTCAGCTTGATGCTGTGAGGAGCAGTGGCTGTGCTGACATGGGATGCACTGTTCTTCAGTGCAGGACTGAGGGAGAAGCGGGACGTTGCCAGGTCTCCTGGGGCTGCTGGAGATAAAGGGCAGCCCCAGGAGCTTTTGTTCTGCCTTTTTTTAATGTTGGTTTTTGTTTGTTTTTTTTTTTTTAACATAGCTTGGGGAAGCTCCTGCTTGCCTGTTTGTCCGCGGTTTCTCCACAGCTTTTGCCACGAGGTGGCAATGTTGCCGCCCCTGTAATTTCACTGCATTCCCTTTGCTGGGAAGATTATTTTATTCTCTGTTCTGCTATCCTTTGCTGAAGTTTTAGTCGTGCATTTGCTACTCCTAGATGCTGCTGTTGAAGCAGACGCTCTCTTCTTTACTGCCTAATAAAATATGAGCATTACCATATGTAAGACAGAATGGTGTGGCTTCGAAGTTCCCTGCTCCCTTTTCCTTTCGTTTTATGAGCCATATGGACTAAACTAAACTGCTGACAAGATGTCTCTTGGCACTCTTTTCCCAGGATGTCTCTGCGAGATTTTAAGATTCATTTTGTAGATCTGGTGATCTGTAAATTAACTCCAGACCTGATGAGCCAGGAAGACGGGAAAAAGTGGATGTACTCCTTGAAGAGTGGGAGATGGGTTAAAGGAAGTACAGCAGGAGGAAGTCTGGGATTCTGTAATGGTGAGGGGTGCTCTTTTGGATGACTCTGACTTTTGGATGCTCTGCTGACTCAGTTACCAGCTCCTTATAATCTCTTAACATAAAATTGATAACAGAAACCTGCGTTTCCTGTTTAAGCCTCCGCACAAACATCAGAAATAAGCAGCTGAAGGACTTTGGCTGGTTTCTGCTATCACAGAGGATGCACTGCTTGCAAACACAAGGAAGTAGGCTGATTATAGCATGAAATAAGCTTTAGGATCCTAGGATCAATTGCCAGCACTGATCTACTCTAGGGCATTAACTTGTCTGTTAAAATTTGCACCCTTAGCACCTCCGGGGAGTGTGTTTTAAGTAAAGTGAATAAAATAGTCAGAGGCTCAGCTCTCCTGGAAGCAGAGCAGGTGGAGTCTAAAGTCAGCTAGCCCATACACCAGGGGTGAGAGAGGGATAGGGATGCATTTATAAACAAAATGAGCTCTTAGTTGCATGTAAGCAGAAATACAGTTCCTTGTTCTTGGGTCTTTCTCCTGTCTTAGATGATAGTTGCACTGCTGAACTTGTAAACTGCACCCTAAATTCAAATTCCTGCAGGGTCTGGAGATCCAGACAACCTGTGACCTATTCAGTCCAATGCCAGGCATCATGTGGGAAGCTGGCAATCAATTTTGTGATGGAAAATGACATCAAAACGTTTTTCTTGTTTTACTTAGGCAACTTTTGGATGAACCCTCAGTACTGGCTGAATGTGTTACCAGCTGAAGACAGTAGGAAAAGCCCAAGTTTGTGCAATGTGGTTATATCCCTCATGCAGAAACACAGCAGCAAACACCGGAACCGGGCTCCTCACCTTTTCATTGGATTTTTACTCTATAAGGTGCAAAGAATTGCTTTGCTTTTCTTGCTCTCACCAAATAGGAGAACTTCCAGCCCCTGTAGATTGTAGCGCTCTGCAGACCAAGAGTTCTGTTGTGCACAGGGTGATCTGTGCTCTTTCCTCCTGCCTGTGGCCAGTCTCCTCACACATCAGGGCTAGGCTCCCTCAGGCTCTGTGCCCCTCTTGCTGCCTCTCCAACATGCTGTGTGTCACCCTGCAGAGCAGTGACAAGTGCCTTTTGTTTCAAAGCACATTGGGCTTTATTTTGCTGCCTCTGAGGGTTTGTGCAATAGCTAGAAGGGGTGCCAGGAGTTCCCTTTGGGGCAGAAAGAGCTCTGTCCTCAGGTTATTTCCAAACTGTGCCTGAGAAGTTTTCCTGGTATGATGATGTGGCAGCTGCCCATGTGTGCATACTGCTAGCTCCCTGGGTATCCAGAGGTCACTGGATATCACTAGAAGGAGTGAGAGTTTCCTTCCTTCAATTCTCTGCTTATCCAAGTGCCTTGAAAGCCACTCTCCTCCCTTGAACAGAGCCACAGGTCTTGTTGCTGCTGTGGACTTGCACAGTTAGGGAGAGGTGACTGTGGGTAAGGGTTTTTGGGTGGAGGGACTGAGGTTTCTGAAGGCAAAGACCCCATATAGATCTATGTAACTCCTCTGCTTCTCAGGAATGACTTGACTGTGTTTTGTGAGACACAGGTGTCCTGACTGACAGATGCTCTGTTTCTTTTCTTCCTGCAGGTGGGCCTACAGGTGAGTCCCTTGTCACCACTGCTGGCTGTTGTCTGGGGGACCTGGGCTGGTGCAGCTGTTAAGACAATGCTGAATGTGATGTGTTTGCCTTTGTTCCTTGGCTGACAGCAAGTGACAGTATTTGAATTCAGTGAGGCACCACAGCAAGGCACTACTAATGCAGCACCATCCTCTGACTCTTCTGAAAAGCAGCCATATCAAGAGGGCTCATTGGCCTTGAAGGGGGTATTAGTTGTTCAGCTTCTGTCCTGGGCCTTCAAAGGTGTTAGAAGTGGCATCAGCCGTTACCTGATGAGCACTTCATCCCTGCTGCAGTTGTGGGATGGTGCCCCAATTCTTGGCTGTGTCGTGGGAGTCAGAGCTGCCTTTCTGCTGCCTGCCCGTCTTGGCATGAGGTGGGAAAAAAGCCTGTGCCCCATGCAAGTCAGAGATCTCCTAGGGAGCTCAGGTTCCTGGCTGGCTGGGAATGCTTTGGCATTTTCAGCTTCCCCAGGCCAGCTGTATTTCTAGCATCTCCTTTATCAAAGAGCTTTTGGGACCTAAGAAAGGGCCCTGGAAGTAAAATCCTGATCTAAGTCCTGATTTTGGCCCTGACCGCAGAGGGCTATTTAAAACAGGGAAAGATTTAGCTCATTTTGTCTTTAAAGGGCATATCTTCCAGTCTGTTACTGCTCAAATCAGAGTACACCTCTTAAATGAGAATTTGGCTGGCGAAGAACTAGTTTGGGTGTGTGGTTAGCACAATTGGCAGCACAATTGTGTTCCTAGTTTCTGTATTCCCAGCATGGTAACCATGATGGGAATAACTGTGGTAAGATGCCACTCCTTCCTGACTTAAATATCTTGGGCAACATCAGGATTGCCTTCAAAGTAAACTTTCTGGCAGAGGAGGTCTGAGTGTGGCCTTAGCACAGTGCTCTGTCACACCTGAGTGGGAATGGTGGCACTCAGGACTTTAATTTCAGGTTTGTAGTGGTTGCCAAGATCAATACGGAGAGATGGCAAGCCTAGAGCATCTAAAGTATTGGAACTGCTGTCAACAGAGTATTGACTGGAATATAAAAACTTTGAATTTAACATAAGGGGCATCAGGAGGAGTAACCCTGAACCCTTCATAAGAAAGATTGCTCTATTAGTAAGAAAAATCCTGGCAAAGGAAGAGGAATAGCATCTCCCCATGAGGCTGCAGAGTAAAATGGCTAAATGTTTTGAGGAACAGCCAAGATCAGAAGGTGACAGTAGTTTTAGCTAGCAGGATTATTTATTGGGCTTGTGTACTGGGCACTCAGTGGCATTAAAATTAGTTCCATTTTGCCTGGATCAACACTTTATCCATCATCCTGTGGCAGAAAAGGGCCTGCAGGTCAAAGAGTGCCAGACAGATGAAGGACACTTGCATGAAGTCAGGGCTAGGGTTTAGGTTGCTCGTGCAGTATGCTCAGATCACAGGTGTTCTGAAAAATCCTCTGCTGCCAGATCCCTAGTTCCTGCCTGCAGTCATTTTGGCCAGGATGGCAAAGAATTTTGCAGTAGTCACTTTGACAGGAATGGCTTTTCCTCCCCAGTCCTTGCTGCTGTTCCTTACAAGTAGAGTTATTTTTTTTTGTAAGTTGCAGGAAGCCCAGTCCTTTGTCATCTTAGTATTGGGCAAGGGTGCTGCATAGTGAGAACCACCATGTCCTGGGAGGAGACAGTCCTTTGGGCTCTGTTACCTGCTTGTGCTGTAAAACAGGCTGAGATGTGAAGGCAGGCTGTCTGTGCCCTGCCCATGAATCCTCCACACGCCTTTTGTCCGTGTGTCCAGCTGGGGCAGAACACGTTTCTCTTATCTTTCTTCCCTGAACAGTACCAGGAGAGCAACAGAAAGCTGCCCCCAGGTTTCTTCACCCGACATCAGCCTGTGAACAAGCACCAGGTTTTCCTTGATGAGCGGGAAGTGACTCATGACTTCCATCTGGAGCCTTGTGTGTATGTGATTGTCCCATCCACGCTGGAGCCTCAGCAAGAGTCTGAGTTCATCCTGCGGGTCTTCTCCAGGAAGCACATTCTCCGGTGAGATGCTGCTGCCCCTCTGCCAGCACCTGATTCTCTGGGAAAGTCTACTCTTTCTAGTCTGATGGGGACAGCATAAAGACTTCACTCTGCAAAAAGCAGCACCATCTCTTTCGGAGAGGCTGGATGTGGGTTTCTCCTGCCTTAGGATTCTTAGTGGTTGGAAGCACTGTTTTTGGCCTTATCCTTTTAAAAAAGGCTGGTGGGCTAGGCCCACACAACTCTTGCAGCATGCTCATATTTGAGACTGTGAGAAAGATAAGAGCTTTTTAGCTTGGTTAGTTTGCCAGGAGTCCCTGCTGGCAAAGCTGGGACAGTTGCTTTTACAGAAATGGTGCTTTGGATACTTCAAATGCCAGCAGCTTTTGGGATGCTGTATGGACACGAGGCCTTCCCTTACTGCAGCTGTAACACCAGAGAATAAAACATATGCTGCAAGAGCAAGTTGGGGCCCCATCTGGGGAACGGGGATGCCACCTGTGGTGAGACAAACACACAGCTCTGAGATCTCTCCTTAATTTGTCTGCTTTTTTGCATCTCCAGGGAAATGGGCGGGAACACGAGCTTCACCCTCTCTAAGGTGAGTGTGTGTGAGAGGAGTGGGAGGTCTGTGGTTCAATCTACAGCTCTGAATGTTGGGGTTTTACTGTTGCTCTGCCCTAGAGGAGAGGCTGAGTGAGAATGTCAATGCTTGTGTTGCAGCACTTTTGAAAGCACAGCTTGGGTTTACAGAGTCCTTTGGACCAAGGGGACAGATGTAGTCAAATGTGGGGGACAGAGAAAACTTTAGACAGCTTAGTTGCCTTTTTTGCAAAGATCTTCTAGTGACACCATCTTACTTGCTCTGCAGTCTTTCCTGTTCATGGCTTTTTGGAGGCTCATGGTCCATTCTTGCACTTCTCTCCGTCCCTTATGGGACCTTAGCAGCACTATTCCCATGCAATGTGCTAAAGGTTATTTCCAAAATAACTGGTCTCAGTGGCAGTGCATGCACATCTGCAGCTTGAGCCAAGGAATTTATAGCATAGTCTGTTCCCCTGGCATAAACAGGGCCTTTCCTGCTTTCATCTCCTCAGTTGGGCTGTATAAAGGAGGACAGAGACCCTTCTCTCTTCTTGGCACACAGTGGGCCCCATGCTTTGCACAGCTTGGGCTGGGGTGAGGGGAGTATTTCTCCCCACTAAATGTTATCTGAGTATTTCTCTCCAAGAAATAGCATTTCTCTGATGTGGGGAGGTATCTTAGCAGTGGGCTGTGTTAGTGATGTAACACTGATTGCAGTGGTGGCAAGAAGGTGGAAAGGGCAGGGAATGGAATGCAATTCTGGGAAAGCATCTTTAATAACTTGGTTGAAAATATTTTTCTTCTGCAAGGTAATGATTTCTTATGATTTTTTTTAATACCTTAAAGGAAATTGTTGATAGGTATGAAGGCAAGATTTGGGAGGATTTCTTCACAAAGCATTTTGAACAGGTAAGTGCTTGCATGAGTAAGCTCCTCCAGAGCCATTATGTAGCTCTGTGAAAGTAAAAGCATGTGAATGTTCAAGGGAGGTCTGTGGAAGTGTGGAGAACAGAGAGGGGCTATGGAGAGGAGGTTGGACTCTGTGCACAGTGATGACTCCATACAGCAAATTGGCCTGTGAAGCTTAGCAATATGACAGCATTGAGACAGGCACACTTCTCTGCACAACACGGTGTCAATGCCTGGAACTTAATGTGGATGTGACAGTATCAAGAGGCTCAAAAGGTATTAGCAAACTGATGGGCAGAAAGTCCATAAACAAATACTGAAGGACTGGGCAGGGATGTACCCTCTAAGATCACTTTTCCAACAGGGAAGCAGCAGAATGGACTGCAGAAGCTGACCAGGCTCACATGCTCTCCCTAAACATTAATTCCTATTGTCTGTATTGGGGACAAAGTGATGGGCTGTGTGGATCCATCCTACTCTTTAGGGTTTCTTACATTTGCTGGGGAAAGTTACCTATTCTTCCTAGAGAACACCCCGGAAGTATTGAACCTTGTCTCGTACACACTTCATCACAGTTGGGTGGCAACTAACTTGCTTTGAGAGGTGAAATAGATACTGGCTGTCCCATCATCTCCTTTTCCTCCTAATTTTCCTAGTGAAATGTGATCCTTACTGTGAAAGATACTTTTTAGTGATCTCTTCTGGCCTGATTTGGATAGAGCTGACCATCAGGGATCCCATTAACTATGGTGAGGGATGCAAGGGTTTCACCTTTCAGAAAAGGTCACTGCGTTTATTTAGCATCTTACCCTGTGTTCGGCAAACACAATTTCACAAAAACAAATTTGCACTTTTAATAGGAATATTTTGAAGGAAGCTGTTACTAAAAACAAGGAATGCTTTCACTTTTTGCCCCTTGTTTAAGATTTTGGTTTTGACAACAGCGTGGCTTTGATGTGCTAGAAATTGCCACATACTGTGAGGTGCTGGTCTTTTGCTGTCAGGATGTCCAAGTACACACAGAGGCAGAGGCAGTACTGCCATTTCTGAAGGCTTTACCCTGGCATGTCTCAATGATCTGAAAGCAGGCTTTTATTTTTGAAGAGTGACATTTAAAAAAATCCTCCAAACAAACGATTGTCACAGCTTCTAAAAGATCTGTGAACTTTAGTATGAGAAGGGGGAGGGGGAGTCTCTGCTTTGAAAAGTTTGGAGAGAAATATTCCAAAGTTTCCTTTTTTTTTTTTTTTGGTTTGTAAATGATAAAAGCAGAATATTTGAAGCAGGTCTCTTGACAGTGTGCTTGATGGGACAGATGGCACCAGAGCTGAAAGGTTAACGGTCTGCATCCTCACTCAGTGGAAATCTGCACTACTGCATTGATCTTTGTGGAGCCCTGAGAACTTAGCCCAGAGCACACTGCAGCTCTTGCAGGCTCAGAATCTTGTCATATTCAAAGGGAGTCTCTTCTATCGATTTTCACAGTGGCTGGAGTAGGGCCAGAAAAGCAGAGAATGAAGATGGGACATGCTGGGAAAACAAAAGAGGGGAAAAAAGTGATTTAATACTTAGAAAAAAAAATTGAAATTCTTTTCCATATCACAGAATCCTGAAATAAATGCTGTTCAGCTCCAGAGGATCTTGAATAATATATCTTGGAGAAGTAAGTGCTGAGAAATAATGTTTCTGTAAAATAAGCCCTCTCAGAGAAAAGCCTCAGCTCCTGTATCTATTTCTTGAATTCTGGGAAGAGAAACTGGCTTCAGTCTGACTGAACTGACTCTTCTGATGCCATGTTAGATTTCCAGAGCAAAAGGATTTGCTGGGGTGTGAATCAACATGGCAGAAATTTTATAAGCAGAGCTAATCTAGTTTGAATTTCAACAACTGAAAGAATGAGGGGGGGAGAACAAGCATAGACGCAGACTCTTAATTTGGCCTCCAAACCCAGCTTGACCTCAGCCTTGATTCTGAAACTGTATCTCATTTCACCCTGTGCCCCTGCCGCAGTCTCGGCAGCACCAAAGTAGAAGCTGTGCAAAGCCTGCTCTGTAGGAATTTATGTGGTGGAGGAGGGTCTTGTCTTTACCTTCCTGTGCCTGGTCCATGCTGCTGTTTCTCTTTACTCTTCCCTGCTGTGCATGCATAGGGCTGCTCCTTGCTCTGTGTTTGGGGGACAGGATGAGGTGCAGGTGGCCTGTGTAACCCATGCTTGTGAGAGCCAGGTGAGCCCCAGGCTTATCTCTCTCGTGTGTGACGTCCACTCTGCTGGGGGCAGCCCAGAACACTCCACAGGCTCATAATTTGGTCCTTAGTAACAAATAACACTACCTGGATAGCAGTGAGGCATTGCAGTGGCTGTTTTCTCTGAACAATGACAATGAAATTACAGATACAACGATGAATTCAGATTTTCTTCCCAGTTTCTTCACTGGGAACAATCAATATGTAGCACAGAAAATACTCCATCCAGCCATTACAGGCAACAAAGAAGATGATCAAAATACTGTTGTGATGCCTTTTCCACTTAAACTCAATTTGATATTACTCTCTTTTCTACAAAAGTGGACAAGGATAGTTCTTCTGTCTTTGTGAACTGACCCACCAGGCACTGTCTTATCTGTGAGAAAACAATATTGAACAGGGAGCCTTTACTTTTCATAAGTTATTGATTTTGATTTTAAGACAGCAATTTAAAAATCTTTACAGTACTTGATTCATATTTACTAAACAGGGAATTACAATATTAAAGCATCTTGACTTTCTGCAGAGAAGGGATTGGTGAGTTATGATTCTGCCCCTTACTCAGTGGAAGGTACAGACCAACTCTAATAATGATTTGCAGTGGGATTAGAGTTTATTTCTGTTACTCTTCGTGTAACTTATATACGAACCAGGAATGCTAAGCTTTGAGGCAGCATCATATTTTCAGCAGTGCCTGTACTTTTAATTATATTAACAGAGCTGGCTGTGTGTCTGTGAAAGAGAGGGAGAGAGAGATGCTTAGTACAAGGGTTTCAATTAATCTGCAGTGCTGTTCCCCAAAGCTCTTCAGGTCAAGTGACTTTGCTCAAGGTCATGCAGTAAATTCTGTTTGGGATTAGAGCTTTGGATGTCCTTTTCCTTCCATTTTCTCTAATAGCTGGAGATAGTGTACCATATTTCATTCTATATTACATGCCTGCAGGGAGCTCATATTGGATTTTCTGAAACTAGTAGAATCCATCCTGTTGCCTCATATTTTTATCATCATAAATGATACATCTTCTCAAGTGGGTGTAAAGTTTCACAAAGGCTTTGGGGCCTGAGCCCTCTCAAGTGAGGGGGAATTTTGTGAGAGTCCATTTTTTCTGAGAGATGTTCAATGACTCCCCAGAACAATTTTTTTTTGTTTTCTTTTTTGTTCTCTCCCCAGATTTCCAGAGTTTTCGCCTGAGTTTCAGTCTGGATTCCTGCCAGGGTATCTTGGCACTCCTGGATGTATCCTTGTCATGAGTGATACTTCTGACTCATATAATACTATACCAGAGCATTATTTCTTAAGGCAGACTGGGTGTTACTGTGATTTCTTTACCACCAGGACATGGCCCTGCTTATTGAACTTCTCACCCTCCATAATAACAGTTCAGCTGTGACAGAATGGAGCTGGTTTGGGAAAGGGTTGATTCCTGCTGCTTCTGAAATCAGCAGCCAGGTTTCCATTGACTTTAGTGGGAGGAGGATCAAGCCTATAAATAAGCACGTGGGAAGGAAATCATTATCCTCATATTATAATTTCATGGATGTTAGAGTGGCTATAAGTTTTTGGATTGTTTGGGGTTTTTGTTTTTTCTTTTTTCATTTTGTAATATATGTAATGGGTGCTCTCTAATGTTTAATTGAGATGTTTTGACCTTAATTCTCCCACTAAGCTGAATGCCACCGGCACACTGAGTATCCAGGAATTCAGAGTCCTGTGGAAAAGGCTGCTTTTCTATTTGGTATGACAATAGTTTCTATGCCTCCTTTCAATATCTCCCTGCTCACAATCCCTTTGCTGTCATCTGTTGGGTTTTGGGTGGTTTGGTTTGTTTAAAAATACTCTCTCACTCCACAGGAAGTTTTCCAGAAGAGAGACACCAACAGATCAGGAAAGCTTGACCTTGTGGAACTGCATGCAGCTGTACAGGAGACAGGTGAGCCCATGGCATATTTTGGCAAGTCTCATCTTCTTGCTCATGAAAGTGGAAAAAAAGCACAGGGCTGGGAAACATCTTGATAACTGTGTGTAGAGCCCAGGAGAAGTGGAAAACATTATAGTTTGCATGGCCTTGGCCCTTTCTTCTTCCTTCTTTAGCTGGGTAAACACTTCAGAAAATTGTTTTGCCATGGGATGGGCGGCTCACTCTTTTCTCAGTGTGGTCTCACACTGAGAGTTGTCTGAAAGAGAAGTGTCTGCCTATTTCAGACCCAATTTTGAAATCCCTTCCTGTGTGTTGCTAATTGAATTTTAAAAGATTTTGTGGGGTTGTGGGGATGCAGGAGGCCAGATCTAGCTCCTATTAAATTGCTACCTCTGCTGAAGACGACAGCTCAGGGACCAAATCTGGAAGCGTGGGACTTGCACGGAGGCAATACTGGTGCCAGACTTCACTAATGCAGTGTCTGAGGCTTGATCTAGAAATGGAAGATGATACATATGGGTCCAAATACTGGACCAAGCTCTGTTGCTATTGCTGGACATTGTGTGGGGGCTGCAGCTCAGTCTTGTAGCTTCTTTTGCATGTTTACACCTTAAATATCATTCCTCTTTTGGTGCATGTTCACCCTGCTCATCTGAGTCAGTGAAAGCACAGTGAGAAACCCAGGCAGACCTCTGTTAAAGCAAATTAAAATCCCAGGCCATGAATAGAAAATGCTTTTATTCCTAGCAAATGCTGCTGCTAGACATTGCGACTGATGCTTTCTGTATGGGCTTCCTCTGGATATTCTTTTTCATCTCCTTTCCCACCCTCTTGGTAATATTGCTCTTAAACCCAGCTGCTGCTATTACCCTCATATCCCATGAGCAAAAGAGGCCTATTTGTATTTTATTCCAGCTCTGGAAGGACTGTAAGTATAGGGGAGCAGACCTGAACCCTTTTAAATTTGGAGGAGATATCTTCATGTAGAGATCTCATTTGGGCTGGCTAACATTTGATTATACTAGGCCAGGCTTGAAAAACAAAGCTGTTGGAGAAGAGATGAAGACCACTCAGTTGTGCCATCTCATTCTGTTTTCCTTTTTTTTCCCCCCCCCATTTTATGTAGGCATTTCACTCAGCAATGAAGTCTGTAATTTGATGGCAATCAGATATGGTGACCCTGACTTACAGATCAGCTTTGAGAGCTTTGTTTGCTTCATGCTTCGAGTGGAGATCATGGGAGGTGAGGCTGGTGCTCCATGTCTGGCCTGGCAAGCTGGGCTGCCAGCTGAGCCCTGGCCCCTCTGATGCTGCTACCACTGGCAGTGGCAAGGTCAAAATTAGCAGGACTGGATTTCTGAATAAACCAAGAGTAATCAATTTAAAGCAAGGGACAGATAAAGAGGAAGTCAAGCTTTCTCTTTACCTCCCCACCAGTCCGTGCCTACAGACATTCAAGCTGTACATATCAGAGTGATTAAGCTCTCTGCGGGTTTGCACCAGCCTTTTGTAGGAAGAAGCAGGCAAATCACAGATGAAGACTACTTGTTTCCCATGAAGAGGACAGCCTTGAAATATATCTTTTCCAGGAAGAAGAAAGCTTTGAAATATGTCTTTGATGGACTGCAGTTGTGATGATGAGACAGCTGATACTCAGATCATGCTGTAGACACTTTCCACATGTCACAAAATTGTAGTGGGTAAGGCTGGGACCCCCTGCATTTTGAGGTTTCACAGATGCATGGGCAGACAGTAACATGCCTGACTTTATTCAGCTGCTCCCAGTGTTCCAGCCTTCAGGGATCTTCCAGTGACAGAACAGAGAAGCTCACATGCACTTGAGAATAGCCTACAAACTCTGCCTTTGAGGTTTTTCCTGAGACAGTGCCTTGGCTGTGGTGATCTCTTGGCTATCAAGTTAACGCTCCTCATTTACTTCTTTTGCAGAGGCCTTTCGCAACTTAACACAAGATGGCAAAGGGATATATCTCCGGGAGTCTGAGGTAAAGCCCATTCCCTGACTGTCAGGTGCAGGCCCCTTTGTTGCATGTGGCACTGCATGTTTTGTTCTGTAGCATTAGAAAAGGTATCTTTAACTGACTACTTACAGGGCAGGTTACAAACAACAGGGAGGTTCAGGCTTCTAAGCCTTCTGCTTTATTATGGCTTCTATTCCTGCTGGAGGCAGAATATCTCCAATGCCCCCTAGTCCAGTCAAGGTGAGAGTATGGCAGAGCTCTCACAGGGATGGATTATTACAACCCCCTTTCCATATTATTTTACAGTGGATGATGATGACACTTTATTCCTGAAGCAATGCTGTAGAGGAGGGGACAACCAGACCTGTGCCAGGATGAGGAAGGCTGCCTTGTTTCAACTTTTTACTTCATATGAAAAGTCTTTCCCTCAAGCAGACTTAACCTGATAACCACAGACTTGATGAACTGAAGTTTTGCTAACTAACATTTTTGAGTCCTGTTTCGCTTCAGACTACCATTCTCCTACTGAGGAGAGACCCTTGGATGCCAACACGAGTGCAGAGTGTGACACCCTGGAGCATGGTGGCTGAGTAGGGGTCACCTACCTCATGCTGATGCAATGCTGCTGTTATAGGCACACATTGTGGTAGTGCCCAGACGCTGAGCTTGGTGATGGGGCTCTTGAGTCTGGGAGGGAAATGGCCCCTGTCCTCAGTAGCTTGTCCCTTGAGAGAGGGATCCCAGTCCTGTAGCTGCTAGGCCCATGGTAGAGGACTAGAGTCTGTGTGCTTCTGGGAAAGAAGGGATGGGGACTCACTGAATGAACACTGTTCCCTAGCCCTGACTTGGAAAGGTGATTTGCAAGCAGTCAAACCATCTCTTTTGCTTTTCATAGTTATCATAGCCCTATTGTAGTGACCCTAATTTGATTTGACCAAGTGATGAGCTGAGCGTCCAGCTGTTTGTTGTATGATGATTGTGTATTTCTTTCAGAAAGGCAGTGAGTTTTTTCTGCAGATTGAAAAGTACAGTACAGTGAAAAGTAAACTGATCCCATATTGGTTTTAAGTCACCAGAGACTGGCAGGGAATGAATGTTCTCAGTAGCATGATACAGGAGCTGTCTGGTAAAACATTTGGATATTTATCAGTTTTTATGTAGGGTGAGTGTGTGTGTTCTTGTAAATGATGCAGGCAAATGTAGGTTGTAGCTAATTAAATAGTGCATCCTGGGTGCGTGGCTGTGAACAGCGTTCGAGAATAGGGTATAAGTGGAACTATTCATGTCAAAATCCATGAGAGAGTTACTTGATGCATCTATCTGTAGGATCCTTTTGCACTTTCTTACCATTCATTTATTTGGGCTGGAAATTTCCACACTAAGTGCCTGTTACAGGTTGCTGCTTTGATTTTTTTATTATTTTTTTTTCTTTTTTGCATTCCTGCAGACAGCTCAATTGTGGCTCTTTTTCAGTGCACAGCCTATTCTGAGTCTGGGTGCTAAATGAAACAGAGCTCCAATGGGAATGAACATATAATGAAAGACCAGACTCTAATACCTTTGAAGGAAGGAGTTATATTAAGCTTGCATAGGCAGTCTTCCCTCTGGCTTTTTGTGACTTTTTAGGTGCTTAATATTATAAATATGTTTTCAGAGTGCATGTGAGATTCAGGAATGAGGTGGAATGTGGATAAGAAAGTAAACATGGGCAAAAGACTAAGCTCAGAGATGTGCTTACCGCTGCACTGAGGCCTGTGCAATAGCATAAGCATATTTATAGAGGAACTCCTTTGCATATAAGTGTTCCCAGTCAGGAGGCATTAAACAGTAAAAACAACAGCATGCACTTTATTCCCCAGAACAGTCTGTTTCTAAGCAATATCATTTTCCTCCGGTTTTTATGAGAAAACTGTGAGAACCAGATAAATAGATGGCTGTGTTGGTACTTGTTTATTACAGATGATATATCTATCATCTGTTGGGAGTGACCTGCTGTGGTGTCACTGGAGCCACAGGGTTCAGGTCTGTGAAGCAGAGCAGGTTGGAGGGAGCATGGCCCCTGGAGCAGCTGAGGGCTCCGTGTCCCGCCGGGTTCCGTGTCCCGCCGGGCTCCTGAGGAGGCTCCGTCAGCAGCTCCCCTCTCATCGCACGCCTCTGTTTCCTTTTGTGACTCGCAGCTGAACATGATGGTGCAAACTAAATTAGCCTGATTTAATTTGCACTCAACTCAGCAGGGGATGTTATAAACACTGATTTAGTGCGTGCAGGAGCAGTGCTGGAAGAACCAAAAACGTTGGTTGAGGCAGCGTAGGTCCCGCTTTTCTGAGCACGCTCTGGAAAGGATGGCCTCTGGCACCCATGGGGATGTCCAGGGGGATCTGTGTGAGTGCAGAGTGTTCACAGCAGGCTCTATTGCACATGATGGGATGGAAATCTGTTGGTCCTAATCAGATTTGTTGCACAATGTGAGCAAGTGTCATTTAAGGCTGGGAGCGTGCTGGACGTAGCTCTGCCACGGGCTGTGTGCAAAACTGGTGCAGGACACCCAGTTTCAAATCGCAGTTCATTTTAATGTTGTACACATTGTTTTTTCTATCAGATTTTGTACTTACTTACTTCACACCTCTTTAATGCAGAGCAATGTAATTGCAGGGAGATTATTTTGCTATTGATTACTTGATCCAGGAAAGAAACAGAATTCATCCATGCCATGAATCACTAAGCATTTGCAGCAATAAACTTTATTGAGCCATGTGACTTGCTGTTAGAGAATTGTAAAGAATGCTTTACTGGAATGATTATACCAAACCATGTACAATTCAAACTGAATTATCTGGCTCACAATAAAATGTTTTTGGCAAGGGCACCTACTCGGACACTGTGAAGCTTTTATATTGCTAACAGAATAATGTTTTCTGGGCAATTCTGAAGATATATTACTTCTCATTTACAATGTGCATTGTGAAAAAATGGTCTAAAATGCCTCTGAAGGATGCATTCGTTTGTAACCACAGCATTTACAGGGATGCTGAGCTTTGCAGTGGGTGGTATTGCTCTAGCAGAAATGAAAGAAAAGTGGGATGGTGGCTTGAGACTAGTATTGCTAATAAAAGTCCTTTTTGGAGAAGGCAGGTGCAAGAATAGCAAATAATGTCTGGAGTGGGAAGAGGAGATGGATGGTGAGGTATACTGTAACAATAAGGCTGACATGAAATTGAAAGGAACTAATCAACCCTTTGCAAACAAAGTCTTCAGCTAGAGCTT
This sequence comes from Aleadryas rufinucha, assembly GCA_013397815.1. Lineage (NCBI taxonomy): Eukaryota > Metazoa > Chordata > Aves > Passeriformes > Aleadryas > Aleadryas rufinucha. The sequence goes on along the minus strand of VZTH01007816.1, from coordinate 370,758 downwards.
ATTGCTGCAAATACACACAACTGGAAGTATTTCATGTTTCCTGGATATAGTTGGTGCACATATTGAGGGTGCAGTTGGGGTACAGCAGATACCAGTCAGCCTCACTCCTCACATGCATTCTGCATGGTCAGGGCTTCAGTCTAGATGGCAACAGGACAGGCTCTGCTCTCAAGCCTAACAAGATTCCAAAAGATCTAAGACTTACAGGAATGACAGGGATAGGTGGAGAGGTCATGGCTTCAGTGAAGAGCTGTGGCAGTTTCAGGCAAAAGGGGAAGAGCTGTCCTCTGGGGACTAGTTACCACGAGGCAAACCACCCCAAGATCACAGGGCTCTTGCCCTTAGGCAGCTAGGGATGACCACCCTAGAGATACCAAGCTGGCCCAGGTTTGAGATAGAAACACTCAAATTGAGTATTTCTGCCTTTCTGGGTAATCAGTTAAATTCTGTTGAGACATTGAAGTGTAATTCTACATCTGAAGTCACATCTCTCCTTTTGCCAGTTTTACAGTGGGGCCACCAGGACTTCTGCCTTACCTAAAAGCATATTGCAGTCCTTTGCTGGGAGGTATTATATGCATGCAAGTGGCTACTGCACTATCATAGCTGTCCAAGCTGTGCCAGCAGACTGTGATCACACCACAAGATGCTCTGTGTGGAATGAACAATATTGCTTTGGTTTTGATTGTTAAGCAGTACATGTAATCCTAAGTCCACGACCCACAAATGGGCCTCTAAAGGGCAAGTTGTCATTGGACTGGCACTATAAAAATGAGGACTTTGGAGCTTTTGGAAGGAAGAGCATGTTTCCAGGGGCAGGTGGTGCCTGAAGACTGTCCACTGAGTAGAGTGGGTGCAAAGTGTCCCACTAGTGCAAACCTTTGCACAAGGCAGTGATGGGAGTGAAGAGACAACACGGGAACATGGAGTCAAAGCCACTGCTAAATCCAAGTGTCCACCAGTCCTCATTCACCCCCTCTCCAGTGCAACAACCCCACCAGGAGACTCAGTTCAGACACTGGGATTTCAAAATTTGCAAACCTTAAGTCTTATTTTATTTCCTCTGTGAGCTGTTCAGGTCAGTGTTTCATGGAGGGCTGTGGAAACTTTTCTCCTAAAGTTAGTCCTGCTAGACTCTGGTTGAATGCAAACCTGTGCTCCAGTGTGGAAGAGGGTGAAAAGCTGGAGTGTGATACAAAGGTATGATTTTTACATCCAGATTCAGAAAATTGAAGGGCAAAAATCCCCTTTGTTATTATTTACAGTGCCACAGTGCCGAGGGGAGAAAGATCAGGTCCCCGGGGTGATGGCTACTATGTGACACAAGAGCAGGACTTGCTGTTTACTTAGAAAACGAAGTACTTCTGCAGTTCGCCAGGGGAGTGATCTGTGTTCAGCCCAGGGCTCTGTTAAGAGACAAGATTTGACCTGAACCTCAGCCTCCTGCGGTCCTCATCCCTTTGCATACCACAGCATTGCTGCTCTGGAATCCTCCTACTGCTGGGAACTGGATTTTTCCCACAAGCAACGCTTCTTTCTTGTTGGTATCCTAGAGCTCAGGTTATGACCCCATCCCAAGGTTTGGGGCTTGGCAAGAAGCCAGTGATCTCTGAGTAGTTCTTCTGCACCTCTCTCTCTGCACATACACCCCCACATATTCCTGTGAACCCCGTGTCACCCTCCTTAAAAACTCTTGCAATGCTGTGCTGAAAAAGAAGGTGAAAAAAATTTTTTTCCTCCCCTGCTCAGGGAGCAGCTCCTGGCAGAATGAAATGCTAACGAGTGCCTTTGCCTTTCCTTCCTGCTGTGTCTTACACTGAATTAGACCTGAAAAGCAGTATCACCAAGCTTGAAGTTCAATTTATCAGTGCAGTCAGGATTGATTTGTTACACTACCTATTCTGGGGAAATGAATGTCTCCATCGTGCTCCCTTCCAGTGCAGGCAGACCTTTGTTTTGCTCACATCAGCCATGTAATGTAGGAAGCTGACATTCCACAGATAAAGGAAAAAACCTACAAAATCCTGACTAATTCTACCCAGCCTGGCAGTGCCAGAGAGTGATGCCACTTGCAAAGGACATACTTGGCATTGTGGTGGCTGCAGATACCAGGCAGAAGTGCTCACTACCTAGGCTTATCTGCTACTTTTTTGTTATTGAGTAAGTGTTTAGTGCCATAAGTGTCCTAGAAAATTATTCTTGGGTGAATTACATGTCCCCTTTATCACTATTAATGTTATAGCTGGACCATCGTGTTGATCCTTGGAACTCCAATTCACAGTAAGAGTCAGGTTGAAAACAAACTTGGCTTTTGTACAGATTTTCAGCTGTTGTGCGAGACAAGAAAAATGGACTTTGCTACTGCTTCTGAGGAAGAAAACTTTCACTCATAATCTAGCACAGGGGATCTCCATTAAGAGAGCAGCAATTATAAATCCAGTCTTCTCTTGCAGCAGCACATTGTGATGGAATATTAGCAATGAACCACATACAAATGTGGGAACTACATTTTCACATTACAAAACCCAAAATGTGATTGCTATGAAGTGTTACAATTTCAAAAGACCCTTTTTTTTTCCCCTAATTTGTCATGCACATATCAAATGCGGAGGGAAGGGTTAAGAGCTAAGAACCCTGCAGAACCACACAAAGATCTTCATGCTCCTGGAAATGTGGCTACAAGAAGGATGTCTATAGCTGGTGCTCATTAAGCAAGGTGAAATGAAAGAGGTAGTTGCTCTAAAGTAGCTTTTTTTCCTCAGGTAAAAGCAGGATTTCTTTCTCATAAATATGCTGCAGCTAGACATAAATGACTTATTGCTTGAAAGCAGCTCTGCACTGCTGAAGAGCTGGAGCACAAGAGTGAGAAATTTGGTCTTAAGCTACCCTGAGTGGGTGCTTTTAGCCTGGCTGCTGGCAGCAGCAGCGCTGCTTTTTGTCTGGGCTGAGGCTTCTGAGGGCTCCTGCTTCTGCAGCTAAATGCTGGGCTTCCAGAGGATGCAGGAGTGGGATTAGGCCTGTGATTGCCTCCCTATCACAGTCTCTCCCTTTCCACAGCCCTCTTCAAAACCAAAGAGTTAGAAACTGGGGCCATGCTTGCTCTGTAAGTTTTTGGGTACAGCCCTCTATTAATGGCATAGGTGGTTTCTGTGCTCCTTTGGAACATACAAGCACACCCTTGTTGACCCTTCTCTGCAACTTGGGTGTTTATTGTAATTTACTGTGTTTCCTTTTAAAAGGAAAAAGAAAACAATCTCAACATCACCCACTCTTCCTAGCTGCTCCTAATCTTGGATCTCAGCTGACTCATAACCCTAGTCTTAAAATCTGTTTCCTGCTCTTAGGGCATAGGTACACATGTACCAAAAGACTAACACTGAAGGGCTGAGGTGTTCCCTCCGATCCTCTGGCCAACATTAACTCCAGCTGTTCATTAGCTCCAGCTCTGCAAACTGATGTCTGAAGTCCTGCAGGAACTGGCTCATGTTGCACCACGTGTCCCAGCACCTGGGTCTGATTGCACCCATGAGAGGTGTGGGACAGAGCATTGGAGGTCTTACTTTAACTTAGAGCCATGCTGGTCTGAGCCCTTTTCTGAAACCCAGGTAAAACCCATGCTGAAGGCATCCCATGCGCACAACTTCTACCTTTCAGTGAGGCTGGGAAATGTCAGCCTGATGTTAAGATGCTCGTCCTCAGGAACTCTGACTCCTGGCCTCCCAACACTCACCAGGCAAATATGGACAAGATAAATAACCCTGAGCATCTACAGAGTAGTTTGATCTGAAGGGCTCATTATTTTTGAACAGCTGAGTTGAACATTACTGAGAACTCAATTTCCATTTCAGCTTTCTTTTCTAGTTGTGCAGGGCAGAGTGTGGGAGCAAGGCTTCGGCACTTCACAGCCTCCTCCGTATGGATCAATATTTTCCAATGTGCACAAGTTTCCAAGAGTTGAAACCGCTGAGTTTTGCAGAACTTTAATTGTATCAAATGCAAAAAAGAAAGGGATACTCTATCAAACTAACACATAGCTAAGCACATAAAGAATTTAGGGGATGAATTAACAGAAAATAATTCATATGCTGCAAGAATAAACTGCTGAGTCCAGTAGAAGGAGCTCCCATTTAGTCTTCATTTTTATTTTTATTTTTATGGTTTACAAGTACTTGGAAGTACAAAATGGCAAGAGAAATTTGGTGGGAAGGTCATGTGGAGGTGCCATTCCTCAAGACTACTCTTTAAATGATGAAAAATGTTGCAATAAATCTGTAGAACATCAAAGAACTTCTATCAGCTCTGACCACCTGATGGAGCTGAAGGAAGCTGAGAAGGCCACATTACCTTGCTGAATTAAGGTGCCAGAACCTGAGCTAGACACAGCTTCTCACTGGAGAGCTTACTGTGACAGGAAATAAACGCTTCCTGCTGCCAGGCAGACGTTATCCCTTTCTTAAATTATTTAAAACAACCAGAGGCAACAGATCCTCAGGTGGCCCATGCTGCTGCATATACCTGAAAGTTAGGATCAGCTGAATGTTTCTCCTCAATGACTTGGCATATAGAATCATAGAATAATTTGGGTTGGAAAGGACTTTTAAAGGTCATCCAGCCCAACCCTTCTGCAGTAAGCAGGGATATCTTCAACTAGACCAGATTACTCAGAGCCTCGTCCAACCTGGCTTTGAATGTTTCCAGGGACAGGTCATCTGCCACCTCTTTGGGCAACGTGTCCCAGTGGTTCACCATCTTCACTGGAAAAAATGTCTTGCATGTATCTAGTCTAAATTGTACCCTCATTCAGTTAAAGCCATTCCCGCTTGTCTTACCACTACCTGCTCACGTAAAAAATCCCTCTCCAGCTTTCTTGTGTGCCCCCTTAATGTACTGGAAGGTGCTCCAAGGCTGGTCTCCATGGAGCCCTCTCCAGGCTGAACAAGCCCAGTTCTCTCAGCCTGTCTTTGGAGCAGAGGCGCTTCAGTCCTCTGAGCACCTTCATGGCCTCCTCTGGGGGACTTGCTCTGACAGGTCCACATCCTTCTTATGTTGGGAGTTCCAGGGCTGGTTCAGTACTCCAGGTGGAGTCTCACAAGAGCAGAGTCTCACGAGTACGGGGAGAGAACCCCCTCCCTGGACCTTCTGGCTTTGCTTCCTTTGATGCAGCCCAGGATGTGGTTGGCAATATAAGAAGAGCTGCCTTTAGTTAACAAAGCCCAGAGAAAAGGTCTCCTGGTGGTTGATAAAGCTGCTTTCTTAACAGGCTGTGCTGGGTGCTTGTGCCCTTCCCAGGCTGGGTCCAGGAGCTGAGCTGGCTGTTTTGCAGGGGTGAATGGCAGGGTGAAGGTCCTGCAGCATCAGCTGAGGCTGCCTTTCTGCTCTTTATGTTCAGTCAGTGGTTTTCCTTTGGTGAATAACTCTGGCCTGGGGATTGCTGCAGTGAGGGATGAGGCTGTTGTGACATTAACAGGAGATGATTGCAGCAGTATCAACCCTGTCTGCATTGCTCAGGTGGCAGGGTGAAAGTACTCCAAGGGTGAGCAGGCCATGGGGTGGCACAGAGGGTTGGAGGTGGGCACACAGCATCTCCATCAGCAGTCCAACTGTTGGGGGCTGCCAAGGATATGCTCACCTGCCCTATTGCCCCCCAAACTGAGGCTACTCCTGGCTGCCTCTGGACTGTGCCGGGACAGCCAGCCTGGGACCTGAGACCTTCCTTGCATTCAGCACATGGAGGAGGGAAATTAAAGGAGTCATCCTCCCAATTCAGGCTTTTTGTACAGCTCTTCAAACCTAGAAACCACTCCTTTTTCTCCTGGCACTAGGCTCAGCTTGCTGAAACAAAGATTAAAAGCCTGGATTCCACTAAAGATTCTTCAGTGGCAGCCCAAACAGGCTCCCTGGAGAAGATTAACTATCCCCTGCACTAAGGGGAGTTTGAGCTTTAGCAAAATGGACTAATGAGAAAAACATAGGTGGTACTGCAAAGATGAATTTGATAAAGGTGGGCAGAGCACAGTGGAGGCATGAAAGACTGGTTAAGTGTTCACATTTATGTATAGCTGAGTTCTAGGTCTTTAGACAAGACTTAATCTTTTCTATAAACAAATAACACATTCATTTACATGAATAATCCACATTTCTTATGCAAATCATTTCCCTGCTGCTATTTCTACTGAGAATAATATTCAGGATAATTACCACATTTATTTAGTGAATCTATTTACACAGGATAGCTCTCTGTCCATGAACGCTCTTCACCAGAGAGGCCCAAAGAGCAACAGGGGAGCCCAAGCTGCCAGTCATGTGTGCCCTCTGCTTTCTATTTTTGTTCCCATGAAGCATTCTGGGACTGTTTGAGATGTCTGGGCAAGAGCAGAAGGATGCCAGCCTCCTGCCTCCATCCCAGGGAGAGCACCTGCCACTAATGGAAGGCAGCTCTCCCCTGCTCACCAGCCTGCTGTTTGAGCTCCAGCTAACTATAATGAGGCAAGGCACTTTGAATAATAACTTTCCTTTGGGTATAAGGCTATCTTAATTTTTTGTGTGTTTAAGTTGGTAATTGCCACAGAGTTTGAAAATCTTCCAGGTTTTACCACTCTTAATTATGTTCTCATGCATATGCATCCCCTGCTTGTGCGCTCATTACTGCAAGGAGATCAGAACCCTGAACGCTGGAGCGGTTCCCTCCAATTATCTTCCATATGCAGAAGTTCCTGTGAAATACCTCTCCTGCATAGGATAGCCCAAGCTATTTGGAGAACGTCTTGCTGTCCAGAGCACATTTTGCTCTGGGTGGTTGTGATGGGTTGAGCCTGAGCTGATGGACAGCTCGTTTGACCAGTGGCGCTTTTCGAAATTTCCATATATAAATGCTGGAGGGACAGGAAGTGCTCTCTCTCTTTGGGGTTTGGCGTTCCCGTGGGGGGGGGAGGGGGGAGAAATGGCGGCCGAGATTTTTGCTCCTTGGAGTGGCCTCGAGCNTAAAAAAGGACTACCCCATGTTGTGGCCCATGTGATCCCATATCCATGGGAGAGGTGTTTTCCCGGTCACAGCTTTATTCCCGGGCGGGGGCTGTTGTACTGGGGCTGATACGGTTTTGGAAGACCACGGATTGCAAAGGAAACTTCTTTTCTCCTTACCTAGTAGGAAGATTCTTAAAATTGTGAATACTGACTAAGAATTATGTAATGTTATCCTTTGTGCTGGTTTAGGGAAGAAGAAAGGAGGAGGGGGGTGTGAGTAAAAGAGGGATTTTGCTTTGATTTTCTTATTATTTTCTTTTCTCTTTTAATTCTGTTAATAAACATTTCATTTTCTTTAAGTTTGAGCCTGTTTTGCATTCCTCCAAATCTCCCATCTCACAAAAATATAAAGAGGTGAACTGAAACCACTACACAAAATTGGTGTTTCTGCCCGGTTTCGAATCCAAACCCCTACAAATCTGGTGCGTTGGCTGGGAAAGCGAACTAAACCTGCTACAGTGGTAAAATCAAGATGCATTTCATCCCTTGTTTGTATCACCCAGGCTGCTCCTACCTGGGATGTCTCCTTGCTTGTAGCACCAACCGTTGAAATACTTGTTCAGGGGAAGTTATTAAGGTGTCCTAATGGAAAATACTTCAAGTTTCTAGGGCCCTGATTGCCTCTTTACCTGCTCTGTTTGCATCTATTGATCGTTCTAGTTCAACAAGACCCTCTGGGACTAACAAACTCTAACAGGTTTGAATGCATTCATGAGGTTTTATGCGGGGAAAGAAAAATAATGCTGTTGGGCTTCTGACTTGTTCTTGCTCAATAACAGCAAAACAAATGTGTGCAATTAAACATTACTTTGTTTTCTAAACTGCAGCCTTGAAATTTTGTCCTGCTAGTGGGGGTATCAAGCTGCTGCTTTGCTGTCTAACCAACAGCAATGATTTGGTGATGGGAAAGGAGATGTTGATCCACCTGAGCACGTTCAGGGTAGAATACTGTTCCCTTGTAGGTAGGCAGGATTTCTAGCACCCTGTGTGGTTTTGTGTAGGAGTTCACAGTGGATCCTGTGAAAAGATTGAACAGAGCAAGCACAGACCTTGATATTACTCACTCTTTTTGTACAGAGCAACTGCTTGTTAACTATTTCTCAGGGAACTGTGGGGTTAGTTGTTAGTCCCTTGGAGCTTTTGTGCTGAGAGAGGAAGGTTGCCTGATCAAATAGAAATCACTGTCTTTACGCTTAAAGCATTGGATTGTATATGAAGAAGACATATGAAGTCTATTCCGAGACACTTCACCTAAATAACGGGATTAAAATCTTAAGAAGTAAGGTGATGTGTGGCTCACTGTCTCCAGTTTTTGTATCCCTCAGGAGAAGGAAGAGATAAACAGGAATTTTTTCTATGAAAAATTCTACAGGAGAAAGATGAGGGTAAAACTTTCCACCCAGCTGTGAAAACCCTCCTTCCCAAAAAGTGCCTGGTGCAATATTACATATTGCCAGCTGTGTTAATAGATGCCTAGATCCCAGTTGGCATTGGGCCACACTTACATATCCCAGAAATAGAGATTTAATTCTGAAATCTGCTTAACACCTGCACACAAAAGGACAGAGGCATTAAAGGTGCTTTAAGGACAAAGCTTTATTTTAGCTATGTGGTCTCTCACCCATCACATGACTTGTCCTTTATTCTGTTGAGTGTCACCTGCCCAGACCACAATTATGGGCTTCAATGTGTCTAAGAGACACAGTCCTGCAGCTGGCTAAAAGGGACTGATTTAGCATATTCAAAGCAACAGAAGGGTTTGGTCTGAATTCTGGCAGGGTTCTGTGTGCTTAGAGATGGATGGTGGTGTGTGTGTGTGTGTGTGAATGCACACAGGAGCACATCTCCTTCGGAGGCAGGTGAGCAGCTTTGCTTTGCATTAAAGGTGCTTTAAGGACAAAGCTTTATTTTAGCTAATGTGTTCTCTCACCCATCACATGACTTGTTCTTTATTCTGTTGAGTGTCACCTGCCCAGACCACAATTATGGGCTTCAATGTGTCTAAGAGACACAGTCCTGCAGCTGGCTAAAAGGGACTGATTTAGCATATTCAAAGCAACAGAAGGGTTTGGTCTGAATTCTGGCAGGGTTCTGTGCTTTCAGAGATGGATAGTGGTGTGTGTGTGTGCAGGTATGTGAATGCACACAGCAGCACATCTCCTTGGGAGGCAGGTGAGCAGCTTTGCCTCACCTCTGAAGTCCCAGCAGCACTGGGAGCACGGGAGCATGTCCCCCGGGAGCACGTGTTTTACCAGAGCTGTGCTGAGAACTCAGGGTGCCCGGGACCTCACAGGCTCAGGTGCTGCTGGTAAAGATTCACCTGCCCTGTGCTCTGTTTATTGATTGTTTGCTGCAACTTGGCCCGTAAACTCTCTGCTGCCTTTGGTCTCAAATGCCCCTTTGTGGCCATTTGCAGTGCCTGCCACTAGTTGCTGGAGCAGTGACCTGGAGCTAGGCAAAATACTGAAAAATCCAGGCTGTGGGATCAGCAGCCATCACTTTTCCAGGGGCTTTTTCCAGAAACTGGGAGCATCAGGAGAGACTAACAAGCACCAGAGACATCTGGGGACAGATAGGATCCAGAAGGCTTTATTGTAGCAATAAAACCCAGAGGCAGGGCTGGTCAAGAGCAACCAGTGAACAGTACTGAAGGTGGTTTCAGTGGAAGAGCACTGTCCAAGGGAGCTGTCCTTTGCTAAAATGTCTGTCAGTCGCACACTGAAGTCAATGTGTCTCCCTTCAAACCTCCCATTGCTTTTTCCCTTGTTCCCACACCTGCTTGGATTGGCATCATGGGAACCTGGAAATGCTGTGAGTAAAGGCTGCATCTAATCCAGAAAAACCTGTGCTCCAGGAAATGGAGACAAGGACTGGGGAGCATGTGAATTAAACACAAGTGCAAGTGGGTGCCCACTTGATTGCAGTTGCTAGAGGTGGAAAATACCTTGTGGTAAGCAAGAATTCCCCCCAGCCTTCTTCCAGTTTTACTACAGAGAAGTCTTTGCATTTGTTCCAATGGTGAGGGAGCTCAGTGCTGCCTCATCCATCAGTGCCACAGATACTAGCCTGGAGGTGGAAGTCTGACTTATAGGAACTGCAGGAAAATGTCTGGATGTGTGCTCTTGCCCATCGACTCGGGAAGCAGCTTGTGTTGCTGCAGCTGACTTGATGAGAGCTTCAATTAACAAATGCTATTAAAGTAGCTCTCCTCTTTATTTTATTTTTTTTAATGCATAGTATTTCCTGACAGCTTAAACATTTAATTAACTGGAGATGCCATCGTGGAAAGTTTGCTAGAGAAGAATGCTTGCAGTTTAATTAAATGGAAAAAAAATCCTTTAGAGGTACTGGAAGAGATCTGCTTGCAACACTAATAGTGGCAAAAAGCCTGCAGGAACTCCTGCATTTCCCTTTCTGAGTGTAGCAGTAGGTGAGGAAGTGCACAGTGATATCATCACCCAAGAGGAGAAGGTGAGTGCTTCACAGCTTCATGTTTGACCCTCCCGTTTAAGCTGCAGATGTAGGACAAGCTACAGTTCTGTTACCTCAGCAAGGGAGAGGAAACAGCCAACTACAAAGTTTTTGGTTTTGTTTTTTAAATACTTTAACTTAAAATTCTCCTGGTATTACACCAGAGCTGTCTCTAACATTTTTGGTCTTCTCCAAGGGCACACAGGGAGAACATTTTTCATATAAGCACTGATCTGATTTTTTTGGCTTCCATTACAGCACAAAAACAAAGGCAGATCTTACCTGCCACAAAAATGTGGAATACCATTCACATTATCTTCAACAGCCGTCATGGAAGCTGGTTTTTGAGATGGCATGGTACTGCCTGAGGTGGCAGAGAGCCCTTGCTGCCCTCACACCGCTGAGGGCTGTGTGTGATGGGAGCTGTGGGTAGGAACCCCCAGCTCAGCACACACTTGCACCCCTGCAGCACCTTGCCACGGGGCCATGGCACGGTGGTGTCAAGTGCTGCAGAGCTGGGGGACCCCCATGGCAAAGCAACAACCTCCTTGCTCCCATGCAAAGGACTTCTGCCCTTCCTCTCCTCACACTGACCAAGTGACCTGGAGGCTTTTTGAACAGCTACAAGTCAGAAAAGGGAACTTTGTTCCAGTATTAAATATAAACCTGGAAGTCACTGACATGACTGTTCACATTTGAAGCACAGCTCCACCCATGGAGGGGTATCAAATGGTTGTGAGTCATCTCTGGGAGCAGGCTGGGGCTGTGGGGTGGTGCTGGGCCATGGCATGTGCTGGCTTGCTGTCCTGGAGCCTCTGCACCCAGGCTGGCACCTCCGCTGCTGGTGACGAGGGACAGCTGGGCTCCTGCTGAAACATGCCAGTGCTCAGCACTTGCCAAAGCAGCTATTTGGGAGCAGCTCGTTGTGCTCTCTCTCCTCTCCTGGCCTTGCCCTCAATGTGGTTAAATTCAGTAAGTGTAGCACACCCTCTGCCAGGGGTGGGAGAGAAACTTCTGAATGAGCTTCTTCCCCCCGCGCCTGGAGAACGCACCACAGAGGTGCCACTGACCACTGAATGAAATCCAATGCTCTGTATAACCCCATATTACCATGCTGACCCTTTCAAAGGCTGATCTCTTATTTTTTGCAAACAAACACAGTCTTTCTGACAGATGTGCTACTGCAAGCAGCACCTCTTCATGGGGATGGTGCACTGCCATGAACAGCAGTGAGTGCTGGGCTGCCCCAAGCCACTGACAGAACCAGATCCTCCCCGTGCAGTCAAGCACTCTGTCCTAGAACCCCCTTTCAATGCAGAGCTCAGTGGGGCTCCTCCATCTTACATTAACCTCCCATATTAGGTTGAGACTCCTCAGTATCCCAAGTTGAGGGTGGATTTTGATCCTTTCCTCTGATCAATTCTTGACTTTATCTGTTTAAGCCCCTTTCAACTTTCTGAGAAAAAAACTGCAAAGTATTTGTGATCCTTTTGGAGAGAAACATTCTGTGGATGGAATCTCAGATGTGAACTGAACTGAAACCCAAGAGTATTTCTAGTAAAAACTGCACTGAAGCAGTGCCCAGCTGGTTTGTAAACCCAGTGAGATTAGATTCCCTTGAAATGTGCTTTACAGATGCCCTTGAAACAGCAAGGAAAGCTACTTTCCCCTTCTACCCATTCCTTAAAGGACCCTGAAGGGCCATTGCCTGAAGCTGTGATTGTGAAGAGTCCCCCTCCAACTCAGAAATCATGTCCTATTTTTGCTTTCATGAAACAATCACTTTCATCAGCTTTTCAATGCTGATACCAACAAATGCCAGCCACTCATTTCCTACGCTGTTTTTCTGTCTCTGGCTGCACTGCCTGTAAATTTTCTGTTGGAAACAGGTAATATGTTATGGGCCTCACCTGTGAAGCAGCTGAAACTGGCAGATGAAAAATTAGAAAAATGGGAAAGATATGGGTCAATAATACAACAGAAGATATTTTTTTTATTGCCCTGTTTTTAAATGAATTGCAGTAGGATTTTTATATGAGTCTCTGAAAGTCTACGACTTCAAATAACTCTGAACCTCCAGATTTGTATTCTTGCCTTATTCTTGTTTAAATAGCTGTTACCATCACCTGTGTGATATATTATCTGTCCCAGCACACAGGCACACCGTCAGGAGGAATATACTTCCTTGGAGACGATGCATTGCTAGAGCTCCTCGAGTCTCCTGCCTCCACACGGGACACCTGCAAAGAGTGGGGATTTGTAGTGTCCCCTCCTGGCTGGAGTGGTGGCAGTGCCAGCAGGGAAGCATCAGGCCTTTTGCCCATTCTCTGCCGGGCACAGCTAGTTATCCATCACGGCACCGAGCCCTGCCAGTGAAGCTTTCCCTCAGCAGAGGGAGTTGTTTCTCAAGGTAATAAGAAAGCATTATCTGATTGCATTTTTGTCAGGTATGTCCTATTTATTACCTTACCTGTAATCTAATTTGTAATGTATTTCCTTGATATTTTCTATACTTCCCCTCTGTATTTCGTAATAGCTTCTCCTGAAAGTCTGACCTACAAAAAAGACAAGGTTTTTAATCCAGCTTTGAATGATAGCACCCTCCAGGTGCCTTTATCTAGAAAAACTCTCCTAGCACAGAGGGAGGTCTGGTAGGAAAAACTCAGCACCCGCTGCAAATGTGTTGGGGGACCACTGTAACAGCAGCCAAGGTCACTTTGTCCCAGGCAGGAAAACACCAGTGGCTATTTTCTACTTGTGGCAAGGTGATCTTTGTGGTCAGAAAGCCATTCCTGATCCAAAGGAGGCATGTGAGAGGTAGTAACCAGTCTGTCCCAATAGCAGGGGTGAGCATAAGGCAAGAAGATAACTATAAACCATATAAAAACTACCACCGGTGTGCCTCAGCTGCTGAAAGCTGCTCAAGTGTTTTACCTTAGCTGTCAGGAAAAAGCATAAGGCAACAGTTTGGGGAGAAGAGAGCAGCACCTGTAGGTCCCAACTAGATTGGGCAGAGATGTCTCATGGTGGCAGAGGTGGAGTGTGATGGTCCAGCTACCCTGAACATGGGGCTGAGGAAGGTTAATCAGTGTGACAAACGATGCATGCCATGGTAACAGGTGACATTTTCAGGCTGGTGTGGGCTTCCCATGTGACCTCAGGTTGGTGGCTCACCAGGGCATGAGGGCTTTCTGCCCTCTTCCCACTTGGTTAGTTCTGCTCCTGCCTGGCTGTAACAAAGTTCAAACTAACTGCCTGCTGGACCTGGATTTCCTCATTCTGGTAAAGGTGTTTCAAAGTCACACGGCTTTAAAACAAAGAAAGAGAAATGTCCCTTTTTGTGGATGCTAATGAAATTTTTATCTGGGCATCTTTCTGTGAATGTTGGGCCTGAGAGGCATGGATTATGTTAGGGAGAAGGGCTTATTGAGCCCTAGAAATAAATCAGAGGAGGACAGAGGATGAAGACTGCAAATGATAAATTAGCAAGTGACAGAAAACAACTGCAGGAAATAATAAAGCTAGGAGGAGTATGTGGGAAATGCATAGGAGAGGTTGTTTACAACATGTGCATGGGACTTTCCAGCATTTGACATCTTATCTCTATTTCATTCCATATGTTACTTTACGCATGGATTCCTGTTTTTATGGGGTTTGTTCTATAGTTTTTGTACTAACATGAATGACTCACATCTGCTCCAATACTTAATTTATTCTCTAATGTCTTCTGCAAAGGTTTGCTCAGCTCATGTAATACTTGTCAGTGGCAAGATCGGAAGAGCAGTGTCAGGCAGGTGAGCAGGGATAGTTGGGTGAGACAGCTCTTTTCTGGAGTCCTACTCTGTAGTTGTGTTATATTTTTTTTTCCCCTCAGCAAGGTCTGTAATTCCCACTTTGGCTGCCCTATGTGGACAGGCCTGCTGTGCTGGGGCTGTGTATGGAGCCAGCAAGGAACACCCCTTGGGAGAGGGATGACGGCTGAGGGCCATCCCTGCAGGACCATGGCCTGGCACCAAGCTGCTGCCGGAATACCAACAGCTGGTGATTATGATTTTATTTTTTAAGTGTTCTTGACAGCTCTGGAGACACACATCTTCTCTTCCAAATCCAGTAATTAAATTCCACCTACCTGAATTCCCCCTGCTGTTTCAATTGGTTAAATTAATCTTCCCATCATGTCTGAGCCTCCTCTGTGTGTTGTTGAGCGGTGGCCTCCTCTCGCCCCGGAGTCGGGCGGGGACCAGGACCGACCCGGGCCAAAGTCGCAGCGGCGCTGCCCAGCCCCGCGCATCCCTTCGCGTGGAAGTGGCCCGGACTCACTCAAGGAGCGAGGGCAGAGGGAAGGGCGTCCCCGGCTACACACAGACACCCCCGCACCCCACGGTGTCCCCGTCCCCGGGGCTGCCTCCCCGCCGGCGCGGAGCGGGCAGGGCAGCGGCTCCCCGAGAGCCAGCCCGGCTGCCTGCGCGCTGCACCTTTCCCCGGCGAGCGGCTCCGCTCCAGCCCCCCTCCTCCCAGCGCCTCCTCCTCCCGTTCCTCNGGGCCCTTTCCATACCCCCCGGTCGTGGTGCCCCCCTCCCCTCGCTCCGCTCGGTCTCGGACAGCGGCAGCCCCAGCCGCGCCCCCCGCCCCGCTTCACCGGAGGCTGCGGCCGTCGAGGCTGCCCCGGCCGCGGGTGCCGCCGGCGGTGCCGGCCCTTTGCCTCGCCGCTAACTTGGAGCATCCCAGGCTCCGGGCCCTGGGGAGCGGGAGCGCCGGGGCGCCCCAAGGAAACGAAACGCGTGGTTTGTGTCACGGGTGGGGGACCGGCGACTCCGTTCCCCCGTCGGTCACGCCGTGCTCCCGAGCTCTGCACTAAAGGAGAAGGGCTCCATCCTGTCCGGGCTGAAACGAGAGGGGTGCAGACTTAGATGGTCCGTGCTTGGCGTACGGGGGCTGGGCGAGCCCGGTTAAAGCGCCGGGGCTTTTTGCGGCTGGTTGTGATGGAAGAGCAGACGCGGGCAGGATGCTGCTGCCTCGGGAGCCCCAGCCGGGCTGGGAGCAGGGTGCCTGTGCAATCGCGCCTTTCTGTGTCGTGTTTGAGTCCCCAGAGTGACAGCACGGCAGAGATGTGAGGAGCATCTCGCTCCACACAGGGAGTGAATCAGAGGAGTTTCACTGCCCAGACGAAAAGCAGGGAAGCTGCGAGGAGCTGCGGCTGAACGAGGTCCCGTGTCCTCTCCGGGTCCCCTGTCCTCTCCTCCTCGGCTGAGAGCGGCTGGGGCTTAGCCGAGGGTTAACTTTCCAAAGGACATGAATTAGATGCTGCTTAGTTGTACTGTTGTAAATCTTGAATTAATTAATCCAGCTCCTGAAAATACACCGAGATTAGGGTTATTTTGGCAGAGGAAGGATATGAGTCCTCAGCCCCTTTTTTTGCACCGGTGACACCCAGCAGTGTTTGGCCCACAATATGTGACAGCTTTACATGTTTGCCACATCTTTGGAGAGTCTCATATATGTGTCTGTCACCTCAGCAACTGAATTAACGACCTGATTGGAAAAAAAAAGTCAGAACTCATAAAGCTTACTTTGATTTTTTCATCCTGAGGAATTATTGGTTTTCCATGTTTTTTAAATAAAAATGATTGAGGAGGTTTTTTCAGACTTTGGTAAATCTTTCAATCCTAGAAGAAGGGAATGAATCTAGCGACTTAAGGCCCCAAAAAGAAATAATTATCTATACATTTATTTATTTATTTAAGCTGGGGAAGGGAATAAATAAATCACTGAAAGCTGAGTTAGAAGACAAGCGCTTTCTTAACCAGAACTGTGCTTTGGTGTCGGAACTGTATTTGTAAAAATTGCAAAAAAAGATCTCCCCTGTTTGACGGGGCTACTGTAATCTCCTTGAAATGAATCCTGCTTTTTGCTCAGCACCAGCTGCAGCTGAATTGCTGCCATTCTGCAGCCTATTTTGACTTTCTGCTCCCATTCACAGCTCCCCCCACCTCGGGGTGCAGGTTGCTGATGATGTTACAGGCTGGTCTTGGCTGCTGCAGCAGGTGAAATGAACTTCTGCCACACAGGATCCATCCCCATGTTTCAAAACTGCCACTGCCAAGTTGCCATAACTCCAGCAACTTGACTGCTTAAATTGCCTCTCCTTCATTTCTTCTGAATTTTCCGTCCAAATGGTTGCATCCCCTTGAGATCCATAGAGTGTAGATTGTTTTTTATTTTTTAATGCATTGCATTCTTTGGCTTTGGAAACTGCTTTGGAGCAGTATGACTTATAAGCTGCTTGTGAGCGTGGGGATGTGGTGTAACTTCAGTTAACACTTTTGAAGGGCTGCAGAGCTGACTGGGGTACCAGAGACAGAAATGCCGTGGTCCAGAGAGGAGCTTCGTGGAGTGTCCTGTTGCCCTGGCCACCCGGACTGGCTGCTCCTGATGAAAACTTGAGCAGTTAGGGGTTGTCCTTCCATATTCCTTGAGAAACAAGAGGAGGTGGTGGGTTGCTAACAGCACCTCAAACGTTGTAAGACAGCTACAGAGGGGAAATGGAGCAAATCCACATAAACTTTCCCAGCAGCATTTTCCAACCTGTTCCCTCCCCCGCTTCTCTCCCAGTTGAGCTGTATTTCTGCGGACACGGGCACACCGTGTATCATGCCTCGTGTAGGTTTAACCTTTAGACCTTTGCAGTTAGGCTCCAGCTGGTAATGCTGCCTCCTGGCCGTGCCTGTCTCGTGGCAGGCTCCCGGCACACATCCCATGCTGGAAGGCCGTGGTGCCTAAGCTCCCTGGCTGGCTGTGGCACATTGGTGTCTTGCTGAGAGCCAACAGTGGGGCTGCTGTCCTTGGCTCCACGGATGCCCATCAATCACTGTTGTTTCAGTCTGTGCCCCACCCCCTGCTTTACCCGGAATCCTGAGCCAGATCCAGGTCTCAGCTTCCCAGAGGAAGGCTTGTGATGTTTTTCTTGCAGCCGGAGAATGCTGTATTGGGGTGGGCAGGGTCTCCAAGGGGCAGGGCCTTGGTGTGAGGGTCTGATGCAAGGCTTTGAGTCCTTCCTTTGCCCAAAACACGCTGCTGGCTTGGCATCTCAGGGATCTGGTGAAGACAGGCATTTGGGGAAGGTCCTGCAGCAGAAGCTGAGCTTTTCCCAAGCTGCTCGTGCCCAAAGAGGTGGGCGCAGCAGTCTCTTGTAATTAACTTGGCTTCACCTCTGCCTGTAATTTTCTTTTCCTGTGTTCCCCTGCAGTCCATCTCTATGGATCTCTCGTTGCTGCCCAGTGGCAGGCAGGCTTAGAGGGCTCCCATTCTTGCCAGCCCTTGCTTCCCTCAATCTGTCACCTCCTTTCCCTCCTCCTCCTCCTCCCTGCTGCCTGCAGCCGCTGGTGGTACATGCCAGGGCAGCAGGGGCAGGTTGAGGCTGGATTTTAGGGTGTGGGACTCTCTCCTGGCCCTGAGGTGTAGCAGGCTTGCAGGGCAGCTAGAGTATGGAAGAAAAGAACTGGCAGTGTTGAGGACCACGAAGTTGTTCCTGGGACAACTTCGCCAGTCTCTGCAGTGCTGCTTTTACTGCTGTTGCTTGGGGGTTGTTCTCTCTTTTCCAAGGGGCAGATCAAGCCCTATTAGTGCCGTAAGTAACACTCACCCTGTCGCTGCCCTTTCTGCAGTCCTGTGACTTGGCTGGGAAGAGAAGCCGTAGCAGGGTGCCTGCCCCCGCCAGGGAGCTTTACCCGGCCAGGTGCCTGGTTCGCAGCCGTGGGCTCCGCCTGCAGGCAAGCCGAGCCGGATGGCTGGGGATGTAAGGACACGGGGCTGGCTGGGGTCGTGGGTCAGCTGGGACTCCTTGATGCCTCCTGCCTTCCCTGCCTTTTTGGCAGAGGGTTTCCAAACTCTTTGCAAGCTTTAATTAGTTCCAGCCTGTCTCCTTGTCCCGGCAGTTTTCCAGCTGGATAAACCGGGACCCGGAGAGGCTAATTGAACTTTGTATCCTTTCTGTCTCGCATGGACTCCGGAGGAACGGGAATCGTTTTATCCTCTTGTAAAAGCAGGCTGCCAGTGACCCACCTGAAGTCGCTCGGGGAGGCAGGGGTGGGGTTTGGCATGTGCTCCAATAATCCGGGTTCATGGCCCCGTGGTACTGCCTGGCATCTCCCCTGCCTCCCTCTGATCCATCCCACTGCTCTGCTTTGAGTTGGGGGGGACATATAAACTAATAACTTAATTACATTAAGGAATAATGAGGGGAACTGATACGCGGGATTAATTACAAGCAAAATCCCAAATTAATTGTGAGGAGTACTAGTAGCTGGCTTTGCAGCCACGCTTTGCTGGTGTGTTCTGGCTCCTGTGTCCTGTGCCAGGCTGTGGCTGTGTGGCCCTGGGGGATGCAGGAGAGCATGAGGGAGCAGGAGATGAGTAGGTGGGTGACAAGCCCTTCGTCATCTCATTTCCTGCACCTGTATCAGACCATGGTGGCTGTATAGGAGAGCCCTGCAGCAGGGAGGGGGTTTCAGGGGTCTGGGCTCCTGTGCTCAGGGCCAGCAGTGTGTGCAGGAGGGTCAGGAAGATAGTTTTTGTTGGGATTGGTATTTTATTTCCCGTCATTCCCTCCTGCATGCTAGCTTGCTCCCTCTGATGAATGGCTGAAGCACAGCTGACAGCCTCTGGAGGGAAAGTGGGTCTGTCATGGGCTTGACTGCAGGAGAAAAGCTACAGAGGAAAAGTTTCCTTTATTTAAAAAAGTGACCTGTTCTACTTGACTCATACTAGTGTTTGCAGTGCAACAGCTCCTTTCCAAGTGTGCTCAAATGCAGCTAGGGAATGGCTCCTGGGAGATGCGGAGAAGCTCAGCAGCCTCACTGCCTGCTTCAGGTGTTCCGGAGTGCTCAGCACCCTGCAGGGTCAGACCTCAGTGCACAGCGACCCTTGCCAGCTTTGTGCTAGTGTGCCTTGCACCAGCCTGTGCTTCCTTCTGCATCATCGCCATCTAGAAAGCCTCAGCACCTGGAGCTCAGCTGACAGTCTCCAGATATTAAATTCCTGTCAGTTTTATAGCGGCAGAGCCACTTAACAGATTAAAATAACTGTGTATCCTGCAAAAATTCAGATCTTGACAATTAAGAGATTGAAGTGGCAAAGCTGTTGGGAACAAAAAAAAAAAAAGAAAAAAAAAGAAGAGGCAGAGTGTTTAATACCCAGGAAGCTTATATTGACTGGGACTTGGGACTTGGCTGGGGACATGGGTAGGTCCAGGATGTGAGAGAAGGGGAAACTTCTGTCATGCTTTGCTGGTGAAATCCCACTCTGAAATCTCTAGGAGCAAACCCAGGCTTTCTAGGATGTGCAGAGCTTTGCTTGTGCAGGAGGTGGGGTGGAATCCAGTTCCTATCTCTCTTGCTTGTGTATTTAGTGCTGGATAAAACAGAAAGCCATGCCCAAGCTGCCTTCATCTGTGGTATTGGGCAGGACAGGTGTGGTGGAGCAGGGCTGAGGCACGGAAGTCACCTCAGTGACTAAACCAGCTGTGGACAAATGGTGAGCAGCCTGCCTGGTGCACCTCATTTAATTAACCTGCCCACTGTGCATTACAGTGCTCCCTGAGATACCTGTGAAACAATAACCAGTCAATGAAAACCCTCCTAATTTTTCACTAGTAATTGCAATGAATGAATTTCGCCTCCATTACATTCTGGTAGAGCTCCGTGTTGCAGCTGTGACTGATGGGGGCATAAATATTGATTGAACAAGACTGTTTGCTTTGCAAAACAGTGAGCATTGGAATGTACAGGTGCCTTTCTTAGCTTGGTGATTTTAAAAGAAGTATCAGGGAAGGAAGGAGAGGAGGCAAGGATTCTGCTTCTCTCCTGGTAAGAATATAAATAAATTTCTGTGCAGGTGGTATGTGTTTTGTTGACAAGAACTGTTGAGCACCAGAAGAAGAAAAATACTTTTTATTGTGCTCTGGAAGGATAAAAAGAGTTGGAAGAGTTCTGCTGCTTCACTCTGAAGGGGTGTTGGAGGCGGTGGTGCTCTGAGGGTGAGTTGGGCTCAGGAGTGTCATGGTTTCTCTTGTGAACTGCTTCTCCTGTCAAGGTCCTCGTGGAGCACCCTGCACGAGGAATTGCTCTGGGCCGCAGCATCCCTCTCCAGCTGATGTGACATGGTGTGGCATCGCCCTCTCCTAGGTGACAGGGAAGGGCTCAAGCTCTTGCCGCTGGGTTTTTAGGAGGACTCAGCTTTGGTTCACGGCCTGGAGCCCTTGGTGACCTTTAGAGTGGGCTTGACAAAAGCAAGTCCTGCTTTTGAGCAGGGAGGTCTCCAAAATCAGCTCTGTGTCTGGATGCCGAGCCTTCAGGGACACAGCACACATATTGAAGTGTCTCTGTGCTTGAGAAAGATGTTGACTACCAGGGGAGATGTTTTGTCCTATTTATCCTTTCACCACCTCAGATATGCACAGAGTTGGATTGTTTACTCAAAACCCCACTGTTTTCTCCTTGCTCTTCCTTCCCTTGATAAGAAAGCATCATCCTGATTTATTTTGATGGGCTCATGGCCCAGGGCCTGTCCTAGCTGGGTTTACTTCTTCTTGCTCTGCCGAGACATCTCTTGTCCCTGGCTCTGCCACGTGACCTGTGCCTCCCTATGGGCAGGGGACTCGGCACATGGGATGGCTGCAGGGCGAGAGCTATAAATGGGAATGCTGTGCCTGGGGAAGGCAGGTCCAGGGAGCATTTTATGGTACTGTAACTAGTGTTTTTCTGTGCCTCCTGAAGCTGAGAGGTTGATTGTATATGTAGAGACCAGGGCAGAGCATGGAGGGCACACTTTGCTGAGCTGCTGTGGCTCCGCAGGTGTGAGCTGGGCAAGCTCTGGCATGGGAAGGGCATTGCCAGGAGATGCAGCCTTGCAAATAACACTGTCTAGTGATCCCACATAAATGCAGGTACAGCGTTATTGTCCCAAGCTGACAAATCCCTGGGAAGCTGAATATTGGGGTTTTGTGCGCCCAGTGTTTTTCTTGGGTCCGTGGATGTGTGTGTTCTGTGTGCACAGCTCACGGGATGCCGCTCTGGTACCCCTGAGCATGTTTCTCTGTGATGTAATCTCTTTGCCAGTGGGAAAAGCAGGCTTGGGAGAAGTTGTGGAAATGCAAAAGCAACGTACCCCGCCTGGGAGAGTCTCATCTGTGCGGGCAGGCCGGCATTTGGTGCAATAAAACCAATTAAGGGGAATGTATCTGCGGAGAAAGCAGAAGTAGGATCTGTTTAAGGAAGATGTTTGCGTGAAGGAGTAATTACGTGCAGCCTAACGACAAAGGGTGCAGCGGATTGACTATTAATTGGAGTAGCAGGAGCTGGAGATTGCTGGCATTAGCTGTATGTTTCTTGCTGGCTTCCTCCTGTTTAAAGAAGGAAGGGGTGAGGAGCAGATGATGGGGGGGAGTTTGCTCTCAATCCACTTTCCCATGCAATGAAAAAGCCATTTCTCCCCCTTTCTCTCACAGCAAAATGTTCAGATTTTGCCAGCGACACTTAGTGCAGTTGCTTACTAAGCTGCAATTAAATTGATTTCCCACCCTCTTTACCCTTTTTGGTTCCAGAATCTCAGCAGGAATGAGTGTTGCAGGAAGAGTAAGCCAAGGAGGAGATCTTGAGCCCCATCTCCTGCTCATCTAAATCAGTATTGCTCCACTCTTTATATATATCTTTCCAGAGGAGCCAAAAAAGGGGGACTGCCTAGGTGTAGGTTTTCCCATATAGCTGCTACTGGGGTGGGAAGGGCAGCCCTAGGTCAGGCTGGATCAGTCTGTAGGGTACCTGGAAAGCCTCCCTCTGTGGGATGGGTTTTGGGTGTCCTGGGAGTGGCTGGGGCTCTGGGTGCCAGTAGCACAGAGTTGCTGGGAGGAGCAGGAGGAGGGTTTCTTGTCCTTAACACGTGCCTTGGGAAAATGATCAGTCATGAGAGGTTCAGCAGGAGTTCACCCCTTTGTTCATGGAGGCAGCATTAGTTGTACTAAGAGTTTGCCTCAATCCTGCTGTTTGGAAGCCCCTATGAACCTTGGTTAACCCTTCCTACAGCGCAAGGGAGTGAGAGGTGTGGTGGTCCTTTGTGGATCATTGGAGAGGTGTTTGAATAAGGGATGATGTGCCAGTGTCACTTCTCCATGGGTGGACAAGGTGACATGCTGGATGGGACTGTCCCCAGACAGCAGGTACGCAGATGGGTGGTGGCACTGGGAGGGTGTGGCAGGGCTTGTGTCCTCCGCAAAACCCTGCCTTGCCACACATAGGAAGAAATTAGTGATGATTTACTGCAAAGCAGCTTGAGCTTTGTGATATTATTTGGAGGAGCAAGTGAGCTAATGATTGCATCTCATCTTGGAAAGTACTGCGGGAAGTGCAGTGCCAGGAGAGAATTGATTCAGAAGCAAAACAGGTTCCTTTTCAGATCAGGCTGAAAGACAAGGGAAAGAGAGAGTCTCCTTTATTTTTTTCTTTTTTTTTAAACTTCTGTTTTTTTCTCCTCAGTGTCAAGTGAGGCTGAGGGTCTTAGCCTTTCCCTCCTTGGTTTTCTCATGGAAACACCAGCTATAAACCTGATTGGAAAGTGATGCGAGGAGAGCAGGGTTCATGCGGTGCAAAAACAAATGAGCTATGAAATCACCCTCTATTCTCCAAACATTATTCACAGAGCCAGAAAAATTGAGACGGATGATTCTTTTTCTTTTGAAGCCACTGAAGGAGTAAGTCCAAAGGATGTAATTTGGCCCGTGCCAGGAGAGAAAGGCTGCTTTGTCCTGGCTTTCCAAATAGCTTTGCCTGCATTTAGACACACACCATTTCCTCCTCAAGGACCACCGTCGGCATCCGCCAGTTACAACCACACCTCATAACCCATTATGGAGACACACGGCTCGCAAATAAGACATGAATATGTTCAGTGGTGCGGGCCTTGGCTGCAGCCCCCCCCCAGGCTGGATGGAGTTCGTGCGCATCTTTTCTTGCTTGTGTGTTGAATTTTTAGTTGCTTGTTGTTAGGTGAGATGGAGAGAAGATGAGAGGGAGGAGTTACAGGTGTGACCAGACTCACTTCCAATGGCTGGCTCAGTTCTTCTTATAAAACACTGATTTTTTAAAAAAAATATTTTTATTTAAATGAAGTTTTTTCATCTGGGTCTAGGTAATCTGCTTTACCCAGTGGGTTGATTCAGGGTCGTTCAGGATGGAATAATATCCTATGATTATCCTTTGGGATCTGCCTTGGGGGATGTTTGGGATGCAAGCCCTTTGCACTTTGACCTTGCCCAGACGAAATGCAAAACTCAGGGTCTGGTTGGGGAAAGCGAGTGGTTTTTCCAGTGAGGTGGACAGTGGGAAGACACTGGGAGGCTGCTGGAGCTGGTGTGTGGGAGCCAAGCTGGAAGGGAGACTGTTGTGTAGCATAGTCCTGCCTTCAGCAGGAATGGAGCTGGATGGAGAAGGAGGAGGGAAGAGTTGCGGCGTTCATAATGCCCGTTGCATTTTCCTGGTGCCATAATACAGTGTAATTTGGAGAGAGGCAGACTCAAACATGCATTACCCAGCCATCTGCTGCTGCCACTGGGATCCAAATGGATGAATATCCGCATAGTGCTTGGAGTTAAACCATGTACAATGTGTAAGCTGCATATGGTTTTCTCCCGGTGGTACAGCAAAACACTTTGTGAAGCACCTTCCTGTCCTGCCCTCCCATCCTGCAGAAAGATCTCTGGTTTGAGTTTCTGTAGAGAAGAAAGAACCAGCTCCTGTGCAGCCCTTGGGGATGTGCCCTCAGTCCAGCAGTGTGCTGGCAGCCTTGTCTGCTGGCCATGGCATGAGAGGAGCTGATTTTGGGGTGGAGACGCCTTGCAAAGGTGATGTGTGAAGGGTTTGGTAAGGAGCAATAGAAAAGGCGAGAAAGTGAAATATCTGAAATTTGAAATTAGACTTGCAAGTGGCGAAAAAGGATGTAACAACAAGAAAAGTGTTATGTTGCCCCGTGACATGGCCCGTGTTACTGCACGCGGGTGTGGATGTGTCTCCTCAGCAGGGACCTCCTGGGTGCACTCAAGAAACAGTGTTTCCAAAATCAAACATAAAATATAAACACAATCTACCTAGCAAGGTGAGAGTGAGCTCCAGCAGGCATCTGAGTGCCAGGGAGGTCATTCAGATGTTGTTCTTCACCTGAGGCACCGTGGGATTCAGCAAGGAGAGGACACCTTCCCTCCTGAAGGCAATGTCAGCAAAGGAAAGTCAGTTCCAATTTGGCTTTTGCAGGCAGAAGCTCTGCTAGCGTGTGGGGAACAGCAGGAAATCGTGTTGGTACTTTAGGACACCAGCTTCTAGGAGGTGGAGGGTGGTCAGCCTTCCCCAACAGGCACAAGGGGTGTTCTGGAAAATGGGATTTCTTTGCTCTTGGTGCCTTACTGCATCCTTGGGAGGCAGCTCCTGCTGCCATCATTGCAGCCAAATCCTGACTGTGAATGAAAGAGAAGTTTCATTCACAGAAGTGAAGAACATCTCTGCTGTGTAACCAAACCTTTGCACCTTTGTCAGTTTACCCAGAGCATTGTGCTGGGACAGCAGCCGTAGCACTGGGGCAGAGCTGGTGCAGCAGCGGGTGCAGGCCCAGCAAGGGGATTTGCCCGTGCGATAGCTGGAAATTAACTCATTAAATAAAGTAATTTGCACCTTTTAATCTCAATGATTCCTGCGTGTGGGCACCTGTATTTAGGAGAAAAGCTTATTCTGCTTCAATTAATTTTATATCAATATAAGCTGAATAATTAAAGGTGTGAATGAAAGGGCAGATAGCTAATTCCCTTCCCTCTGGTGCACAGGCTGCCCTGAGATAACCTGGGAGTGGGAGCTCCTGGCAGGGCAGGTGTTAGTCCAGCCGAAACAGCCAAATAATTCTGAGTTTCTATATGTAAATATCAACTGGGATCAACTAATTTTTGATGCTGATCTCCTGGTATTGATCTCGGTTTGGGCATTGGCACCAGCTGTGAATGCAGCTTTGGGCAAGCCAGTGTTTCTCTGTGTGAATGCAGACTTGGCTCTCAAGATGCTCTCCCCATCTTCAGGCAGAACCAGCAGCCGTTACTGCATCTGAGAGATAAAGCAGATGAATTCCCACTTTTTTTTCCATATTTCCAGAAGCCATTTTTCAAGTCTGTAGGCCAGGAGTGTCTGTGTTTCACGAGTGTTTCATTACAGTAGGACACCAGAGATAACTGGCTATTTCTGCCTTGAAATCACAGGGAACTTTTCGGAATTATATTAATACAATGAAAGAGTAAAAACTTTCAAAGTGCAAAAGCTGGGGACGTTTCTCCTTTGATAACAAACTAATGCTTGACCTAAAATGTATGATGTATCTCAAGTCCTGAGGCGCAGTATAACTCATGCCATTCTCAGGATTTCTTCTCCAGTAATCCTTTTCCAGTGCATCGGACAGGTACAGGAGATTAATTTGCTCAAGCTCTTAATGTTTGCTCTGTGTTACAGGGACCCAAATTCCACAAGAGGCTGGATTTCACTGAAGGAGGCTCTCAAGCCACCCAGTTCATCCCAGAGTGTGCTTAAGGGCTTTTGCCACCTGGGGTTTGGTTTGGAGAGAACGTACAGGGAAGCCAGTGCTCACTTTTCTGTGAGCAGGGCTGATTTCAGCACTGTAGGGAGTACGGGGAGGTTTGATAACTCAGTAGCATGGTTCAGTGCCTCCCCTCGTGCTGCCTGGCTGTGTTCTTGCAAGGAGCCACAGTGTGATTACAAGGGCTGTTAAATGCCCTTAATATTCACGCTGTTGGAAGGAGCATTACTCCTGCCGGCTCTGCTGTCTGCTACTGTTTGCAGTAGCATCGCACTGATGATTAAATCACCAATGCTGCAGTGAGTAGCCTGTGAAGCCCCTCCAGCCAGGAGATGCAAAGGCAGAGTTAACTCCCTCCTGTTTGTCCACTTCTTTTTTTTTGCTGTCTCTGAACAACATTTTTTTAAGCAAACAAAGCACAGCGGAACAGTTTGGAGCTGTGAAACGAGATGGGAGGTGAGCCTCTTGCAGAGAGGTTAAGAGAACAGGGCACGGGCACTGTGAGGGGAAGGAGCTGGAGGGCTCAGGGCAGCCCATGCATGATGCAGCAGTGCTTTTCATGCTTCTTCTCCTCGTCCTCTTTTCAGGCATAGAGGGGAAAAGCAGCAAACTGAGTAATAAATATGTGTGTGTATACACTGGTACGTACTTGGTGGTGCAGCAGAGTGGGGAGTGGTGGGGGTGCTATGATGGTGGTGTGGGGAGGCTTTTGGAACTGAAGCCAGGAGCTGTTTGTTGTGAAAGAGCTCTGTTGCATCTTCACCTCTTCTGTGTGCTCAGGGGAGCTGCTGCCAGTTGGTGTTGGGTATGGAGAGTGTTTGTTCCCCATCATGCCTGTGCTACTGCCTCAGCTCCCGTGTTTCCTTGTCTGGCACTGGGGTGCAGCTATTTCTCCAACAAAGCCTTGTCCCTCATGTGCAGCCTCAGCTGCCTCAGACAATCTTCAGTATGCCAGGTATTTTAGGGAAAAGAGCCAAAAGCAAATTCTTGGCACCCTGTTGCACTTGTTGGTCTGCTCTGCATCTCTCTCTGTCCCCCAGGGCCGTGTTCTCACTTCCTTGTGTGCCTTTCTGCTCAGCCTCAGGTATCCCAGCAGGTGGCTTGTCTCGGAGGTGTCCCCACACTTCTTCTTTTGCCCAAAATGTGCAGTGTCCATCTGGCTGTAAAGATTTGGATTTTGCTTGTGGGGCCAGGGGCCTTGAAGCTTCAGTGGTCATTTGGGAGGGAGGTAGAGAACCAAGCATCCTTGGCTGCAGGGAAATGCTGGGGATTTCTCCAAGGCCGGTTCCCAGCGGCACTGCTGGAGCCCCTCTTCTTTGCACAGGTATTGCTGGGGAGAAGACTGGCACCTCCACAAATGACTTGTTTCCGTGGCCTGCCCTGCCGGGGTGTGGGTGAGGAGCCCTGACAGGGTGGCCATTAGCGGAGCTGTTGGGTAATCGCTCCCCGTCGGTTCGAGTTAGGGAGAGCAGGTGCCGGGGACGCCTGGCTGGGCGCCGCCACGAGCTGCGCTCAGGGTTCGCCGAGCCTCCATCGATTCCTAAGCTTGTCACGCTGTTCATTAGGAGAGGGAGAGCAAACGAGGTGCTTAGCAGAAGTGCTCCAAGTCGGGCCTGATGGAGCAGGTTTCTCCGCTGCCTGGTTAGGGGCAAAACAAATTCTTGCCCTAGTCTCCTCTGCTCCTAGAGCCCTCAGCCTCAAACCTCCTGTCTTCCAGGAGTTCCTGGCAGGATCTGTTTGTCTGCCCCAGCATTGCCCTATCCTTGCAGACTTGCTGTACTGAGAGGGAGTGCAGAAAGTTGTGCTGTTGGTATTTTTGGTTTGTGGGATGATTTTGTTCCCTGTCCCTCCCTCTTGTCCTTCCAGGTTCCCACAGCTGGGTCCCTGTTGCACGCTGAGCTTGCTGTGTCTCTTTTCCATGCTGGAGCTGCATTGATCGAGGCAGTAAATCAGCTGGCTGGTGCTGTGGATATAAATGATGGATGTAATGAACCAAGGGGGAGAAGAGGAAAAAAAAAGGAGGGGGGAAACAAAAGGCAAAGTAGGTAAGAAAATAGTGTACTCAACAATGGATGGGCTCTGAGATTAAATATCTACCTTGACCAAGGCCCCTCAGCACAGGAGCATGGTCCTAATCGTGGCTGGAGGTGCCGCAAGGGGACCTGCTGGGGGAGGAAAAGGGGGTTCCCCTGCGTACAGAGCTGTGCTGGCACCCCGCCTTCCCCCCACGCTTGCTGACAGCAGCTAATGGATAGCGGAGATGAGGATGGAAGCTGGTATCTGCCGCGTGGGCCGCACTGCAGGGCTGGATAAAGGGCACCAAATGGAGCTAAATCATAGGCCAATTTATAGTCTTGCTGGCTACAGCTGCAGGGAAGGTTTGAGATACTATTGTTTGAATGTGTCTGCAGCTCTTAAGGTTGCAACCCCTTCATTTGCTTTCCGCCTTAGCTGGGTTTCCTTTTTTCTTTTAGTTTTAAAGCACTTTCCTGCTGGTGAAAGGCTGAGAGCCCCCAAGGCTTAAGCCTTCTACTGATTTCAGCAGTTTCTAGGTCCTTGAGCTGCCTGTACTCTGTCCCTGAGCCCTGGCCCATGCTTTGGGGATGTAGAAGGAAGTTTGGAGCTGAGTCAGTGGCATCTCCACCAGTGGGTTGTTATCCAGCTGAACAGAGCCTGGCGGCTCCCCAAGGGCCACAAACCAGATGTTGTGTGGCAGTGATTTAAAGTCTCCGTCATTTAGAGACAAATCAGTGATAATGAGTCTCTTTTTATAGAGAGGGACTTTGAGGCACGGGAAGATTTAAAGGCAGATGCTTTGTAAAATTAGCTACTTAGCTAACTTTAGCAAAATCTTAGCCATATTAACTAAAAATGAGCTAAATTCAGCTAAAATCATTGGAGAATTGTCAGTCTGGATGGGGGGAAAGCAGAAATTGAAGGGGAAAGTGAAGTGTTGGTAGCACTGATGAAGTTGTAACACCAGTTGGTAGTTCAGGGACGTGCCCCTGCCTTGGGTATGCTCCTGAGTTTTGGGTGTCTCACTGGGATGGGTCCTGGGTTGGAAGAAATTAAGGTGGAGGATGGGAAGTTATTTGCAGGGAGATAAAGTAATTTCCTTGTGGACCTCACTGCTGCCAAGCTTTTGTTGGTGTGAAGCACTTGATGGCTGACAACAGGAGGATTCGATGCCTTCATGGCCCCCCTCAGGCACAGCTTTTGTAAGAGGAGGAAAAAGAGATGGGGGAAAAAAGTGTCTCATGACTCTGGATGGTGTCTCAAGGGCAGAAAAATGGGGAAAAGCATCACTCCTAGGGGCGCTGTGTGTAGCTGCCAGTTTGGAGAGGTCTGCACCTTCCTGCCCTGTGCTGGAGGCAAGGTGTCTGGTTGGATGGTTTGGGAATGATTCATTTTCTGAGGCTGGGTATGGAGAAAAACCAGGGCGGTTGTAGTCTCGTGCCCTTGGAAGTGAAATACGAGGAAGGAGAGATGAAGAAAAGCCTCTGAAGTGGCTGAAGGAGGAGGTGAAAGAAGGTAAGATGAAATCCAATTCTGTGAGCCTGGCTGTTGGCCAGGAGGATGTGGTGAACTTCTGCTGTGTGCCTCGGGATCTGTCATGACCAGGAGCACTTAGGAGCTGTTTTTCCTCCAGCAGAGCTACATCTTTCTGCAGATGTTAAGTTGACAGAAACAAGATGGATTGTTGCAGAAGTACAAAGAGCTTGGATGTACATTTTTCCCTTTATCCCAATTTATGTTTGAGATCGTTGTAAGCCCCATGGAGAATTATCCCTGGTAGAGGATCTGGTGATGTGCTAGCGGCTTTCTGGCTTTTTCCCAGAGACTATTCCAGTGGACTAACCCAGGGTGTCAGTGTTACTGGCCAGCAGTGGTGAAGCCAGTCCATAGGCTGCCCATCTCCTCATCCTTACGTTGCCAGTTGATCAAGTTGGTTGTGGTTTTGTGGACTGAGCATACTTGACCTGGCTCTTACCTGCCCATCTGTTTTCAGCCCTTGGAGCTGGCAGAGTCATTTTGTCGGAGTGGTGCAGAGTCAGGAGGGCACATGCCAGGGGAAGTTGTGTGGAAGCATCCCTGCCTGCAGCTGTGGGGCTGGGGACCACAAAGTGGGACCTGAGGCTAACCCCAGAGCCTGCACCCCTGGGAGGTGAGAAGGGAATCCAGAGCTGTGCAGGGGTTTGCTCAGCATCCCCAGCTCGCTCCTGAGGACAGGAATTACTGTGAGGTTTTCAGGAAAGTGGTCTTGGAAGAAATATGTAGAGGCAGACATCTGAATAATCTCTCGGTTTGCAGACTGCTCTGATAAACTCTTGTCTTCAGGAGTGACAAACAGGTCGTGCAGTTTTTGTGCTTCCTCTAGAAAAAAAACAACCCCTAAACTCCAAAAACCCACCCCCTGCCATTTAACATGGTAGGTAGGGCAAGGAAGAAATACATCTCTCTGTCTCCTTCACTTTCATTAAACGTGTTGTCAAGAAGCATTGTTTAGTTTATGCATTTATTTCTCCCCTCTGGAAATGCTCCGCTGACAGCAGTCGCTGTGCTGATCAGGCAGACCCTGGCAGAGGGTTTGGCAGTGCTGGGCAGTGTTCAGGATGTGGGTGAATGTGACACATAATTTCGGTTCAGTAGTACCTGTGTTGGGCAGGGGGGCTGGTGTCCCATCCTAACCTCGATCTTAATTTTCCTCCCACAGCTCCTGTGTGCCCAGCAGGAATGTGGGGCAGCTGGGGCAGTTCTCACAGGCCAGTGTAGCTCTTTCGGCTTTGTGGGTAATAACGAGCTGCCACGGGAAATAGCAGTTTCTTTTAAAGCAATCTTCTCTTCAAAAGTCCCCTTGAATTTAATGAAGACTTAGAAAGTTGTTCCTGCAATTTTTACGCTGGCATATAGATATCCATAAAAGAGCCCTCCCATAAATGGAACAGAAAGGAAACCATTCATTTTAGCGTCTGTGCATTTATGGATTGATTTTTACAGAATCCTATTAGTTTCACTGCCAGTAAATGGCATGAGGACTCTATTTCAAACCAGACAATGTCAAGATATAGAGGTGGCCATTAAATATCATCCTACCTGTTGCTGTTCAGCTATGCTGCTTGTGTCTGAGCAGAATGTAGTGGCAGAGGCCAGGAATGCCAAGTCGATCTCTTCCAGCTCTTTGCTTAGTAAAATCGTTAGGAGCCACGATAACGTAAGAGGCTGGCATTACACTGTTTCAACAGCCCATTAAATACATCTGATCTTTTTTGTGCAATGCTTTCTTAGAAGCAAAGAAATACTCTCCTGTAGCTGTTCCTCGGTGCCTGCTTTTGAGAAAAGAATGATTAATAAAGCTCCTCCTAAATAAACAAGGTAGATACAATGAAAAAAAACCCTACCCCATAAACCACAGACTACTACTGTTCCCCATAATGCAGACAATTTCTAGATTTTTTTTTCCTCCTCCTCTGTCAGGTAGAGGACAGAACATCCTTTCCCAGCCCAGAGGGCTGCTGACAGCCCTGCTCTACCTGCCCATTTTACACTCTTCCTTCACGTGGTGTTTGAGCTGCTGACAGCCAGATGGTTTCATAAACAGCCACCTCTCTTTGGGCCAAGGGTAGCTCACCTTCCAGTGTCATTATCTGGCTCTCAGATTATTACAAATGAAAACATGCTATTAGTGTAATTTCCATTTTCCCCCCTCCCTGTTTAAGCTCCCTGCTTTGTGCATCCCACTTGATTTTTGGTGGTGTGATGCTTTGATTTTTGTTGGTGGGTGGTTTTACTCTTCGATTTCAATTCCAGCTGCATTTGGTTTGCAGAATGTGGGGACTTTGCAATTAAAACCAAAACCGAGCCACACATGTTGAAGAGAGGCAGGAAAAGCAAAAGGCTGACGCTTTGAGTGTGGCACAGCAAGTGGGGGACATTGCTTAGCCATGGGCATGGCAGTCTCCTGCTTGGGGAAAGCAAAGCTGTGATGCCTTACTGGACTGCTTAGAAAAGGCAAAGTAATGTAAAAGTCATATATGTCTATATCCATATGTATATTTTCCTATATATAGGTTTTCTGTAGCTGAGAGGGAAGGGGTTGTTGCCAAGATCAGTGGTGTAGCCTCAGATGCCATGTGCTATGTAGGGAGTTGATGCTGCTGGTTCTCAGCCATCTGATCACAGTCACAAAAATGTGCTTCAGAGTTGTTTCTCCTGTTTTACCTCTGTGGGCTGACCAGGTCACCCCTGCGTTGATGCAGTTGTTGCAGTGGGGACTCAGAGACACTTCAGAAAGAGAAAAGGACCTTTTTGAGGGTCAGAAAAAAAGAGAAGGCTGTTAATAAAAGAGCCTGATCCTGAGCTTACCCTCTCCCTGGCTGTTAGGCTGCTGCTCACATCTTTTGTCCTCTGTATCTTGCAGGCTGTGGAAGTATAGAGCTGTCAGGATGGACACTGGTGCCCCCAAATCCCTGCTGTTCCCCTGCCCATGGCCAGCACAGCCTTGCCACGAGTGTTTTCCTGCCTCGATGCTGAGGAATGGTTTCTAGGGTTGGAAGAGCACGTGGCTCTTTCCTCCCTGGGCAGCCTCGGGCTTCCCTGGTGGAGTGAGTGCAGAGCTCTGCTGCTCTGCCTAGGGCCTGGGTAAACTTGTGGAGAGCCAGCTCAGCTCTGAGCTCCCAAAAGCACTGCAGATGCTTTGAGCTTGCCCTTTTTGATGTGTGTAATTTCTGAGTGCAGCAGATGCTGGGAGCCGTGTTTGGTGTGGGTTTGTGCCAGGGCACCTTTAAATTGCAGGGCTGGGCTCCTGGCAATAATAGGATTTGGCTGTAACATCTGTAGCCTAAATTTCATCCTGTCTCAAGGCTTCTGGGGCTAGCTGGAGCTGGTTTTTTTTTATTTTATTTTTTAAGGCTTGGGTTGTACCGTACCCAAAGAGCTGCCACATACACTCACAGCTCTGGGATAGCCCAGCATCTGGGGTGTTATAACCTGGGCTAACAGGTTATAGCACATTCCCAGTGGGTTTACATCCCATGGAGAATTTCAGGGTCTCCGTGGGCCAAGCAGTCACTGTTCCACACTTTATTTGCCCTATTAGGACATGGAGAAAGGATGGGGAGGCCTGGGTGAGGCTGTGCTGTGCCCTGGAGGCACAGAGCAGCACACCCTGCACTCAACTCACTGCTCTGTGCTTCCCAAAGGGAGGCCTGGGAATGTGGCCTAGGAGCATGGCAAAAGCTCGCTTTGCTGCTTCCTTCACCCACTCTGATGGTGAAAAGCAGCTCCCTGTGTAGGGCTGTAATGAAAGTTATGTTCAAAGCAGGGCTAAAATCCCATTTCTTTTGCCCTTTAATTATTTAATTTATTTTCTATATTTAACGTGCTTGCTCTTCGTGAGTCAACTGAATTTTCATGTGTTTTTTTTTTTCCTCAAATATTTATCTGTGTTGGCAGAGGAAACATTTTAAAATGAGCCTCTCAGAACTCGCCCTAGATGCCCTAGTGTTTCTCCTGGCTTCTTCTGCTATGGAGTGGTTACTTGCTCCACATTTCCCACATGTTTTCCTTGCTGCTTCCAGTACAGATAAAATGTTAAAACACAAAGAAGAATTTTCATTTTATTCCTCGTCTCCACCACTTGTGTCTTGGGAAATAAAGGGCTGGTGGGCTTAGCCTGGTGCTGGCAGCTGAGCCCTGCTCTGGTAGTGCTGGCTGCCCATTCCTGTTTGGCATTGCTGAAGCTGGGCAGGAGTGAGGGATAAGCTACAGCGAGCCTGCTGGAGCTCAGCTGTGACATGTGAAATAGCAGAGCCCCTGCCAAATGCCCTGTGGAGGGGAAAACCATCTTGTTGTGGTGTACCAGGATCCTGGTGCCTTTTAGCAGCCTGGATTCATATTTTAGAATAATAAGGCTTTTGTTGGTTTTTGCTCCCTCCCATCTTGGAGAGCTGGAAATAGTGCAGAGGGGGGACACAAGGTGATGGCTTCTCTGCAAGAAGTAGCCTTGGGCTGCTTAGCCTGGGATGGAGGAGGGGGGTTGTACTGCAGATCTGGAAGATCGTTAATGGCAGACAAACAGTGGATAGGAAATAGTTCCTGTCTCTTCCTGGACAAAACCTGGGATTGTCAAAGAAGGCTGGCAGGGGCAGGTTCAGTGTGCTTGGATACAGGCTGCTCGTGGAGCCCCCCTTGCGACAGCATCTTCTGGGTGCTGGAAGCCTGGCTGGGTTCAGCAATGACTGGACAAGATGCATGGGAGAAAGGTCTGGGCAGGTGTTAAATGAGGTCTGCCTTTTCCCCTGCTCCTCTGAACACTACATTCCTCAGCTCAGCAGTGTTAGAGCTGGGTGGTACAACCAAGTCCATCTGGCTGGGACGAGCCCCCTGCCAGTGCAGGGAGCTGGGCAGATGTTTCTGGTGCCTATCTAGGACAGGGAGGAGGCTGCATCCCTGCTGGGGCTGCTGTGCATCCTGCTCAGGAGCTTTAAGCAGTGCTTCCCGGGGCCAGAGCACAGCACAGACCATTAGTCTTGCTGAGTACAGCTATGATTGTGCTTAGTGCTGCCTTCCTATCTCTCCTGGCTGAACGGTAGAGCACTTTGCAATGATTAATTCAGCATGAGACTCTTAAGTGAGCATTATTGCCCCGTGTTAAAGCAGACATAAAGGTCGCTGGCAGACCAGGAGCAGAAACTCTCTGCCATACATATATTTACCAGCCTGGCTGGCTGTAGCCACCAGTACATCCCACTGGCCTTCTTTTGTCTCGGTGCTTTTTTAGGTCCATTTTGTTGCCCTTGATATGTTGCTCCTTTTGCTGCAAAAAAGGGGGATGCATTCAGATGCTCAGCTGTACCCAGCAGTTGGGGATTAAAACTCTCTTTGACTGCATAGATGAAAAGTCTTGGCTTGTGTAACGGGTTATTTCTGGTGCGTCTCTCCAGGCATCCGCGTTGATGTGGGCAGCAGCAGCAGCAGCATATGCTGCCGGCTGTGGAGGGACCAGCCCTGTCACAATCTGTGTGCAGGGCAGTGTTGCTGGGGCAGTGGCAAGCGTTGCTGCTGGGGCTCTGTGTCCCTGCCTTTCCCGGGGCCATGCATGAGCCAGGGCCAGGTCATCCAGCTCGGAGCTGGGAGCCTGCAGTGCTGTGTCCAGGGCTCTTCATATCTCAGGAGTTTTTTCTCCTTCGGGTTCTAGCAAGGGTATAAAGATTATGAAAGCTCTCAGCTGGAGCTTGTGCTCTGAAAGTGCCTCTACAACAGTAAATCAAATATAAAAGCAGTCAGGTGGGTTTTTTTACAGCTGTCAGGACCAGTGCTGTTTGAGATGCCTTATACACAGCTGATAGGACCTCTACACTGGCTGCTGTGTTTCCGGGAAAGATCCATGGAGTAGCGTGTCTGCTGCTTGGCGCATCTTCTCTATCCACGTGGTTTCTGCTCTTCTCTGAGGTGGTGTGGCTTTTGCTTGCTCCAGCATGCCTCTCAAAGCCTGAGTGTACCCCCAAGCACCTGCTCCCTTATTGATCCTGGTAATTACAGGCCAGTTAGCCTGACTTCAGTACCAGGTAAGGTTATGGAACAGTTTATAATGAGTGCCGTCATGCTGCACCTGCAGGATGGCCAGGGGATCAGACCCAGCCAGCATGGGTTTAGGAGGGGTAGGTCATGTTTGACCAACCTGGTCTCCTTTTATGACCAGGTGACCCGCCTGGTGGATGCGGGAAAGGCTGTGGATGTTGTCTATTTAGACTTCAGCAAGGCCTTTGACACTGTCTCCCACACCATACTCCTGGAAAAGCTGGCAGCCCACAGCTTGGACAGGAGCACTCTTTGCTGGGTCGGGAACTGGCTGGATGGCCGGGCCCAGAGAGTGGTGGTGAACAGTGCTGCATTCGGCTGGCAACCAGTCACTAGTGGTGTTCCTCAGGGGTCTGTGCTGGGACCAGTTCTNGAACACAAGCCCTATGAGGAACGACTGAGGGAGCTGGGATTGTTTAGCCTGGAGAAAAGGAGACTCAGAGGTGACCTTATCACTCTCTACAACTTCCTGAAAGGTGGTTGTAGTCAGGTGGGGGTTGGTCTCTTTTTCCAGGCAACAACTGACAGAACAAGAAGACACAGTCTTAAGCTGCGCCAAGGAAAATATAGGTTGGATAGTAGGAAAAAATTTTTTACAGAAAGAGTGATAAAATATTGGAATGGTCTACTCAGGGAGGTGGTGGAATCACCATCCCTGGACATGTTTCAAAAGAGATTGGATGTGGCGCTCGGTGCCATAGTTTAGTTTAGTTGAGGTGTTGGGGCATGGATTGGACTCGCTGATCTTGAAGGTCTCTTCCAACCTGGTGATTCTGTGATTCTGTTTGAAGACGCACCGTGACTGGTGCCAGGGATTGGGGGAGCAAGGGGAGATAGAGGCATCCCTGTAG
This sequence comes from Aleadryas rufinucha, assembly GCA_013397815.1. Taxonomy (NCBI): domain Eukaryota; kingdom Metazoa; phylum Chordata; class Aves; order Passeriformes; genus Aleadryas; species Aleadryas rufinucha. Next base: position 334,219 of record VZTH01007816.1, on the reverse strand, counting down.
CTGGAAGGGAAGAGCTGCTGGAGTGTATAGGAGAGGGTAAGGATGGAAAAAGATCTCTGAGAAGAAACAAGCCAGTGGATGCCTAGCATTAAGGGAAGCAGCATCACCAATTTGGGGCTTGCCTGATGCTTTCAGGACCATCCAGACAACAGAAGGTTGTGTTTCATCTCTGGTTACGTAGGCCTGGCAGGGGTGGTGTGAGACGCTTCCCTCCAGCGGCATGAGCCTCCTTTGCAGTTTCCACCCCCTGCTTTCCACCACGAAGCCCAGGTGGAGACATGGCTCCTCAGCAAGGAAGAGTCCCTTTTCCCTGTAGCTGTGGCCCATCAGGCACTGTATATCCAAACCTGTGGGCAGAGAAGCTGCATTAGCCTGGTCTCAGCCCTACCTCTCCTTTCCTCACCTGCCTGGCCAGAGTTTAACAGCATCTTGTTTCCCTCTGGCTGGAAAGACTGGCTCCTCATTTCCTTGCAGCTACTGCTAGCAGCAAACACGACCTCATTTGTATTATCCCATGTCTGATCCCACCTAATCCTTAATGCAGCTCTGCAGGCAAGGGGAGCATGTTGCTGCTGGAGCAGGAGGGGTCAAAGGCATGTGGGATGGGATGTGGTCCAGGTGGGTGATGGGGCTGCCTAAATGTGGGTCCAGCCTCTGCTCTCCACTCATTGTGTCATGTGGGGACTTCCCCTCTTCTCCCATGGCTTTCTGAGGGCAGGGAACCTTGCCTTCAGCAGATACTGCACAGCTCTTGGTGGATCTGATGTGTCCACCCAGCGTGAGATGCTCTCCATGGAAGCAAGCGTGGGGCTGTTCCAGTGCTGACTCTTTGGGTTCAGAGGTCCTGGAAGTGTTGCCTATCAACTTGTTTTTGGTAGTTGGGTGGACAAGCCTTGTGTGGTGACACTTCTGTGCTGCCTAGGCCAGTGGCATCCTTGACCCTGAGTGTAGCAGGTGTTGTCTTGGCACCCAGACTGTGCTGCAAGAAGCTGTACTGTGCCCACGGCCACTGCCACTGTCGAAACTTGATGCTGCCAGAGCATGAAGACCTAAGAGATTCAGGGCAGCTTATTTCTGCCTGGATTTGAGCTTTGCTGCTGGCTTGTATTGTGATTGCTCTGCTTGCCCACATGCATCATGCAACAAAATGTCATCTACAGGAGTGCCTTGGTGTCTGCATGGAAGGGAATGAGGTTTGGGGGTTTGAGACACTGAGATATGTGGCAGGGCTTGCTGCCTCCTCAGTGTGTGGAATTGTGTAGCTGAGCTGGAGCATGCCACGAGCCACACTGCCTGGCTGGAGGAAGCCCCTTCCTGCATCAGACAAGGGGGCTGGTCCAAGCCCTAGCAGGAGCTGCCCACCAAGACTTCCATACTGTGTTTTCGTGACTGAGGACTCCAAAAATGCTCTTTTCCTTATTGCAGTGAAACATGTGTTTGTATGTGTGAGAGAGAATCAGTGCCAAATGCAGATTTTATTTTTTTTTTATAACAACAAAGCTCAGTGCTGGTTGCTGCTTTCCATCCAGATCCCTATGCTCTTGGGGGATGTTTTGAGTTTGCTGCATCAGGAGACTTTAACATGGGTTTGGTTTTTATGATGTCCATGCTGCAGCTCCCATGCCCAGACGTGGCTCTGCTCAGGGTTTTCCCGTGTGAGCAGCAGGGCTGTGCTGCTGGAAGATGGCCAGAGCCTGGGGATCTGCCTGTGATCTGCCAGGCCAGGCCACACCAGCCATGTCCTGCTTCCATTGTCCCCCATCCCCAGCCAAGCCTGCACTTGTCCCCCATCCCAGGGTACAGCACCTGAGGCTCCTGCAGCGCCTGTGCTCTTGGCTGGCCAGGACCCACAGTCCTTCCCCAACAGGCGTGATGATTTTCAAGCTTGCCATACCTTGCTCCAGTGCATTCTCACTAGCCAGCACTGATTTTTTTATTTCTATTACTGAGCTGAGACAGGGGAAGGCTGGGCTGACACATACGCTCTAAATTATGCTGCCGTATCTCCGGTGCTGTCAGTCATGGTGTGCCCAGGCCCAGGATCTCGCAGACGCTCCAGCAGCAGGTACCTAAGGATCAAAGGTTTAGATCCGTTCTTGCTGTCACAAATGTTTTATATCTGATTTCTCCTTGAGGGGAGTTGGGGGGAGGATGGGCTGGTACATCTGAGGAGTACATGCACCCTGGAGCATCGTTTCTGTGACCTGAGCTTCATCTCCCTGCGCCTGTGTGTTGAGAACCAGCTCTGGGCTACAGAAACACCTGCCTGTGCAGAACGTGTGTATGTGAGACGAGGACATGGGTCACCAGTGCTTTTGGATGGGGGGATGGTGTCTGACAGGCAGGCACTGGCAGTCCCTGAGCTCCAGCTGAGCCCTGAGAATTTGACCCATAGGTTGGTAGCCCACAGCCCGTGCTGGCCCTGCTAGCTGCAGAGAACCTGCCCCTGCATCCTCCTCCATCATGTGAGTTAGGGCAGCTCATGTTTCCTAGTGATGCTTTTAAATCTGTTGGAGGAGTCTTGCTCTGAGCAGGAATTTCTCCACTGCTCTACCATGATAGCTGCGTGGTTTGGTTTGGACTGGGCTGGGCTGCAGCACATCACTGCACAGTGGACATATGGCAGGAAAGCTCTCTGAGAGGGCTTGGAGCATTTTGGTTAGTCACCAGTAAGGGTTTTCCTCTGCTCTTCCCACTCTGCTAAGAGTGAGAGATGGAAAAGGGAAAAAAAGCCCTTATACTGGAGCTGCTCAGCACAGGCGATGCTCCTGCCCAGCAGGAACCTTGTGAGTTAATTGTAGGAGCAGGGAAGCTGAGGCATGGCTGGAGGGAGTCCAGGGCTTTTCTAGAACCAGAAATCAAAGTGCAGTAGTGGGGGGTTTGGTCTGACAGCATTTCTTGTCCTTGCTGAGCTCTTTCCTTGGAGCAGGTTGTGCCTTGGTGCTGACTTGGTGCATCTCTGCTCACCAAAGCAGTTAGCTGACAGAGGGAGGGGGAAAGGCAAGCTGGTGGCTTCTTGGAGGCAGCTAAAGCCATGCATGTAACTGTCTTGTGTGTTTGCAGTTATTTTATTTTCCTTTCATACCTATTTTTCTAATATATGTGTTTTTTTATAACCTTTTCCTCTGTTAGAGACACTTCACATTCATATGCTGCTGGTCCCGCCACCCCTCGTTGCTGCCTGGCATGGAAGGGTGGCTGCTCAGGGAAGGATAGTAGCATTAGTTTCTAAAGCTGTGTAAAGATCCTCATGGAAGCAATTACCAGATGGATTACCCCTGGCTTTGCTGCTGTGAAAAGCCCACATTGGGTCGAGGATGCTGACTATATTAACAGCACGATCCCTTCCTTCTTGGGAGGAATGGTTCGGATTAACCTCCTGATTTTTAAAGGGCTGGGTTCAAAGCAGGACGTTCAGAGCAGGGATCTGGCTGGCTGGCTCCTTTATTCTTCTCTCCCTGTTCCCCTTTCCCTTTTCCTTTCCCCTGATGTGCCCTGTCCTGGGCTGTCCTCTGGCACATGGGATCCACAGCTCCACAGGGAAGTGGAAGACCTTCCCCGACCTCTGAGATGCTCAAGCTCTGTGGTTCAGTAGGAGTTTTGGCTGTTACGCAGGAGGAGGGGCAAAGCTCAGCTGGAGACTGAGTACAGCTATGGGCTCCTAAGTACTAAATCATCTGCTGCTCCTGCTGAAGCCTGGGAAGGCTGGTTCGACCTTCATGGCTGGGAAGCAGCTCATGTCTGTCCTGAAAGGCACAGAAGGAAAACAAAACACTGTCTGTCCATGCAGGAACTCCTTTTTGCCACTCTATTTATCCCCCATGGCTCTTGGCTCTTCTCAATATGTTTGAGCACTGATGATCCTGGGAACATGCTGAACCTGGCTGGTGTGGGGCGACACATGGGATGTTGCCTTCATTTCTTTCCCAATTAGTGCCTTTTGTAATTGCTGACGACCTTTGGGGAGCAGCTCTTGCATTCACCCACGCACTGGCCGTGCAGCCAGCAGAGGGTGGCACTGAGTGGTGGCAGTGGGCTGGGGAGGGGCTGCCCGTGGTGCACCAGTTAATGTGGCTCCATGGCCCCAGAGATGCTCTTTGGCACCCTGGTGAGCCCGAAGAGGGCTGCCAAGAGGATCCTCTCTGGCAGGGGGCAAAGATGCTTTTGGGAGGTAACAGGTGGAGAATGATGGAGAGAGCCCAGTGGAGCTGTGGGTATCCTGCTGCTGATGGCATAGGTGGGGGTCTATTTCCATCAGCTCAGGGGAGTTGGCTTGGGAATTGGTGCTCAGGTCATTGTGAGGCTGCTGCCAGTCCAAAAGTTTTCCGCTTATTTTGGTTTTTCTAAACCTGAAATCTTAAAAAAAAAGTCTTAGTGAAAGCAGAGACTCTTAAAACTTATTAGGTCTTGTTTGCCATCCAGATTTACTATTTGTAAGCCCATTAGAAGTGTTCACAGGTGCCAGTGGACTTGGACTGGCATTGCTCATCCTTTCCTGGAGGCTATGGGAGAACCCAGAAGACCATTTTTTGATAGAAACTTGGGGAGACTGATGCAGCCCAAACACAAGCAGTTGAACTGAGAAGTCCTGCAGCATCCCAGGAGAGCTGCGGGCAGGGGGAGGAGGAAATGACCAGAAATCCTCTCCATCCTTCTGCTTGACTCCCAGCACAGACAGAGCTTGGGTCTTCCCTTTTGTCCAGTCAGCAGCTTGGTTTGTGCTGACCTCCTAAATATTCAGCTCATTATACACTGTAACATATAAATAAAACAGAAGCAGGCAGCAATATTCTCCAGGAGGATATAATCGGCTTCCTTTCCTTTTTAATTATACAGGATTTGTCTCCATGTGTCAGGCTATCCTATGGGCTAATTTATAATTTAAAAGAGTTAAGATCTGTGTTCTTTATGCAGTGAGACTCTTATGTACGCACCTGATTTCGGGGGTCCAAGACAAAAGAGCATCTTTCTAGGTGGAAATGCAAGGAATTTTGTTGCTGGATGTTGTTTCTAGAGGTCAGTGGCCTGGATCCTGCATTCCTTTCCATCATCACAGAGAGGGCAGGAGGTTCTTCAGTATGTTGGGGGTGGTGAGGCTCACCATGGGAGTTCCTGGTGGAATCTGGGATCTGTGTGGGGAGTGTGATGCTGGCTGATAGCATGCAGGATGGTGGCCTGGTGCTACAGCCAGTGGATAGGAGCACTGTCCACACGTGGAGCTCTGGCCCCAGCTGCCTGCAGGAGATGTGGATATATTTTAACCTGGCACCACTGCCAGTGCAGCAGTTGCTTGCTGATAAGTGTGGTGTGAACTCTCAGCTGACTTGTTTTCTCCTAAGGGAAGCCCTTGAAACAAAATTTGGCTTTTCATCAAAGCAATGAATCTGTCATCTTTCCCTCTATGCAGCTCGGAGTCCCCTGCTCCTGATTTGCGAATAAATTCCCCATTTTGGTGGCTGCCCTGGCCATCCATTTTAAAATTAAAGCTTTGGTGCCCTTAATGGAAAAAGCATCAGTAATTCTCCAGTGGCTTTTCATGCTGTTATATTTGGCTGGAGACTTCAGCAGATTTAAGCCTCTGGAGGGTGTTTCCGACCACGTATATTGTTTACCACAGATGCAGACAAGAAGATAGACAAATTGCTGGTTCTAGCGGTGATTGACTTAACGATGGCCCAGATTCCTTAGCCCTGGGTCAGCTGCTTGCACTGAATCCCTGGCCAGCAACCTGAGCTGATGCCAGTTGAGTGTGGGGGTGATAAGAAGATGCTGAAGAGCCTTCTCCAAGGCCTTGAGGGGGATGTTTCCATCCAGGCTGAAGTTGCAGCTGTACTTCGTGAGGGTCAAGTCTTCTTCCAGTTCTTGAAGGTCGCATCTTGTTCCATGGCCCCTTTCCAGCCTTTGTCATTCCTGTTGCCTGATGCAGTAGGTGCCGTGATGGTGTAAATGTGTGTGTGCACCACAGGAGAGATCCAGGCTCTGCCCACATGGGAGCGGATGTTACAGGGATGGTGAGCAGCAAGGGCAGGAAAGGTGGGGTCAGTGTGGTCTTGGCCTCAGGGCCAAGTGGGACACTGAAAGATCTTCAGGGACTCGTGCTCTCTGCTGAGCCAGCAGAGGAGGAGGTGATGCTCCATCCTTTGAAGATGGAGCAGAATGTCTGTGGATGTGTGTGAGCAGGAAAGGGTCAGTGGCAACGAGAAGCTTAATGGTGAATGCTCAGAGCTTCTCCAGGGACTCCAGCTGCAGGGCAGGCTTTGCTGTAGAAGTGGCTTGCTTTAATTAGGTATCTGTATTAATATTTTATTTGATTTTTCTTTTGTTTTGTTCTTTCTTCCCCCTAAGTGGAGTCAGAACAGACTCAAATCTAAAGGTTTTCCTTGAGAGACAAAAAAAATCATGTCCAAGCAGCGGGAGGTGCTGGTCCTCCTTGGAGCAGAGTGGGATCCTGGATCTGCTGTGTGTAATCATGGGGTCCCGGAGGAGCTACCACCAAGGTGCTCATGAATGTTGTGCCCAGGTACCAGTGCAAGAGGAAGAGGAGTTTCACAGCCCTCAAATAAACGAACTGCAGCTAAAATCTCCATGGGTCGGAAAACTAATTAGGGCAGATCCTGGCCGGGGCTCAGAGCTACCTCCATTCCCGGTGTGTTTGTGTCAGCACAAAGCAGGGGCACTGAGCCAGCAAAGCACTTAAGCAAGTACTTAACTTCAGATATTTAAACAGGGGTTTCTATCGGTTACTACAAATGCCTGGAGTTGCTTAAGTTTGTATTTAAGTGCTTGATTGGTTTAGGGATTGTGCAGTTTGGGGAAGGAGGGTAAGAGCAAGGAGGTGATTTCCACGGTCTGTACCAATTTGATGCTGAATGGTACCTGATGTACCTGGAGGATGTGATGCAGGATGAGTACAAAGCCTGTTTTCCAAAGACCCACAGCCTGCTTTTGGCACCACCACATCCTCTTTGGATGGGGGCAAAGACTGTGGCCGTGGTGCTCTGTCTGTCTCCCCCTTGTATCCTGGGGCTGAGGCCATTGGGATGCACAGCACTTCTTGCTCAGGGCTAAGTCGAGGCACTGGGCTCTCGAGTTGAGAAAACTACACCAAAACTTGACTGAAGGACTTTTACCTCGGTGCCCCATCTGTTATTCAAGGATGAGGATGAAGGCAGTGTGATGCTGTCCCACTTCTTTTCCCTCTGGTGCTGCTGACCCTCTTAAGTGCATGCGCTGGCACCAGGGGACGAGGCGGGATGAGCCCTATCCTGTTTGAAGTATTATAATCCTTTCAGATGGCATTAGCGCCTGGGCCAGCAACAGCTCTATAATTGAACCTCCTGTTTGCAGGGGCCCCGTGCTTCAGTGAGACTTCTAAATCTCATTTGTATAATGCCTGGTTGCAATTCCTGCTGAAAGATTGCCCTCTGCCTCCAGTGCCCCCGAGCCTGCTGAGCACAAAGACGTCCTCGCTGGCAGAGGAGTGACAGAGCGTGACTGGACAGCAGCGTGCTGAACGGCATCTGAGTTTCCAGAGCTTTCACGTGTTTATTGCAGCTTTTGATAGGCTGATGTGACTTTATTTCCCCCTCCCCTCCTGTTTTTTTAATACCTGAGTCCCAAAGAATGGGCTCAATGGCAACTGCTCGGCCAGGGATTATGTAGGGATGAGATTTCCCAGGGAAAGCTGGGTGTGAGGGGAATCGAGGTAGAGGGCAGATGTGGCTGCTGCCAGACTCCTTTGAGGACATCATTGCGTCTGCACCAGCAAAACCCCTTTTCTGGCCAGATGGATTCCCTGGAAAACCCTGTCAGCTCTGCCAGTCCCCTGGGCTGGCTTGGGTTTGCTGCCTCCTGAAATGATGCTTGTGGCACTGGTCCGATTCACTCTGGTCTGAAGGCAGAACTCAGCAGCCCCAAAAGGAAAATGGCTTTTATTTTAGCAAAGGCTTAGGTTCTCAGTGCTAAAATAGTGCCACAAAATAAGAAAGTGAATCAGAATCTGCCTTTGGCTCGCACCGCCCACTCCTTGTCTTGCTGGGCAGCTGGAGGCTGGCCCTGGGGACCAGTGTGACCTGCCCGTCCCCAGTCACCACCAGCTCCTCTTGGGCCGGGCTTTTCACCTGACATGCCCTTTCACTGCTGGGCTGCCTCTAGGTGGCCTAAGTGCTGCCACAACGTGCCCGTTCCCTGCCCAGTGTCCAGCCTGGCCTGGCCTCCCGTGGCGGGAGGGGTGCCGGGGGCTGCCTGCCGGAGCAGAGCATCCCGCGGGGATGCCGTGGGCCCGCAGCAGCAGCCGGCTGGGCTGTGTGTTCCTCCTTCCCGCTCCAGCGATCCCTGCTGTACTGTAATCACACAATTATTATGCCATTAAAATGTCATATTCGCAGAAATCCACATAAACAAGGCATTAGCAGTTGCCAGAAAATTGTAGTTTTACTGCTAATGACCCATTTTCCCCCCTCAGCACCACTCCTTTTTTTCTTAAATATTATTTTTTCCCTTTTTTTTTTTTTTTTTTTTTTTTGTTTTGTTTTGTTTTGTTTCTGAGCTGTGATTTAAGAGGCAGATGACGAATTACATCTTTGCACTGAGAGGCTTTTAATGTACAGTTACAATGAAAAGCTGCCTCTGTGCTTGCTCTGGGCTGTGTGCCCTAAGCCAATGAGGGTGATGGGTGGTTTTGGAGGAGGTCCCTTTGGAGGATCATTTTTTGGGGAGTGCTTTACTGAAATAGCAGAAAAAGCTTTTGGTGAGCCCTGCTCTTGGCTGGGTGCTGGTGTGAGATGGAAGCTTCTCTCCACAAGGAGTTTTGTCCATGTCTTTTTGTGGGTGTCCCTCTTGTTGACTACTCCTGGGGAACCAGTGTGGTGTTGGAAGAGGCAAAACTTGTTTGCCAAGAGCAGACAGCCACCCCTTGGATATATTTTTCTTCTCTTTACTTCAGGCTCATTGAGTCTCTCAAACTCTTTTAAGCGTTGACTGTGTTTCCTATAATTAATACCAGTCATTAAACTGCAGTGTTGAAAGAGAAATTACCTGATTCCAAGAAAAAAAAAGAAAATTTATTACTAGTACGTGAGAGAAAATGAATAGGAAACTTGGAGAGATGAGCCCTGTAGAAGATAAATAGAAAGGCAAGTGGAGTATTGACTTGATCCTTTTCTAGTGCAGGGTAATTTGGCCTCTAAAGTGAGTTAGATCATAATAAATTAAATTTAGATTTCTGCACATCAGTTAAATAACTCCCAAGACAGAATTCTGGTGTGAGGAAGAGGTGATAATACATGACGGAAATATTATAATGAAGATCTTATCTGGTAACCTGTAACCAATGTGCTGTCTCTGGGTGAGCGAAGGGGATTTCTCCTGATGCTTTAACTCTCATTCCCTGTCTTGGATATGGCACAGGTGAGAAACAGGTGAGCCTCTGTGTGCAGGTTGATGAGGTCTCCTGCCTCCTGCTGCTTGCACAGCTGGGAGCTTTTCAGGCTTTCCTTCTCTGCTTTGTGCAGAGGTCGGTGTGCACCTGTGCCTGAGCATCCTGGTCCAAATTCAGTTACCCTTGTAGGGAGGCTTGGGATGGAAAGAACACCCAGAAGATTTGGACAGGTGATGTGGATCAAAAGCAAATGACTGACCCCCAGTATCTTCTCCTGGCTGAGAAAGTCAGCCCAATCCCTCGTCTTGTTTTGTGGCCAGATAGGGATTAAAAGAACTCTTTAATCTCTGGCATCTAGCTACTCTTGGTCTCAGGTGTATGTTTAATTACCCAATATTAAGTATCCACCCTACTGATAGCTTTCCTCAGCCCAGAAAGGAGGGCCTGGGTGAATCAAGGTGGGCTGGTGTCTTTCAGGCAGAGATTGCACAGGAGTATTGATCAGTCACTGCAGGGTGAACCAGGAGTGCAACCCTGGGATGCAATGCTCATCCAGAGCAGGATGAGAAGTGAATTCTATGGGATAAGGCACCAGTATTTGCCCATGTATCCATTTACTGCTGGGACCCCACCCGTGGTAACAGGACATTAGTGGGGTTAGATGGTTGCTGGGAAAATGCCATCCCAGACCCTGAAGGACCCTGCTGTGTGCCAAACCTCTGCTTCTGCTGCCTGGCCAGAGCCTTGCTGCCCTTGCAGCAGGTGCAGAAGCTCCAGTTTTCTTGAGGGAATCCACCAGCCCTCCCCTCTGAGCCATCAGATTCTTGCCCAGCTGCACCCTTCTAGCTGATCCAAGGCTGTTGGGTTTAACTGACATTAAATAAACCAAAACAACGTATATACACACACACATCCTACAGCCTTGAGTACTGTGTGGCCACTTTTGAAAGCTGTTTCTCTTCTTATTAAGTTTGATAAAACCAACTTTTATTTTTCTTCACAGCATTAAAATTTAGGGACTGCAGCTCCGGCAGTTGTTTTAGCAGCACCAGGCCTCCTGGGGTCATCGTGAAATCTTATAAACATCAGGCTGTCGGTGGCTCTGCGATGCAATCGCCTCACTTTTCCCTGATCTTTTACTGCGGTGCTAAATCATGTTTTGCAAGATGCCTTAGAAAAAAACCAACATAAACAGCATTTATCACTCTGTGCACGTCAGCCCTCCCGAAAGTCCGCGGGCGGGTTGTGTGCGTCCTTCTCGTAAAACTCCTGCGGGGACCTTACTGGTTTCATAATTTTCTCCCAGCCTTGAATAACTTTCTTCCAGTCCTGAATAACTTCCTCTCAGTATGACTCAGGGGTTTCTTCTGATCTTCTCACACTGGGGTAGGTGCTGGAGGAGGTCCTGAGAAGGCCATGGTATCACAGCAGGAGGGGATGAATATGACCGTGTGTGTGGAAACCCCTGCATCCCTGGAATTTGTTGGCTTTTTGGGAGCGCTCATGTCGCCATAACCCAGAGCAATGTGGGGCATCCTGTGGCTGGAGGTGCCTGGCTTGCTCCTGTGGTGGTTCACTTGCAGGAGCCAGTGCTCCCTCCTCGCCTTGCTGTGACTACAGAAAATGCACTGCCAGATGCGAGTAAAATCAATTACAGGATAAAAATTGCCCTTTTCAAAAGCTTCATTTTGCGCTATTAGCCGGCAAAATCGGCTTTGAGATGGTGTGAACTAAGGAGGGGGGGAAAAAAAAGGAAAGCAGAAGAAAAGATCAATTATTGGATAAGATCACAATTTTCTTTAGGGCTGAGATGTCGGCAAATGTTTGCAGCTCAGTGTTACAGGTGGGCTGAGATCAAAGAGGTTGTGCTGCTGTAGCGATGAGATCTTATCGGCGCTGTTTTTTGCTGGCTGCCTCAGACACTGCCAAAGGATGTTTAAACCCCCGACAGCTTCTGCTGCTCAGGGATGCTTAAACCCCAACAGCACCGAGCCACCACGAAATGCTTAAACCCCTGAAGGTTGTTGGAGCTTCTGGCTAACCCCGAAATGCAGCTCCTCCATCTTTCTGGAGTGGGGCGACCACTCAGGCATGTGCTTCCCTGCTCTTCTCCCTGTGGTGGGGCTGAAGAGCTCAGTGGGAGACATGTGGTGGCAAAGATGGACTGAAATTGGGCTGGGAGCATGATGGCCCCCTTCTTCCAGGGTCCTGTTGCTGGAGCAGGCCCTGGGAGTAGGATGTGGCTGTGGAAATGTGGGATTGCTCCTTTTCTACCTGAAAGGTTATAAGGTTATGGGGGCAATAGGTCATGTGATGTAAAATACCTTTGCTTTTTGGCTGGAGAGAAATTAAAACCCTTGCAAAACGTTTGTGTTTTTGTATTTTCTTGAGAGCGTGCTGCTTGAGAGGGGAATCCACCGGAGACCTGAATTCAGTTTCAAATTAGTCATTTTAATTCAAATTGGCAGGCTCTCTTTGACATGGTGTTTCAGGACCTAAGGACAAAAAGTAAACCCTGAAGACCTCATGGGACTCCTTGTTAGCCTGCTCTTGCAATGGCTTGCCCGTGTTGCAGGGCTGACCAACCTCCAGCGGGGCTTGGGAGGAGCTCTGGAGCGGGGTCAGGCGTTCTCCAGTCTCTCCTGTCTCTAACGGGGCTGACTTTGTGCGCGCAGGAATCGGACGTGGACTGGGACGACCTTTGGGATCAGTTTGAAGAGCGGAGGTACCTGAGTGCCCGGAGGTGGAAGGGCGGCGAGGACCCGTACCGGCTCCATGCCTTTAACCAGCGGGAGAGCGAGAGGATCCCCAGTGACCGCGCTGTCCGTGACACCCGCCATCACAGGTTCTGGCTCCTCCTGATCTTCCTCACCAGGCTTTGTGACACGGGGGCATAGTCCTGTTACCCTTCAGGGCCGTGGTTTTGGGATGCCAGTGGATGCTCTTGGGATTGGGTCTGCCTGGGTTGTATTTCTGGGATTGAGTCTTCCTCTTTGCTTGATGTTTTGGCATGTCTGGAAGCCTTAAACCTATTAATTGAAACTGCATAAATTATTCCCAGACGGAAGGGAAGGAAAGGAAAGGCCTTTGTTTTACCTTCAGAAAAGTAATGGGTGTGTAAGAGCAAGTTTCAGTGTTGGGGAAAGTCTTCACTAGTGCTGGGAACTCCTTCTTTGTAGATGATGCAGTGAAGTGGTACAAGGGGGATAAAATAACTGTTGAGCGTTGAATTTGCTCTGCAGAGAGAGGAGTGAGGAATAAGGGATAATTGCTGAGTGAGGAGGAGAGAAGAGTAAGAACTTGCCGGATTACTAGCTGCTCCAGCTAGTAATGTCAAAAATATCTGATGACAAATTTATAATTTACTGATGTCAAAAATATCCTTTGGTGCCCAAAGGAGCTCTTGGGAGAGGCAGGGAGGATTGCAGCAGCAGTTGCCTTGTAGATGGACCTGCACTCCCTTTCAGTGTGAGAAGGGTAGGATGGGAGTTTTGGGGCACCCTTGCTTGCTGAGGTCTTAGCTGTAGTCTCCCTCTGGTTGTCTTTCCAAACTCACCGGGGAAGAGCTGCCCTTCATGCTGAAGGTCAGTGGGGTTAATTGTTAGTTTGCTGGATGGGGTGATGCAAGGATGTCCCGGTGGTGAAGGAAAAGCTCCCAAGGTCCCTTCAGTGCAGTTTTCTTCCTTGTTTTCTGAGGACAGAGCATATGCCTGGTCCCTGCTGTCAGTCACCAGCCTACAGCTGGTGCATGCTCTTTCCATGGAGCTGTGCCTGCCATTATGTCCCAGCTTGCTGGCAGCAGCTGTCTCTATTGCCTTGTCCTGGGAGCCCTTGGGGGGAAATCCTGCTCTGGTGGGAGCTCTGTGCTGGACCCAGCCATGACATGTGCTGCCCCTGCTGCACCTTGCTCCCAGATCAGAGTGACTCCACTCCTGGCATCTGACCCAACTCTGAATTTCCCCTTTTCCAGTTCAAATGCAGCACTTAGGCTGAAATGCTGAAACAGCACCAGTTCCCCAGCCCTGTAGCAAGCAATGTGCTTATTTATTTATTTAGCTTCTTTCTGTTGTGAGGACCAGATGCTCCTTTCTCTGGAGAGGAGCTGTCAGCCCTGACGGACGCCTGTTATAGCTGAGCAGAGAGCGAATGTGCTGTTCCTGGAGAGGTTTAATGCCAGGGATATTAACCATCTGCCCTATTAAAAGGGAAGATTGACTCGGCTGCCCCTTGCCTGTACCACTACTGTTCAGTGGCAGCCACCTTGTTCCTGGGCAGGCAGATGTGGCACTGAGTGCTCCTGTGAAAGAAAAGTTCTCATTAGGGAGGAAGTGAGGGCACAGCACGTGGGAGGGGCTGGGGCTAATTTAATTTGTTTCCAATTTCCTTAACCCGGTAATTGGATTCTGATTTATTGAATATGCCTGAAGAACGCTGCGGATGATGCACCATTAGCCGAGCATTAGAGTGGCCACGGAGGAAATGGGGCTGCCGGCAGATGTGGGAAAGGCAGGCGCTGATGGGGAGGATGGAGGAGGGAGAAGGATCTGGGATTGGTGGTTGAGGGAGAGAGAAAAGTGCAGAGCTGAGCCCTCTCTGGAAAGATAATCCTTACTTGCAGCACAGGTGTCCCAGGAGCTGCTGCACATGATGCTCAGGCCCTGCCATGCAACCTGGAAGCTGATCTTTAATTGTGCAGCGGAAGTGTGTGGGACAGCATGGATAAACATGGCCTACTCTCAGAGCAGGGAGAAATTGCTGATGGCTGTGCAAGACCATATAAAGGGAGTCCAGCATGGGGTTGACTAGATGTCCCTCCCGTGAAGGGGCGAGCAGGGCTGTGTGGACCAGGCTGTTATGGGACAAAGGACACCCCAATGCTCATGCTGCTTGTCCTACTGGAGGCTGTGTTTAGAGGCTTGGTTTCAATGGAAAACCTGGATTAAGCTGCTTTGTATGAGCCAGACTGGAAGTGCTCAGGCTTCCTTGTTCGAGAGTGAACCCAGAGTGTCGGACCTTGATTCTACTCCAGCAGAATCTGGAGCAAGGTACATCCTGTTATGGACCCTACACCGTGCCAAGAGGCTCCTGCCCAGCTTGCACGAGGGTTTAGGAGGCTTTGGAGAGAGTCTCACCCATCACTTCATCTTGTTCCTGTACACAAGCAGGTTCTCCTCCAGCCTCTCAGGTGTTGTACTCTGCTCTGTGACCAGCTTTCCAGTGTGTTGGCTCTCCATCCTTCATTGCCTCTGTATGATGTGTGGCAGCACTGAGATGCACGGACCTACAGACCATGGTAATGCCTAGAGATCCATGCATTGTATCCTAATCCTAGGGACTGGATTGTGGGAAAGCTGCTCCTTACAGCATCTCTGTGGGGTGTTTTTCATTAGGGTGGTTGCAGAAGGTTTCCTGGTGTTTTCTCTGCTAATCCAGCCAAGCAGCTGGACTTGCCAGCGATACTGAATATAGAAAATCTGGCAAGAGCTGAGCAGCAAGCTCCTTGCCAGGAGGTCATGGAAAGGGCAAATACTTTCAATGGGATGGGATGTGGCACTGACAGCCAGTTGCTTAGCAATGTTTGCTGGATTGATTTTGTTTTTCAACTGCAGCCAGTGGAATAGTTTCAGATGGAGAGGAATTGCAGTGTTCGAGGAATCAGAGCAGGAGAAACCATGGTGACTCTCTTTGTCTGCCTCTGGCTAGTGCAGGGCTATGAACTTCTGCTTGGTTTGTGAGTGATTTCAGCCAAGGGAACTGTCATGCTTTCTATGGATTACCTTGTGTTACTTGGCCTGGGAGATCTCACAGCTGGAGCATTGCTCCTGGTGACCCTCTTATGTTTCACTGCTGTTAACTCCATTCCTGGTTGCCTGTTGACAAAGCCCTTGGACCACATAAAGGGCTGCCTTTCTCCAGGAGAGGACCTTGGATGGTCCTGTGGTGGTACATCCCATGCCCACCAAAAGTCAAGGTTAAAACATCCCTGTGACTGCTTCAGCAGACTGAACCTGGACCGTGGTGTCACATCCACACCGTGCACAGCCAGCTCGTGGTGCTGGAGTGGGTGGCTAGTCCCCCTCCACCATGATAGCCACGTGCAGTTTAGATTACCTCATCCCCACATCCCACCTCCTACAACTCCCACCGGCAAACTGCGGGACCGAAATGGCAGTGAATGAGTCAGTGCCAGGCGTGAGCATGGTGGGGAGAGGAGCTGAGGTTTCCAGTATTGCTCAGCGGCTTGGAAAGCCGACAGGGAGGATGCGTTACCTCCAGCCAGAAGATTTTGTCGTGATGGCTCCTGGGCTTTTTCCATCTGCGGCAGACAGCCCCTGGGGAGGCTGGTATTCGCCACGCCAGTGCTCCATATGCTGCTTGGGCTGACCTCCGCCTCCCCACGCTCTGCTGGGTTTGATGGATGTGCAGATGCTGTTGTGGCTGCCAGGCTCGGCTGGGACCGTGAGGCGCGGCCGGCACCGGCCTGAGCGGGAGTTTGCGCTGGCTGAGGGCGGCAAAGCAGAGAGGGGAAATCAGGGACAAGGAGAGGAGATGAGAGGCTGGAGGAGAGGTGAGAGCCTCCAGCAGACTTCTCCAGCTATTGCAAATCACGTCAGCCGACTTCAGGCATTTCCCAGTGTCTGTTTTCCTCTATTTGTCTTGCTTTCTACTTCAGCAGTGCCGATACGTGTTTAGTAGTGCTGTCTCAAGAGCTGATAAAGCAAGAAGGCCAAGGATAGAGCCCTCTCAAATTCTAGCATAAGACTCCGCATTTTTGAAGTTCCCTCCTTCCCTGAGTCCCAAGTGCTTTACAAGAGGTCCTACCAACCCAGCTAAAGTTTAATTTTACAGCTTGTTAGGGGTGTGCTTGTGTATGTGTGTGTCTGAGACAAAGAAAGCAGCTGCTAAGATGAAGTTGTGATTGAAACACGAGCCTGGCAGGGATGCTGCAGGCACGAAGATCAGGCGTTGCATTGTCTGCTGAAGGTGAGAGCATCCTGGCAGCCCAGAAGCCAGGTCCTGCCAACTTGTGCTCCTTAGAAAAGCTCTGCTGTTGTAGTGTGTCCTGTTCTCTTTGAGGGGAAGAACACACTCTAAGATTTCCTCCAGGTTTCTTGTCGTAAATCCCTGTGCTGTGCCAGCTGGAGAGTGTCCCTTGGGTAGGAAGGCTGCTTAGGACTGGTTGCTCTGCTCATATGGACTGTTCATGGAGGGTTGCGAAGGTCTAGGTGGTGCCTGTGATGTTCCCCTGACGCAGAGAGCTGCTGTCTTGTATTCTCAAGGTCCAGAAATGTCAGGCTTTCAGCCCTCAAGCAGGAGCATTACACACTGCAGTGCTGTTTTGACCCATTAATTTCAGCTTACATCCTCAGGGTGCAGAGCTTGCATATTCCACATCACAGTGGAGCAGTTGTGGTTGGGGTAGACAAAAATACCTGGCTGTGCTGAGTGTGGGAATGACTGGGAAGAACAGGTGGTCCTGAGGGTCACCTCTGCTGGGTGTGGCACCTGTGTACACCTGGGACTGAGTGTGGCTCTCTGCCCTTCCCTGTGTCCCACTTGGACACGGCTGGCACGTGGGAGCACATGTTGGCATCCCCGTGAAGATGAAATGAGATCAGCTGTGTCACGTGCAGGCTTTGGAATGGCTCTGTTTTTGGGTGAGTTGGTGATTGCCACCCAAGAGTGGCAAACAGTTGAGTGGACTGAGAATATTGTGATATCTTCTTGGGAGTGAGGAGTTGAAAAGGAGAAAAGTAGGTTTTGACAGCGTTACCTTTGGTTTAGCATGTTTATGATGGCATTGGACTTCTCACATTGCCTTGTCTTCTTCCAGCTTCCTTTTCCTCCAGACCAAAACCACTTTGAGGTTGTTCCTGACGTGAACACTGGGTCTCAGCAGCTAGAAATGCATTTTTTGCCTCACATAGGGATTTAAGCATCTTACCTTTCTTGCTTGCCTGGTTTCTTGAGAGTCCCCGAAGGAGGAACTTAATGTCTGGAGAACAACATGTATGGAAAAGCCCAGGTGGGACAGAGTGGGGGCTCTGCTCTGCTGTCCTCAGTGGTACCTGAACATCAGACCTGCAGAAGCAGGTAAGTCCCCAGGGTCCCTAACAGATGACCAAACCCACTTTGAATTTGAGAGAAGGTTTGCAGGGACCTAGATGGACCTTGCACAATTGAGAGCAGAACCAAACCTAGAGGTTTTTGAGGTCTCCTGTTATCTTTCACTTTGCTGACTCCATACATTTCGTACTTTGGCCTCTGGACTGTAGCTGGGCTAATCCACTTTCCTGTGTAATGCAGACTAAGTCCTGAGGGATTATTATTTTTAAAATGTGCTTATTCAAGCAGTGTCTCATGAGTTGCTGACTCGGGGTGTGCTGTGTGGTAGACCGGGGCAAGAGGTGGTGTGGGCAGGGGTGCATTTGCATGTGCCCTGTGCCTGATGCTGCTGAGTCCATCTTCTTGGGGCAGAGGGGTGGTGGGGCAGGTCTGAGCAGAGGAGCCTTGAGTGCAGTGCAGGTGGATGGGACCCCTGCCCATGAGGTCGTATGAAGGAGGGAGGTGGGTGAGGAGGATGGGGGAGAGAGAGTGTTCAAATGCTGCCACATCTCTAGACCTGGCATTGGTGAAAGCTGGAAGAGGTGTTCTCATGTGGCCAGATGTCTGTGCTGCTGGCTTTGCTTTGTCCTGTACCTTCTTGTGTGGGTGCTCCCCCATCTGATGCCCTGAGGGGAGAAGGGTGTCAGCACCTTGTGTGAGCTTGGGGTGGCTGGGTGTAGGGGGGTGTGGGTTTCTTCTTGCTTTTGGGGCTCATTATTAGCTGCCTGGTGGCTGCCAGCAATATCCTGAAGAGTTTTTCTGTCCCTTGATCTGTTAGTCCAGCTGTTACTCTGTTTTCTGGGCAGAGCCAGGATATTTGTCATATCAGTGCAAAATAAGATGTATCACTTTTGGGCAAAGTCCTGTATGTGTGAGGGCTGTCCCTGGATCTTTTGCCTGCAAAGCATTTTGGGGCTGAAACAGCTGGGTAAGAGAAGATCTGGGATACTCCTGATACTCCTGCCTTTGGTCTTGGTCTCCTTGTTTCTAGTGACAGCAAGAGCAGAGCACAACCCTGCAGGTGGGCAGGTAGGTACACAAATCAATGGTGGAAAACACCTTTGAGACTAAAGTATCTCCGTTAGGAAGCAGCATGATTGCTTTTGTCTCTTGGACACCAGAGCCCAAGAGGTTAGCTCTCAGCACTGTTTTTCCATCACCTCCTTAGGCTGAGATCTCTTGGGATGAAGATACGACAACAGTCCTTCAAGTAGAGTAAGGGCTGGCTTGTCCCTTCAGGATAAACTGGAATTGCCTGCATAGGCCAAGCTTTTGCTTCTGCCCTTGGTCAGATGGCTTTTGTGGCCTAAGTTTGAAACTTGGCACGGGGTGGACAGAGAGAGAATTGATCGGGATTCTTCTGTGCAGTCCAGTCACCCTTTGGCAGTGGTAGAAATAGCTAACACAGGTTGGTGATATGAAGGGAAGCATGTTATGTAGCTTCTATTGAAGCAGTTGGGCAGCTGAAAGTCAGTGAGAGAGGCAGCTTTGGGCAGCAGCTCGCTCTCCACACACTATTGCCAACCACTGACCAGCCATTTTGAGATCCAGCTGCGCTGTTGGTGTAAGAGGGGATTGTCATGTGGTGCTGGGATTTATTTTATTTTTTAGGGAATTGTTGTTCTTATCTCTTCTCATTGTAGTTACTCTGTTTTCAAGCTCTACAGCCCCCCAGGAATTCAGATCCACCCTAAACAGGTTGGTTGCTAGCACAGTCAGTTCCCCTGTCTGGGAAAATTTGCTGTCTGCTAGCAGAAGACCCAGTAGGGAGCTCCCCTTATCAAACCCCGTTTGATAAATCTAAAATCTGTAGCTTTGTGCTGGAGCTTTTACCTGCTGTCACTCACAGCTTGGACCTGTGCATTGCTGAAGCTTTGGAATGAGCTGAAGTGTAAAGCCCCAAGTGCAATGTAGAGGATGCAAACTGGGAAGGACAAAGAATTAATGGTGAGGTGTACGTGGAGAAAAGGTGTGCACTGCATCCCCAGACTACCACACACCAGTTATTTTGGCCTCCCAGCCCCTGTCAGGCAGCTGTGCCAGCATCTCATGGTTGTGGTGGCCAGTTTGTTGCCCACAGATTCTGAGACGACACCAGTTTTTGTCTGTTGGCTAAACCCGACCCACCTATGAGTATAAATGAGCCAAAATCTAAGTCTTTCACTCAAAACAGCTCAATTCTGTGCAGTGTAGATTCAGTCCATCTGGAGTGCTCACCACATGTAGTGGCGTTTTGCACTTGGTTTTCTGGATGGATTTGGGCTTGGAAACTCCAAGGAGGTTTGAGGAACAGTTGTGTGATCAAAACACAGAGAGATTGTTTTCAGGTAGCACAGAGAACAAGGAGTATTGAGATTGGCAATTCTTGGCAGCTAAGCAAGGAAAGCAAGACAGCTATTAATCAGAAACTGGCACTTCATAAAATCATAGAATAATTTGGGCTGGAAGAGACCACAGGAGGTCTCTGATCCAGCCTCCTGCTCCAAGTTGGGTCAGCTCTGTAATCAGCCCAGGTTTGTCTCAATGCAGAAAGCAATGAGCCCACTGGGACTCCTGCCTCTCAGGCTTGCCCCAGCATTTTGTAAAAGCTGATGTAATTTAAAAACCTTGATTGCAGCACATGGAATTTGTAGTTCTTTTCCCCCAGCTACCTGTGTTTGTGTAACAAGCTTTGGGGTTGCTTGAGGTGCTGTCCTTGCAGTGCTTGTGTTGCCTGTATCTTGTCCAGCCACCCGTAGCAAACGCATTCCAGTGAGAGGAGGGGTAGGTGCCTGACAAGCCTCCTGTCCTCACTGCCTGCCATCTTTTCCAGGATTTAGCGTTATCTTAGTACCAAATCTGTGTAACAAATCTGTTTTCACCCTGATGGAGAGCTGCTGAGGTGACTGGAGACCTTCATCCGTGTGATGAACAAGCAGAAGTCTGTGCTGCTGCCTGGGTGATGCTGGTGTGTTTGGTGGCCTCAGCTCATTCTGTGTGGGACAGCAACAAGGGGAGTTTTGTCATCTCCTCTTTTAGTGTTGATCACTTTTGGATGATTCACTTAAGTACCACCCTCATGTGTCTTCTCTGGCTTAACATTGCAAGGCTTTGCCAATGGTGGGGTTGAGAAAGGCTTGAGAAAACTTGGCCAAAGACATAAATCCCATGGAGTCTTCATTCCATTAGGTTGCCTGAAAGTGGAGAAAAATATTCACTGGACCATTTTAGCACTGCAGAAATCCAGTGTTTTGAGTTCTGCTTCTGCTGGAGTTGGTATCTGGCGTAGTTGTGGGAATAGCTGCGTTGAGGTGCCTCTTTCTGATAGTTGCACCCTCTGTTCCTGGAGAGCTTGTGCAAGAACTGTGATGGGTCTCTCTGGGGACTCACCAGCTGTGAACTGAGCTGGACACTCACAATCCTGGGAAATAGCTGGTGAGTGTCCAAGTCCCCATACTGGGAGTATCTGTGGCCACCCAAGTGTCTGTGACGTTTGCTGCCCCATGTTTTTGTCTGGTGGAGGTGGAGGGCTCAGCTGACCTGATGGCTTCTGAGGCAGGGACTGGTGGCTTCAGGGGACAAAAATTGATGAATGCAATGATCTTTTTTCAAATATCTTTCTATGTAATGTCCTCTTTTGAAGCTTTCTGGGTTTGGATTTTTTTTTTTTTATGTGGTAGGGGAAGAAAGAGTAGATGAGAAGGGTCTGCATGAAATGGGATTACAGTGGGTTTGAGCACTGAGAGAAGTTGCATTCCCTGGGGTTGGCAGCCCATATCTGAGCTGGGATCTATCCTTGGCTGGCGGTCCCGGCTAGACCATCATCCCAGCATTCACTTGTACTCCAGAACCTGTTCTTCCCTCCTTGGATGAATGGCAGAAGCCTGACAGGGCTTCTGCCATTGCCCATGTTGGATTTTCCTGTGCCTTTCCTGGGAGTTAGTGTGTTCCCTGGGCATCATGGA
Organism: Aleadryas rufinucha; assembly: GCA_013397815.1. Lineage (NCBI taxonomy): Eukaryota > Metazoa > Chordata > Aves > Passeriformes > Aleadryas > Aleadryas rufinucha. Next base: position 312,790 of record VZTH01007816.1, on the reverse strand, counting down.
CACCCAGACTGCCCTGTGTGACTTTCACAGACCTCACTGGAGAGGAGAGAGACTTTGAGGCACTGAGATCCCAATCCAAACCCAGATGCCTGAGGCAGCCTGTGGTACTGTTCTGCCCACTCCAAGCCTGGCCTAATCACTCGGTGGAGCTAGAGATCGTGGGTCGGGTCACTCAGCATTACCTCCTTGGCAGGGACACAGGGTCATTGTCACCACCAGTCTAACTGCATCCCAGGAAAAGGAGCTCCTGCCACCCTCTTGGTGTCAGGGGTGCTATGTCTTCTCACCCTGGCAATGCAGTGGCTCCACTCAGGTTTTTGGAGCACAGCTCAACTGATCCCAGGTTGCAGATCATGCCCTGGAGTCATGGGCTCTGGCTCTGGATGGTGGCAGTCACCAAGGGGGCAGGAGCTGAGGTGAAATGAGATGTTGCAGTTTTGTATCTTGAGGGGCTGCCTAGGGAAAAGGCTTTCATTAAAAATGGTTCTGGGAAGGAGTGCTGGGGCTGGGGGAGGCTGATGTTTCTCCTGGAGCAGGGTTGATTGTGTTTTGATTGTGGCTGCTGTGGGGAGGTGGCAGATGTGACGGTGCTTATTCTGCAGTGGTGGATTTTCAGTGCTGTTCCTCCCCTCTCCTTTTTCTTGCATGAGAAGGATGAGAGTAACTTGAGAAGCAGCTGAGGAGTGAGCTGGACTCTCTGAGGAGCTGATGGAAATGTACAGGCAGGTGTTTGGGATGCAGGAGGATGTGTTAAGTGATGCCAGGTAAGTGGTTGTGTTACTCAATTTTTTTCTGGAGGGCAAAGCTACTTCCATCTGAACGGGCTGTGCAAGGAGTGTGAGTTATGGCACTTGTCTGCACAGCAAGCAGAAGCTATTCCTGAGCTGTATTCTTGGCTGAAAGATGTCTGCAGGCCAAAGGGGATTGGCAGTGTGTGTACTGGGCGAGTTTGTAGGGACTCAGTGTCTTGGAGTCTGGCTGCTGGCAGTGGGGATGACTGGACTGTTCCAGCAAATACCATGGTATAATACTAAATTTCTTACTGCTGTGTTTTGTTTATCCAAGTTATCCCTTCTCCCAGCCCTTCAGTGCCTTGCTGGGTAGGAAGAGCATCTGCACGGGACAGGCATCTTCCCAAGGAGAATCTGAGGAGCTCACAGGGGAGCAGGCACAGCTTCCATCCCAGCTGTCCCTTCTCTGAAGAACACCTTTATTTTGTGTTCCTTGCCAAAAATTGTGGTTTCAGAGAGAAAAAAAGCTGAAAACGTTCCCCCCCTTCCCCTCACCAAGTGATGTATTTCTTTCTCCTAAGTAATTTTGGCTCTGTTTCCCTATGAGACAGTTTTGATTTCATTTTGGAAATTCCCCACTCACCCATCCACTGCATTTTGCCAAGAAAAATGCATGCACAAAACAGTTCTGGGTCGATCTGAAGTGACCCTTCCCTCGTCCTTTTCCAGTTCCTCCATTTTCCCTGCTTGCATCCCAGCCCTGTGGAAAGATGTGTGCTGTACTGAGGACTTACGTGCAAGCACTGGGGGAACCTTGTTCTGTGCTTGTGCAGTCCCTGTGGGAATTTGCTTCAGTGGTTGATTCCCCCATGAGAACAGGTTTGGTTTTGGGATGGAAGAGTTAGGAGAGCCCTTGGGATTTCCCTTTTGTTGTGCAGACTGGGGCGCTGGAACAGTAAGGGAAGAGAGTTCCTGGGGAGAAGGGATGGAGAACTGGTGCTCCCGTGTCAGCTGAGCCACAGTGCCTTGGTTTAAAGCATCCCTGCACCAGAGGGCATGGAATGGACGAGAAGAATGTGTACAGCCTTTGGAGAGGGCTTTCCCTCTGTTAATATTCTGTGGCAGGTTTGTTTGTGTTGAGGAGTAACCACTGGTGAGATGCACTGTTAGCCCAGAGTTGAGCTGCTGTCTATCCATCAATACCACGTGTCTCTCTCCGGCCTCCAGTCTCTTGCTCAGTCCCTTGGGAAATGGCAGAGCTACTACTGCCAGGGCTAATTATTCCTCAAGACAGAAGACATGTGATAAAATATTAACCTTTTTCAAAAACAGAGCCCCAGTTAATTAGCTCCACTTTTGTGACACATTCACCCAGAGATGAAAGCTCGTTCCCCAGATACCTGTCTGTGGAGAAGTGATCTTTCTGTGTGTTCCTGTCACGGTGGGGGACACGGAGGGAGAGCTGGGAATTTGATAAAAGACAGTGACCTTCCAGTCACTGCGCCCTGAGGACAAACCACTCCATTTCAAGGTGAGCAGTGCCAGGATACGGGCACTGCTGCTTTTGTTCAAGAGCATGAAGCTGGAAACAGAGACAGAATGGGTGGTGAGATCCACCTCACTCCCCAAACCTGGGCTGTGTCTGTGTTGTCAGTGCCACATCTCTGGAGCTTGAATTTGGGGGCTACGTGTGTAGATAGGGCTCGGTAGAGCTGAGTGAATAATGGTATTTCTGTTCTCTGGTTATTTAAGAAAAAGAAAAGCCAAGAGATAGCAATTTCAGGATAAACCAAAAGCAAAGCTGTTGGCGAATCTGAAAGTAAAAAGACAGAAAAACTTAAAGCCAAGGGATCTGTTTTTCTCATCCTGAAAAGGGAAAAATTTCATTTAGATCTCAAATGTTTTTGACACTTTAGTCATCTAAAAATGACAAGCTGTATTTAAAAGCAAGTGATTTTGAGTATCAGATGAAAAGTACACATTGGGCTCCTGAGGAATAAACGATGTGCTGGAGTGGAAGTGATGCTGCAGTGTGCGTTGGCAGATGCAGGAACCACTGGTGTGTGGCAGTCACTGCACCAGGAGAGGCTTCTTCCCAGTGGAGGGAGAAGTAGGGGTCTCTGACAGACCAGGATTGACCGCAGAGCCAGCCGTGGCCCTCGGGGTGACTGTGCCAACATCAGCCAGTCCATGGGGGCACTGGATCTCCTTTTTAAACTCCACATGCCTCCTTCCCTGCAACGGGCTGGAAGGATCATGGGGTTTTTATAGGGAAGAGAAAACCTTGCTTGTCTCGGTGCCTTCCACAAGGTACGCCCACCTGAACCACACCAGGGCCCAGTGATGGTTTGGTGATGGCCATCCCTTCATCACCAAATGCTTCAGCATTCCCAGGGTGCCATTGATCACTCTCTGCTAGAACCATCCTCTGCCTTTGACTGCTGTAATGTATTGACCACTTGTCTTATAGTTATTACGTGCCATCGATTACTTTGATAACTTGCTCCAAGTAATTCTGACAGAATGAAGTTGTTTGTTTAACTCTTGTGCTTGTCTCGCTATTTCTATTGACCTCATATGTTTATGTAGGCTGAAGTCAAAGTCAAGTATTAGTAAATAATGGAACTAATTCTCCGAGACTCGCTCCTGTTGATAATTAAGGCCATGAGACAGTTTCCTCCATCAAACTCTTGTTTGTTTTTTTCAGCTACCCAGCACCTTAAAGATGTACTCCATCAGCTGCAGCAAAAGGGCGGTTTGTTTTGGGGCCATTTGGGTGGATTTCTCCTGTAAGCACTGTAGATCCCTACATGTTGGAAGTGTTTTTGAGCTGTCATAAGTGTGGAGCTGGGTTTGTGCTTCCCCAGCTGTGAGTACGGAGGTGTTGTGAGGATGGGGGCTTCCTCTGCTTTGATTTGCCACGTGGTGCCAGGAAGCTCCGGTCAGGAAGCATCCTCCCTAAGGAATCTTTACATCCAGGGTTCCGACCTTCTGAAACGTAATTTCAGGTTGTCCTGGCTTCTAAAGATCTTTAATAATGGATTGGTGGTTCTCCATGAAGATGCAAGGTACCAGATTTTGCTTTTACTTTCGCCAAGTGAAAAACTTTGCCATCAGCTCTGGAATTCCAGTAAAACTGGCATCAGTTTAAAATTCTGCAGAATTGTACTGGTTTTGTTTTCTTCTTTTCACTTTTGTTGGCTCCATGTTTCTTTTTGCCTCAGTTCTGAGGAAGGAAGGGTGGAGGGAGTCAAGAAGCAAGACAGACCCTGAGTCTTTGTGGAGGGCCCTAGAAGTCTGAATTATTCATGAACTGCTTTGAAAATCAAGACACACAATCTGGTTTAACTTGTTTTTAAAGGCAGCAATGCTATTCTTTCCTTCCTTCTTAGTAAATTCTCTTTTTTTTCCCTCCCCTTTTCTGAAGACAAAAATCCAGCAAATTTTTAATGAATTATAAATGCATCTTCTCATCAGTTTTGAGGTTCACAGGCAGCAGCACGTCATGCGCACAGAAGGTTATTTTTACCTTCTTGCATTTCCCCTTTTCTTCAAATTTAGTCGTTTGATTAATTTTTTAGATATCTATCTTGCAGGGAAAAGAAAGAAAGAGACCGAAAGAGGCAGTGAGTTGGAAGAAGTATTAATTGCACACTAGCCAAATACAGCACTGCTTCAGGTTCCAGAAGCTGTGTAGGAAGATGTCCTTCTTGGTCAACCCAAGGAGGCTGATCTCAGGTCAGCCTGTGGTTGAGTTGCACCAGTTTGCAGGACTCTCCTCTTTTGTGCATTTTCCAGTTTTTTTGTGGGGTCGGCAGAGGTGCAGACTTGGACAGGTTCCTCTGGACATCTCATCTACAGCCAGAGATGGTTCACTGCTCGAGCAGATTTTTCCTGATGGTCTTCTTTACAATTTTATCCAATTACATCTAGTTCAAGCCTGCTAAATAACTCCTTGTTAGCACTGATGCTAACCAACATTGAGTATTTGTGGCAGATGTGCCTCCTTACCCTTGCTCAAGCCCTTGCACACCCCAAAGTCATCTGCTCAGCCAAGGATTCCTCTCTTTGGATCACCACTGTTTCTCCCAGCCCCAGCAGCGTCTGTTGCACGTCACCCTAGGGATTTTTCAGTCCGTTTTTGGGAATGCAAACCTGAGGCACATGCTAGTCCAGCACAGAGAAATCCTACCGACCTTTTTCAAGGGCATTTTTTCACTTTGGCAAGCCAAACTTGAGCTGGCATTCCCTGCAATCACATGGCACTGCCAGCTGACATCTGACTCCGTGTCCTTTCTTCTTTCCTTTTGGCACGTCTGCTTTCTGGACTGTTGTGGCTTCCAGCTGTGTTTTCAGCCTCTCTTTGCTCTAGGCCTTTTGGTGTTTCAGTAGCACCAGCCTGCTCACAGCCATGGCCAGCCCGAGGTGGACCTGCAAGACCCGGTTAGGCACAAGAGGGTCTGTAGTTGGTGGCCATTCCTGCAGCCACTGCTTTTCCTGTTGTGCTGTGAAGGTCACATCTGTGCTCTGAGCGGTGACATTCACACTCAGATTGTGATGTATCCTGGTGGAGCTTAGAGAGAGCACCAGAGTGAATCCCAGAGCTTTTTCATCAGATCTTTATGCCGGACCTCACCCCACATACAGGATGTGCTAGCAGTTGTCTCACTGCTCACAGCTGTGCCCTGGCGAGGCCCTGGGTGCTGTGGTGGTGCTGGAGATACATAGATCATGGTCAGGCCTCTGTTTGGCAGCCTCTTCCTGACTGAGGAGGGGCAAAGCATACCTGGAGAAGGAGCAGGAGATGCTGGTATAACTTGAGAAGGCAAAAGAGAGTTTTGGAGGTCTCTCAAAGCTGAGTGAAAAAATATTTTGAGGCAACATGCAGGAGAGGTGGCTTGGGGACAGCCAAGAAGAACCGAGGATGTTGATGGGAGATGAATGCCATGAAGAAGATCACTGACCCCTCTATGTGCTCTGGTCAAGCAAATTCTGAATTGTTGTGTCCCATTTATACTGTTGTATGAGAGTGGTGCCTTGACTGTAACGTGAACCGCACTTCTTGGATTTTCCATCTCTGGAGGTCATCAAGTAATGATTTTTTGAAAGGTACTCTGCAGTCAGGCTCAAGTCACTGGACGTAATGCATGGATAACTGAGAAATGCAGAAATAACTGGGAGAAATGCCAGAGAGACTGTTTCCCCGAAGTCACGTGAGGTGGTGCACAGTCCTGTCCAGCAGTAAGCTCTACGAACTTACTAGATTGCATATGAGTTGGCACAGACATTGCTTTATAGTTCTATATCAAACCATGTCCAGGGCTCCTATTGTTAAGAGTATTTTCATGGAAGTCTCCTAGGTTAGTTATTGGGAAGAAATCTCTTTTGTGAGGGCCATGAGGCAGTGAAACAGGTTGCCCAGAGAAGCTATGAAATGCCACGTCCTTGGAGTTGTTCAAGTGTTGGATGGGATTTAGAGCAACCTGGTCTAGTGCAAGGTGTCCCTTCCCAAGGCAGGGGGTTGGAACTAGATGATCTCTAAGGTCCCTTCCAACCCAAACCATTCTACGTTTTTATGATTTATGAATTTTGCTTCAGCTCAAAGACAGGGTTTAGGCACAATGGTTTTTCACTGTTGTGTGTGCTACCCTGAGTGGTTGTCCTGAGAGGTGTGACCAAGGTGCCTGCATGTCCTGCCGTCCATCCCTGCAGGTGTGCAGAGCCTGGGTAGGTTTGCTACTGGCCAGGACAGCTGAGGCTCTAATCTTTTCCTTTCCACTGACGGTTCTGTACTTGCCTGTGGTGGGTAGCGGCTTCCTCTCTCCCTGGGGCAGTAATTTTCATTTTCCTCCATGGGAGTAATTTTTCCCACTTTGGGGAATGTTGTCTGAAATCAGAGTGGTTTGTCCATGAGGGCTGGTGTGAACCCAGCCTGTTTGTAGTGGCAGGTCCCTGTCCTTTGGGCTGACGTGAGAGCCTTGTGGCTGCAGAGTGCAGAGAAACCCAAACACCCTCAGTTTGGATGTGTGGTGACGAGACTGCTCTCCTGTGTGTTTCCAAGGAGAAGAGAGGAGCCAGGAGGGAGGTGAAAGATGGTGTAGCTCTGCCTGATGCAGCTGGCTGTTTGAAATAAATATGCAGAGAGTGCTTTGGAAGTGGTGAGCTGTGTTGAGGGAGAGTTTGGACTTTCTGGAAAATGCTAAAAATTCAAAGCAGAGTTGTTGGCAAGTGGTGGCTGTTGAAGTAGAAAAGAGGAATGAGCAGAAGCCTGGCAGGGGGAGTGGGATAAGGATAGCAATTGCTTGAAGGAGGTTAATGAGGTGTGGTGAGGAGAGAGTGAATGTGAGAGGTGAGTTTTGAGAGACACAGCACAGCTCTGTGGGCATGTGATGTGCCCTTGGATGAGCCTGGGGGCACCAGGAGAGGCTGTGGAACGGAGTCCATCTCTGCTCACACTGTTAATCTTTATCATTGAGCTGGGCAGCTGTGTTGGCAAGGGGGGCTGTGGTTTGGTGAGGGGCACTATGAGTAAAGTTTGCCATTTTAAAGGTGAAATGGGTTCAGATTCCCAGGGAATGGGCACACACTGCCCCGTCAGGAGGATCTGTAAGGATGCAGGGGCAGCTGTGTGTAGAGGCCACCAGTCTGTGATACCACACTGCTCACCAGGAGCAAGCACAAGGGCTGAAGAAACTCAAGAAAACAATCATGAGTAAGGGACTTTGGATGCCTGGGGGCAATGCTGGAGTGTCCAAAGTTTGGGACTTTGCAGGAGAGCTTTGCGATTCCTGCAGTGAGTGCAGGGCTCTGGCTGTCTGCTCCCTGTCCCCACAAAGAGGTGCTCCATAATTCATTCCTGAGCTGTTTATGGCATATTGGGAACATGGAGATGAGATGTGCTGCACTGTCTACCCTGAAGGAAGTATGACAGGCAACCAGTGCAGGCTGGGATTTTCCAAGGCTGATTCCTAAGGTGTTTGTAGCCAGACTACCCCTTTCAGAACTTTCTCATTCTGAAATTATTTCCATTTTGAATGGAAAAAAAACCTTTAAACAAAAAAAGTGACTCTCCCATCAAATGAAGTTTGACTTCTTGCATGAGGAAATAAGAATTGTTCTCCATCTGGATGCTCTCCCTAGGGTTTTTAGGGCAGGCCAGCCTGGCTTCTGTCTTCTTTCACCCTACCCAGATGCTGGGAGCCTGCAGAGCAGGCTGGCAGCATTCCTGCTTGCACTTGCTATGCCAGGATTGCTCCCCAGTCCTGCTACAAGGTTTCAAAGCATCAAACTTTAAATGGCTTTAGCTAGTGAGTTTCAGCACACTGCAAATACAGGCAGTGCAGTTATTACCTTTTTTTAATTTTTTTTTTTTTTTCTTACAATCTGAAAAAAACACAAACTTTCATTGGTTTTCTGAAAATGTTGTGGGTGTTGTTTTTGGTTTTGTTTTTTTTTCTGTTGGCAATTGGGTGACCTATGAAATACCATCAGCAGCATGAAACGTTTATCCAGTGACAGCCTGAGGTAACACAGGCAGCTTTTAGCGGGTTTATTTTCATTATTACAGCAATTTTAGGGCTGCATGCTGCAATTTTCACTTGCAGTGAGGTATTAAATTGAAATTACCCCAGATGTAATTGTCACACAAAATAATTCTGGACATGCTGGATTTAATGCTTTTCCAAGCTGTGGTTTTTATTATCCAAGTAAGTGCCAAAAAAGACACTTGTAGTCAACAACTTAAACTGAAATCTGCCTTCTGGGGACCCAGGATGTTTAGCTGCAGTTACACTGGGGGAGGAAGGAAAAAAGAAAAGAGACCAAGTGGAGGAAACTTTGGGAAGGCTTCTGGAATAAGAACCCAGGGATAAAATCCTGGGCGAGGGCAGAGTCAGGGCCATAAGGGACCCAGGAGGAGGAGCCCTGGATAATACAGCAGCTCTGCCTAACCCTTTTCAGGCAGTTTTTGGAGAGGCAAGTCCCAGCTGTGGTGTAGTGCTGGTCATGGAGGCGAAGCGAGGCTGGGGGTCCATAGCAGCATCATTCCTGTCCTTGGGATGTGACAAGCCTCAGTAGACAGAAGCCAGGGGTGAGTTGCAGCTCTGGAGATGCCTGTGTGGGACGTTCCAGCTCTTCCCATGTGCACATGGCCTGGTTGGGCCAGTCTGGTGCGCCGACATCTGGAGTTTTGAAAGCAAGTTGTGGCTCACGAGGAGCGTCAGCCAGCCTGCAGCATCCCCAAAGCACTCCCACCCGTGGGAGGCACAGACACACCCAGCTGCTGCCTTATTTACCAGCTCCTTAGCTGTTGTAATAATGTAAGTAAAGTATTGATGACTTTGTATTTTCTACTCTCTCTCATTCTCCTCCAGAAATAGCTTCCCTTGTTTGCTCCACAGAACCCTGCTGGAAGTGGGTGGCAGGACACGCATCTGGGAGCGGGGTATAAATAGCACAGGGAGAGCAGTTGCCATAGTCTGTGCCTGCAGCTCCGCAGAGCAAACGGGAGCTGAGCCTGAGCGTGGCGAAACTGAGCAGCAGCTTCTTTCTCATCCGATCAGTTTGGGATGGCTCAGCTGAAGCAGGGTACTGGATGATGCAAGGGGCAGCAGTGACCCAGAGAAGCAGCTGAGGGCATGACCTGGTGCTGTTTCATAATTCAGAAACCCTCTGTTTTCCGCATCCCCGAGATGCATTTTTGATGGATGAGGGTGTTGTCGCACAGGGCAATGTTGCTGAACTTTCTCCTGCATATGGAATAGCTGTGTGACTTTGGTGTCCTTTGGGGATGGACCCAGAATTAGAATTGGCTCGAAGGTGAATTTCTGGTGTGGATGACTGTGCTGAAAGAACAGGGGAGGGATAAGAAACCTGCTTTTGGCCAAGTTGAAGCAGAATTTGGAAAGGGTTTTGAGTGAAACAATGAGAGAAAGCAGCAACTAATTTAGTGTGAGCGTGCAAATATTTTTTTCCCACCCAAGATACCATTTTTTCCTTATCTTTGGAATTTTCTCCTGTTGTGCACCTTTTTTTCCTTTAATTTAGTTTACTTTGTAAATAATCAGAAATGCAATTTCAAAATTAAAATATGGAAAACCCCATTAAAAATAATATCTGGAGCATTTTGGCATTTGAGAGATGCAATGTGCTGTTCTGAATAGCATAAACCAGCAATATCTGGCTGCTCTTACGTGCTTTCTCCGCTCCATCCTTAACTTAATTTTTCCATCTGTTTTTACTTCGCCTTGCAGGTACTGTGGTCCAGAACTTTGAGGGAGCAAACTGATGGTTTGTTGGGAGAGTGGCTGCTCAGGGCTCTTTCCTGCTGCATTTGAGGATGGTAGTGGTAGCACCTGGGCAGTGACACAAGAGCAGACAAGTGGCATGTGGATGGGAAGGGACAGGATGGCTGCGATGGAGAGCTGCTGTTGTGTCATCTTAAGACCATCTTAAGAGACTGATAGGGACCTGGAAAGGGCAGCATGGATGTAAGACGTATCTGGATTTTCTGAGCTAGGAATATATTGGTGTCAGTCTATAAAAGCCACAAATTTAATCAGCTAAAGGTCAAAGTAATTACAGAGTCTGTGACATTTCCTCCTGGGAAGGAGGCAGCAGGGGCTATGGTTGCAGCTGTGGGTTTTTGCCTTCTGCAGGCTGGCTTGGAAAGTTTTAAATCCCAATCTTCCCTGTAGTCTGGTTATGCAATTAAGGCAGAATTAATAAGGAAACAATCAATTTAGAAACAGGGCTTGGCTTACCTTGCAACTGGCTGGTGGGAATTGCTTCCTCAGGAGGCTGGGAGTGAGGCTGCTTGGAGCTGGAGCTGCAGGGATGCTCTCAGCTCTACTGGTGCCACGAGCCAGGGGGATCAGAGAAGCACTGGTGGTGGGTAGCTGGGAAGCACTGGTTAGAGGAAAGGGCTGCCAGCTGGCTACCTCCCTTCTCATCCCTTCCTATTAATGGCAGTTAAATTCTTTGCTGCTTTAATCCTCGGTGACTTCCTTGGCATTTTCTGGACTCCTTCAGAAATGATTCACACAGAAAAAGTCTTATTTATTTGTAATAGTGGGTAGAGTACCATTTACCAACTGACTCTGCTGCCTGTGTTAATGAAGTGAGCTCCCACTTGGAATTCCAACACCTGAATGACCTTTTCTGCTTTCTCCCTGCCCAGGTGTACGACTTTGCACTACAGCCAGGACCTCCTACCCACCAGCGTGGTCATCACCTTCCACAATGAGGCCAGGTCCACCCTGCTAAGGACAGTTCGGAGGTAAGAGCTCCTGGGGATCTCTTAAAGGACGATGAATGGGCCAGTGGTCATCATGAATAAAAGCAGAATGTGTTTGCTCTCACCACAGCAACAGGACCAGACCTGCCAGCTGTGGTCTCAAATGGTGACCGAGACAAATTAGCCTGAAAGGTGCTCTCTGAGAAGTAGGTTTTACAGTGGGATGCTCAGGAAAGTGAGGAGCTGTGCTGCCTTTGCACGGTCTAGCATGGGAAACTCTTGAGGGATCATCAGCAGATTAGACAAGAGTCTGGGCTAAGAGCTTTTTTATCCAGCTGGGTGTGAGTGCTCAGCTGTATTTTGTCCCAGCCCTCTTGGGACAGCTATCGTTCTACGGATGTCTGCTCCGGTGCTGCTGTTTGAGTTTCTCCAGGGCCCCATCGAGTGCCAGAAAGGCTTGCTAATTGAGAAGCCCTAATGACACACATGCAGCCCAGATTTTCAATGATGGTTTCTGTACTCCTGCAGCGACACAGTGGAGCACTCTGGGCATGTGGCCATTCCTTCATTTGTCAGTTTGTTCTTGGCTGTGTTTTTGCTGTCGTGGATAGACTGAAGGCTTCATTTTCACTTCAGGTTTTTGAAATCAGTGTTTAATCCCAATGTGTGCCTTGAATACGCAGGTTTTCTTGTGGGAAGACCTGGTGAGGTGTGTCCAAGTCTAGGCTGGTGGGTTCCTCTGTAGCAAGCGTGGGTGTACTGTGTTCTGTGCCAGTAGAGTTTTGCAGCTGCATCTCATGCACACATAGTGAAGGTCTGTGCCCTGCTGCAAGTCTTGTCTTCTAAACCCTGGCATCCCCAGGGATCCCTTGCCATGGCTGGTACTGGTCAGACTGGGGTTGCTGGTTAGGGGGAGGCTTCAGCTGTGCTCTCTTCCATGTCATATCCTTGCTGAGCTTTGCTCTCAGCATCCTTCCTCAGGTGAGCGTATCCAGGGCCGCAAGTGAATTTGACAGTCCTGAAATTGAATTCCTGCTCTGCTTTATGGTTTCATGCCCAATCCTGTCTCCTTCCTTCACACTCAGTAATCTGTCACTGCTTTCTGTCTCTAGAGTGTGTGGATTTTGGGTGACACTGATGCTTGGTGCTGTGCACCACCTCTTTGATCCTGGACTTTCTCTTCCATCTTTACAATGCCTTTATAAGTTTGCCATTCTCCAGAACCAGTTATAACAGAGGTGGCAAGGGCAGTCCTCCAGCCCCTGAGTTATAGGGCACTTATAACATGTGAAGTGCAGGGATGAATTTTAATCTCATTTCTCCCCATAACTCAGCACCTGACTGTCCTGCCAGGTGTGATCATGAATGATGTTGTCACATGAGAAGTGTTAGTCCCATGGTACAGCTCTTAGGCCTGGATCCCCCTGGCTTCATTAGAGAACTGTTCATTGCAGTGATGGCAAGGTTAGAAATACAGGTCCATTGAATTTTTACTTCTTCCTCTAGATGGCTGTCCTTTGAAGTTTCTTACTTCCAGCATAAAAAGACTTTCTTCCTTGTTCCTCTTCTTTTCTTTTGCTTGACTTGATTAATTGGCTTTACTGCCTTCCTTACCTGGTTGTGTGTGATTTCCACCACAGCTTTGCCCTGTGCGCTGCTCCTCCTCGCTTATGGGCCCTGGCAATTCCAGTGCTCATGTTTTATCTGTGGGGAGGTTTTCCTCAGCTCCAGGGACCCTCCTGAGCCCTCTTTCTTGTAGGTTAATCTCCTGACAGTTCCAGAGCCCCACAGAGCATCCCACTGAGCTGCAGCACAGAGGCAAGCCCAGGAAGTGAGGAACTGCGATGACAGCATCGGTCCCCATCTCATCTGCCTCTCCCTGGGCTGAGATTCTGAACTCTCCTGAGCTGAGCCTCTTTTTTCTGGTCCTCATGGTTTGGAGGTGGCCTCTTGGCACCAGGGTTCACCTGGTTTTTCCTCCTGGATGGAAAAACCCTGGTGAACCTCCTCCAGGTTCACTAGGGTTTTCCTCCTGGATGCAGTGCATAGAGGCTTGCTTTGATCCAACCAAGCCTAGGGATACTAATCCTTGGTGGCAAGCTGGTGACGTGGCTCCTGCTCTCTTCCTCTTCAGATGTGGTTGTGCACGTATTGCCACCTCCCTGCCTCTGTTTGGACCCAGCTGAGAGCTCCTCTGCCTCTTTAGCCTCTGTAGGTTAACTTGCTATGCCTTGTCACTGCTTGGGGCCTTTTCCCTCGTGTTCACCAGATACTCAGTTTAATTAGATTTTCCAGATGACTCCATCCCATAGTGGCTGTAACAACATGGATCATTTTCCTTGGCCATTCAAAACAAACTCTGTCCTCCTGACAATGCTTTGTGCCTTTTGGGGCAGTCTGTGGCCAACTGCTTTCAGCACTGGGCACCTCTTCTACCCTGTTCTCCCCAGTACATCTCCACAGTGGTGTAACCCAGGTGACAGATGGACAGACTAAGGAACAGAGAGGTGATCTCTCTGTAGCTGGTGGAAGATACTGAACTGCAAACCTGGTTTTCTGAGTTCCAGTATGTTGGATTTTCCAGCCTCATTACAGAATCAGTGTTCTCAGTTAATCACCATGGCAGGAGCAAGAAATAGGACAAAGGGACATTTCTTGGCTTGTCCAAAGCTGTGGGTGATGGGGCACTGTCCCCACAAAGGGGGCACTTCCTACAGGACTCCATGTAATCACAGAGGAGTGGCAGAGGGAAGTGCTGCTGAAGGCAGCAGCGGAGGGAATCGCCTCTTGTGGAAGGGACCACGCACCTGATGAGCAGGGGGGATTTTGCTATTCCTGTGGTTTTCCTGGGTGCTTGAGAGCCTCAATGCTCCCCAGGTGCTGAGGCTGAGCTGTGTTGCCGGCTCAGTGTGTTTCAGGCTCGTGGTAGGAAGCAGCAACACGTGGCCTCCACAGCACCCCTTACCCAGGTCACATTGGGAGCATTTGGGACGGTTCGTTTATGGACATTTTGCGTTGTCGGAGTTGTTGAGAAAAGCTGGTGGACTGTGTTGAATAATGAATTCATTTAAAAGTTTCATGATCTTTTCTCTGACTATTTGCCAGCTGAAAGTAAAGCAGGGGAAAAAAAGAAAAGGTAAATTTATTGAATGCCCAGATCTCTGCAAATGATGAGGTCAGCATTTATAAATGTGTGTGCAGCTGTGCTTGTGAATGTGTACAGCTGTCCAGGGAGTAGGGACTGGATGTCATGAGAAAGGGAAATAGAAAATGGGAAAAGAGGCCAGAAAGGAGGAGATGGGGCATAGCAAAGTAGCTCTTGATATTTTTTAAGGTTTTTTTTTTTACTGTGCAGATGGTGAAGAAAGTATCATTGGGTTGTTTCAATCACTCACTTTTCAACAAGTTCCTTATCCCTCTGTGGTTCAGTTTCACGTATTTCAAGCTCCAGGGCTCAGTGCCTAAAAAATGGTAAGAGTCTCCAACAGTGCATGAGATGGGACTGTGTGAGTAAACCCAAGGTGGGAAGGCAGGAGCAAGGGAGAAAATAAGTGGTAAGCATTTAAAATAAAAAATAAAAACCCACCAAAACAACAATTTTTTCTTTCCTGTCTTTCCATCCTATACTAGCCTGGATTTAGCAAGGAAATCCTAATCCTGTCATGTGGATGACCTGCTGGGCCGATGGTGAGACAGTCCCATTTACTCTGCTGAGTGGTTTTTATTTATTTATTCTTCAAACCTGCAACTGGGGAGCTCAGGGCAGGAATAAGAAAACTTAAATTATTTACCTCTTGCTGACAAACCAAAATACATCCTTTGGCAGGAGTCCTGATGCAAGTGCTGTGAATACTACATCAAATATTTAGATCATTAATTAGCAGAGTGAATATCATGCCTTTCATTTTCCCATGCTAATAGGTGAGAGAAGTGATGTCCTGGGCAGTTAGCACCTCGCACCTTCCTCTCGTGCCACTGCCTTGTCTGCATCCAGACACATCTGAGACAGTGAGGTGACAAAGCCTCCTTGCTTAGGCACCATAGAGAGTCTGTGCCATAACTGAAATGAGCTTGATTAAAGAAGCAAAAACAAGCCAGGTGTTGCACAGAAACTGTATAATTAGCACTTTGTGCTGACTATTTTTTCATTTCTTTTTTTCTTTTCTGCTTTTTATTTAAACCCTGGACTTTTTTTTTTCTCTTAATTTGCTAATCATCTCTCGTGGTGACTGAGTACACAGCCCTCCGTGCGCTTTTACCTTTTGATGTTAACATAAGAGAACTCTTGAATTTCAAAGAGCTTGGTGGGTATTTGAAAGAATGAAATGAAAAAGCCGCAGTGTAATCAAAGCTCATTATGGTTATTCTTGGTGTGATGTCTTTCTTCCTACATAATTAGCCATTTGGGGTTGTTGAAGCAGTTCATTTTGGTGGGTATTTTCTCTCTATACTTTCAGTCTGATTTTGATAATTGTGACCCTTGGCCCTTTTCATACTTTATTATCCTCCCAAAGGTGTTTCTTTATCCCCCAACAAGTCCTAATATGTTGCCATGGAGAGGATTAGCAGGTTCATGAGTTCTCTAGGATGGGTGTCCACAGTCACTTCTCTAAAGCAAGTGGGTAATGACCAAAAGCACACTGACTTGGTCAGAAGGTGTAAATTCCTTCCCGCAAACATTTTTCATGTCATACATGGTCAGGGTGACTTTTGCACTGGTATTTATTTGGAGATGAAATTGTTGGATCCAGTGCTTACCTCTGGGTAGATGGAAAAGGATCCCAACAAATTCTTGAGGAGGATGGAGGAATGACCTTACAATGAAAATTTGAGATGAAATTCTCCATGGTTATGTCTGCATAAGGTAAATAAATCAGAACAAAGAATATTTCGGCATTGTCTTTTCAAAATAATTCAGCAGCAAACCTTTTCTTATTAGGTTGAGTAAGCGCTTTCTGGACTGGAGGCATGAGCTTTCATTTTGATGGTAACAGGTCTTTTGGCAATTTAAAGGAGAAAATGTTGTGATCTTTGGCTCAGCAGAACTTAGAAACTGTTTTGATTTGTTCAAATATGCCCATCACTGCAGTATATATCTACCTATGTTTGATTTCAGGGAAAAAAATCTATAATAACAGAGGGACTTCAAAGCACTGTAATATTGTCTTCTGATTTTACCCATATAAAAGGGAAAAAAAAGCCATGCACAGATGTAAGGAAAGGAAAGTATTAAAAAAAAAAATCAAAGTTGAACAGAGGCACAAGTAATAGAAAAGCCGGCTTTGAATTTTTAAAAGTGCTTTTATGGTCTATCTGAAAAAAAACCCCCAAAAACTGTTACGTTGAAAACGTGGAGGATTTGATGCCTCTTTTTCCCATCCTCCCTGAGGAGCGCTGCAGGAGGGGTGCTTATATTCTGTGTTTCCAGCATCATGTGTGCGTTATTATGTGGTTAATAGAGCACCAGGCAGAAAATGCATTGGAGACAGCATCATGTGTGCGTTATTATGTGGTTAATAGAGCACCAGGCAGAAAATGCATTGGAGACACGAATTTGTCTTTGCTGGAGATCTCTCTGTGCCTGCATCAAGTGGCCCTGGGCTTAGCAGCAGTTTTGGGGCTTGCTGGGGTCTGTGCACCGACTTGCAGGTGTAATAATGAGCTGAAAGTGCACTGAAACCACAGGACAGCAGGTCCCATAGAACCAGCCTTTGGACCACCCTCACCAGGGGGAGTTGTTCACTGGAATTTTGGAAGAGTGTTTCGTGGTGGGGGAGTCCCACAAAGGATTTGAAGGGAGAGGTCTGTGAGGGTACAGGTGGGGGGATGCTGTGCCACCCACAGTGGTGTCTGTCATTAACCCCATGGAAGGGTGACGGTTTATGGAGCCAGAGGAGTTCTTGGAGACATCCTTCCCTCATGGGTCAGCATGCTGGCCCTTTTCCCCCTTGCTCTGGTCAGTCCCACAGATGGCCACTGTTGGCATTCAAGGGCCATCTTCCCTGATTTATGGGGTGGCAAGCCCAGGCACAGAGTTGGCAGCAAACTGCTTAACCCGGGAACAGTGGGAGCCTGCAGCTGAGCAGAGACTGGGCTGCACCTCTGCCCAGCCCAGGGCCTTGGAAATGGTCCATTTTCTTCCGTAAGAGGTGCTCTGGCAGGAGTTCCTCCATGGCACTGAGTACTGCTTAGAGCCCAGACCTGAGTCTGCACAGCCCAGTGCCACGGTTTTGGTTGAGTTGTTCTGGCTGGTACCAGCAAAAGCAGAATCAGCCCCTTTGCAGCCACCTTCCCATAGAGTTAAGCCCTGCCTTGTGTTCCTGGCAGCCAAATCTACAGGGGAGAGACCAGGCAGAGGCAGGCAGGCCTTGGATGTTCCAAGTTGCCTGCTGCCTCCTCCCCTCCCGCTCTCGGTGGGTTATTTATTTATTTTGCTGGCTTTTTTACAAGCCTGTTTCTTTCCTGCAGGTTTCACAGAGTTAGGTTTCCAGGCAATCAGCACTTGTTAAATATTCCACTGAGCGTGATATTGCTCTCCTGTCTCTGTCTACTGATGCTCGGCTACGGCAATTTGCTGAACTCAGCTCTGGCGTACGGGGATTTCTAAAAAATAACAAGCCTATTAATAACAATAATTAAAAAACACTTGACAGGTGGAAACAGCACATCTAAATTGTTCTGTGTGCCCCAGTGGGAGAAGGGGCACTGGGCCACTTTTTTCCCAGTGCTTCATGCAGGCTGTGGGTGTTGAAGGGTAGGTGTTGTCCAGCTCTGCTTGGTACAAGCCACAGTGTCAGGGTGCACACAGCAGCTCCTGACTGTTGCTTAGGGGACAGTGGCTTTCTCTTCCTTCAGAGCTTAGCATGCAAGGCATCTGAAGTGGGGGAAAATAATGGCTTTTGCCAAGATCCTGAAACTGGAAGAGGCAGGGATTGTGTTTCCAGAGAAAGTAACTCCTGGAAGTGATTCTTGAGGAGCTCCACAATGGAGGTGCCAGGCTTACCCACTCTGGTCTGATAGAGAACCCCCTTTTTTGAGGATTTCTGCTCAGGGAAAAGAAAAACCAGCATGGGGGAAGGATTCATTATATATGGAAGAAATTATTTTCTGTGACTTGCCCAGAGAAGTTGTACATGGCCATTTACGTGAAGTGTTCAAGACCAGGTTGGATGGGGCATTGAGCACTCTGGTCTAGTGGAAGATGTCCCTTCCTGTGGCACTGGGATTGGAACTGGATGATCTTTGAGGTCCCTTCCAACCCAAATAATTTTGTGATTCCGTTTCAGGCATCTGCCTTGTGATGTCCTGTATGCCTTCCAAAAAAATCCAGTTCAACTGTTTCTCTCTGCAGGGTTGTAATTCCAGCACCTGGAGGGGAGGGAGTACACCAGTGCAGGCAGCAGGCACCTGGCAAAGGGGAAACCCCTGGATGGGGTGGCCTGCATTTTTTGCCAGCTGGTTGGATGGCTCCCAAGTCCCCTGGGGCTTCTGCCCTTTCTAGGTCTCTTTACTGGGGTCTGGGCCAGGGATGTGGTTTTTCCAGACTTCCAGGCTTTTTTTGGCCAGAGTTTTGGGAGGCTGAGAGACTGGGAAAACCTGTTAATAAGGATCTGGCAGTATCAGGGACTGCAAGATTGTTAGCTAGTTGGGTGACTGCCCTCCTGTGCCAGTGGGAGGTCTGAAGATCTGAAATTTGGTGGGATTTTAAATCCTGTGTGGAAAAGGAGCGGTGCTCAGGATGAAGGCAAAGATTTTAAATGCTGTAAAAGCCTGTACAACCTGGCTGGCATTATCAAAGCCCAACTCAAGCACTTAGGAGACTTTTGGTATGCTTTGGGGCTTCTGTTTCAAGCAGACAGCCTTGACCCTTTGCTGGGGCAGGATTTTAAGCACATGTAATAGCAACTGCAACTCCACATCTTACATGTCAGCATGACTTTTGCACTGGTGTTTATTTGGAGATGAAATTGCTGGAGCCAGTGCAACCAATCCACGACCTCTGCACTGTGAGAGGAAAGGGAAAGAACAGGTCTAGACTTCTTAATAATAATAATAATAATAATAATAATAATAATAATAATAATAACAATAATAACCCTTGCTGGCATAGTTAAGGGAGGGTTGTAGCTTTGTGCAATGTTTCACAGTGTCTGTCCACATGGAGGGAGCTGTGAACCACATCCTCCAGCCTCTCTCTTCCATTAGCTAGGTGGGCTCCAACCCTGCTCTTATCCTCTCGGCAGCCTCCAAAACACAATCAGCTCATGGATAAAAGCAGGAGTTGTCCTGCCACAGCTGTGAGCTGTGTAAAGATGGGTTTGAGCTGGGTAATTTTCTCTGTGTTGGCCCTGCTGTTGCTGGACACCGTATCATTAGCCCCAGGGGAGGTGGAGAGGTGACGGTAGCTTTGCTGTAAGCCCAGTTAGGAATCTTGGTGCAATTTGGGAAAAAAAGCGCCAGTTTTTCCTGGCTTTACGTGGAGCTCTGCTTTTGCTCACAAAGGTGAAAAGGGTGAATCTCAGCTATTTCCTAGGAGTACGGAACACTTGGCTCCTAGATCAGGCTACAGGGAGTTGATAGCCAGGCACTCTAGATTACTGGGGGGTGGTTTCTGGGTTCTTAACTAGTATATCCTTTCTGGAAATCCAAGCCTGCTCTTCTGTGCTTTGGCGTGGGGGTCAGTTCCTCGGCTTTTCTGCTCCATTTGCTGGGTTGTTAAGTTAGTCAAGCACTGTCATGGATTTTCTCTCTTCATTCCTTAGCGTGCTGAACCGCACCCCATTGCACCTCGTCCATGAAATCATACTCGTGGATGACTTCAGCGATGATCGTAAGTGACCCTTTCCCTGTTAAAAGCAAAGGGCCAAAAAGCCTGTGAGAGACTGGGATTTGTGCTCGGGGGTGGGGGGAGGCGGGGAGAGTTTGCTGGAGTGGAAGGAAATTTAAAGCTCTGTAGCTGTGAAGAGCAAACCCTGCTGTGCCGGGTTTGCATCGCCACGTGTAGAATTCAAATTCCAAATGATCCAGCCTCTTCTCATGAAAATAATGCAAGAAAAGTGCATGGCAAATCGTTTTTATGCCCAGTAGACGTGAATCCAATCCTTACACGGCTGTATCCCACCACAGCTGTGGTGTGTTTGATCTGGCTTTCAGCTGCAGCCAGGAGCAGTTCTGGATTGACACCACTGGAATTGCACGGGACAATGACAGTGTGACCCTCTTGACCCTGTGTATATGTTCTGCATACGTTTCTGTAGGTGCTCAGCAACTCGTGATTTTTTGTTTTTCACCCATGGAAAGAGGATTCCCTGCATGGATTTCCCATTTCTGAGGTGCACCATAAATAGCGTTGTACGTCACACAGACAGCCCACATCATCTTGCTGTTCCGTCCCAGTTAATAGAGTGACTCGAGGGAAATCCATAGCTCTGGTCTCCAGTAGAAGGTAGCTGAAGCCCCAGGGGCTCCCAGGGAACCACCCCAGCTCAAGACCTTGCCTGGTGTGATGGGAGAGTTGAAGATCTAAGTGCTCAAAAATACTGTCTTGGGCATAAAGAGGATGATAAACTGGCTGAGTGGTCTGTGGCACTTATGTTTCAAGGAGCTGCAAAATAAAGCTGTTTACTTGGAAACATGAAAACAAAGCCAGATAGGTTTCTTTATAAAAATGGATCTAGGCTTCGCTCTTGGATGTTATAAAAAGGCCCTGCCTCAGAGAGCATTAGGGACAGATTTCACACAAGACCCACTTCTTGGCATTGACACCTCCCTGGGAAGTTGCTGAAGCTAGGGGAAGGAGCTGCTGTGATTACGGTGAGCCCTGGAGCAGCTCCAGCACACAGGGTGGGCAGGCCAGGCAAGTCTGGGAACTGGCAGAACAGGGAAGAGGAGCAGGTGCAGGGACTTGAGCTGCCCTGGAGAACAGCAGAGCAGGATTTTTGGAAGGTGGAGGAAGTAAATGCTGAGTATTTGGCTAAATAGGCAAAGCACTTGCCTTCCTGGAAGGAGGCAGTTTGTAGGAATGCAGCTGCCCTGTCACAGCGTGCCAAGTACTGTGAGCCAGGGAGAAGGAACAGGGCTGGGTTTTGCCTCATCCCAGAGCACCAGAGGGGAGCCTGTTTGCTGTGTAACTTAGGGCAGCCCCTCAGCTACTCAGCTCTCCTCAGCTATCTGACATCTTCTTTCCTGTGATAGTCTGAGGCTGCTGGCATCTGCTCTGCATGCATTTACATAAAATACATGCATTTGCATAATACACTACACACACACGGTCAGTTTTTTCTCTGCAACCCACCCCAAGCAATTAGTGCTTTTATCTCATGCCCAGTTGTGTCTCGTTTCTCACCTCTCTCTGCCTGCTGACTTGTTATTCACTGGGATGCAGTTCTTCAGCACGTGAGTTCCCACTATCCCCAGCAGGTTTTCATTTTGAGTCTGTAGCCAAGCCTTGCCACTTCTGCTCCCCTGTTTCAGCTCTGTCCCTGAATTATCAGGGGTGTGGGTACAGTGATCTCTTGCTGACAGAGGTTTCTGGAGGGGGTGAAAATGCTCAGGGGGTGTGTGGGTGCAGGGGTCGGGCAGAGGGGATGGGGCACACACGTCTGTTGTTTATAGTGCTGAGGAAGAGGAGACAGAGGGGTGAGAGCCATGAAGGGGTTGTGGAGGTCACAGCGTGGGTGAGTAGAGGTGGAAGGGGCTGTGATGGGTACACCTGACATCCTCCACACTGATGGGAGAAATCCAGGTGAGGAGGGATCCTAGGGCTGCGTGTGGGGTTGCAGGACCTCCCTAGCTCAGGTGTAGGTGACTGTCAGGCCTTTCTGCCCCATGGAGCTGTTGCCCAGGGTGTGGGGAGCCCCCAGCTGCTCCACAGGGCTCTCTCTGAGCATCCCTTTCTGCTTGCTGAAGGCTCCAGGCCGCCACAGGAAGCTCCTGCCCTCCCAGGCAGACACTCATCAACAGTTTGCGCATTGCTTTGCAGCTACCAAAAATAGTCATTTGCATTAATGTGCAAAAATTTAGATTCTGACCCGAACCACAACTTTTCTATGCTGATTTTAGAGCATAATTCAGCTGCTCTCAGTGTAAATCTGCTGAATTTACACTAGTTTTATGGAAACTGCTGCTCTGCCAGGCCCAATTTATGCTGCGTGAGCTGAGGGGTAAGGCTGTTGCGACCCAGCAGTGCTATTGCCCTAACAAGCCATCAGCCAGTCCAGGACAGGGACCTCTTCCTGCTCCCAGTCTCTCCTGGGAGTCCCCATTTCTGCTGCCAGAGCCGCCATGAGGGCTGAGGGTGACGTGTCCTCCCTTTGTGTCTCCCAAGCTGATGACTGCCGCTTGCTGGGCCAGCTCCCCAAGGTGAAGTGCTTGCGGAACGGACGGCGGGAAGGTAAGAGCTGCCTGCCCACATGGGGAAACCCAGATGTGGGGAAGTGTGAGAGTGATGGAGCCAGGGGGAACCTCCATGGAGCGGTCAACAAGGAGGTCAGTGGCTCCTGGGAATAAGGAGGGCCCTGATAAAAGGAAATGTGATAAAGGGCTGGGATTTGAAATGGATCTCCCCTCTCTCACTGAAAAAGATGGGACTATTAAGATATCCAGTGAGGCTCAGCTGTAGCTTATTAGCCAGAAAATTAGAACAGGCAAAACAAAGCCCCGGGTCTTATTTGTAAAGATGTTTGCTCTAATGAAAGAGAGAAGATCTGCTCCTGCTGCTTCTGTGGGATTTTTTTTTTTTTAAATAATTAATTATATTTGAGAGATTAAGAAGGACTATATGGAGGATGAATGCATGTCCTACTGGGCTGCTGCTGGCAACCATTTGAGACATCTTCCCATTCCCCGTAGCCTGAACGTGTGTTTCAAATCCTGCTTTGCAGTATGAGGAGAACTGAAAACAAAGAAGTTTTTTCATGCTGCACATCCCAGGTGTGAGTCCAGGTCAGTGTTAGGTTGAGGAGACTGAGGAGTGGAGAAGGTTTTTTTCTCTGTGGATTCTTTCTGCAGTGGGTTTCAGCTCTGCAGGTCTGGTGACAGTGTGGCATCAGGCCCCATGGGTGTAAGAGACTTCCTGCTTTGGCTGGAGAGTAAGGGAGATCTCCGTAGATCTGCACCTCCTTCTCACCTTTCTCCCCTGTGTTACGGGGGTACGTGTGTGCTCATCTCCCACAGTTGAGGGACCTGCAGTTACTGGTGCTCTATAAATCAGTCAGAATGTGGGAACTCAACCTTACCTTGCTGAGTACCTCACTTAAAATCTATCCCTTGGGGGCTGCCAGGATTTGGGAAGGGCAAATGCTCAGAGGCTGTTCCTTAACCCCTTTCCCCTAGGGAATTTTAATATGAAAATCAGTGATCTCCTGCATGGACCTGATGCGTGGCTGCTCCCTAAAATCCTTCTGCCTGTATGTCCCCTTGTATTGCCACTGTTGGGCTTCATAAAGAAGTTCTGTTCCCCTTGAGTCACCTGTGTCTCCTCTAGTTTGCCAACAAACCATCTCCTTTCTTATGCCATGGTTCCCTTGAGCATTCACTGCAGGCAGGAGGAGTGTTGGAAAGCTGGGTAAGTAGGAGCAGGGCATCTTTAAGAGCAATGATCTTGCCAAAGTCTAGTGTGAAATCCATGTGTGATTTTCATGATCTTCCTCTTTTTCCATTTTTTTTTGTCACAAGTGCGTGCAGTAATCCCTTCCAAATGATTCCCAAGTTCACCGTCAGAACCCTGTTGAGCCAACCCTCTTTCCTCGGTGTAAAAGGTTGTTCCCATTGAGTTGTGCCCTCAGGGTGGGAGAGAGATCTGAGGGTCACTGGGACATGGAAGGGGTCACAGCAGGGAAGAGTTAGCTGTCTCAGAAAAGCTTAATTCTGTCACAAGGTGATCTCATCCTCAACTCCCCTGGCCCATTCCCCACTGCCTCACATCTGTGTTAGATTTGTTGCCTGCAGAGGGTTATGAAAGCATTTTGAATCATGTTTTGTCTCAGAAGGTGACAGCAGAACTAATTGTGCAAGCTACATATTGGCATAAATGCCATAAATCAGTAACCTTGGTGGAGCCATTTATTTGCTTTGGGGATCTTAGGAAACAGTTTGCATACCTGGCAGCACTGGGAAGGAGACAATGAACCTGGGCCATGTTTTATCTGGAATGGGATTTAGGCAGGTCAAAACACAGGAGAAGCACGAGTGCAGGAGACCCTGCTGGAGGAGGCTGGAGATGTTACCATGACATGGTGTGTCCCTGGACAGGTCTGATCCGGTCCCGAATCCGAGGGGCAGACGTGGCAAAAGCGGCTGTCCTGACCTTCCTGGACAGTCACTGCGAGGTGAATAAGGACTGGCTGCTCCCTCTGCTGCAGAGGATCAAAGAGGTGAGTGCTCCTGAGAGACCAGAGTCACCCTCAGAGGATGCATGGCCAATGGCCCCCTCCTCTTCCTCTTAGTGGGCATGACCATCCAACCGTAACCAGCTACATCCAGGCATCCAGCTAAGGGGTACAAAGGGGCCCTTTGGGGTACAAAGTGGCCTTTTCTGGTCTTCCTCCACCCAGCAGGCAGGTGGGGTGTCTGTGTGACTGGGGGAGCATGTGGGTGGGTGGGACAAGGTGTCTCCCGGGGCAGTGGGACTCTAACTGGCAGACACAGGTTGAGTGGTGATAGGGGAATACGTGGGCAGTGGTCCAGCAGAAATTTTAATTAGGCTCATGTAAAATGCTCAGTGATGATGATTTAAGGGAGTGACGGCTCCTTGAATAGGGGCCGAATTTAATTTCATGCAAATTAAGCGCTAATAAATTGATTTAATAGGATTTAAATTCTGCTGATTTTGGAGCAGACAATGACATTCGCCTTTCTCCGGCGGCGACTCTCTTGCCAGACGTGCACACAGAGGCTGCTGGCACCTTGTCACTCGAGTCAGGGGAGCTCTGTGCCCGTGACCTGCTGGCAGCAGAGTGCAGGGATTGAAGCCTTCAGCTCTGGTGGGGATGCACCATCCTTTCCCTTCGCCGTGCCTCGTTCCTTCACCCTTGCTACACCTCTGGCTCCTCACTGCTAGTGTTAATTACTCAGCAATTTTATAACTACTGAGTTATATTGACATAAGGGCAGCTGAGGAGCAAGGGGAGGCCGAGGTGGTGGGTCATGGAGAAACTGCCTGGCTGGTGTTCACAATGCCCTCATCCATGGCATCCTGCTTTTCACACCTGCAGATGTGATAGCTGTGATGGCTGGGCTGTGCATCCTCTCTGTGTGTCAGCAATGGGACAGGGGGAAGTGGGGCACAGCACCAGGTCAGGTCCCTCCACATGGGCTGGCACTTGCAGCACAGCCAGTGCTGGAGAGGTCCCAACCTTGGTTTGTAGGCTGGGCCACAGAGCTGCTGATAGATGGTAATGTAATGAAAATGGTCTTTTCATATCATCGATCGTGGCTCCGATAGAGTTATGAGAACACGTGCTGTGATATCCCACTGGGCTGGCCTGTCCAGGGTGAGATTCACTTGTGAACTTACAGCATCAGTTGTTCCTCTGGGCTTTTTTAAGGCAAGCATTCCTTGCTTTTTGCCAAAGCCCTGCTGTTCTTCAGTGAGGAGTATCCAGAGCAATTGCCTCTCTCCCAGGCAGAGCTTTTGATGTGTTTTGTCAGGAGAAGGACAGCGAAGGCAGCAGGAAGGGGTCTGGCAGATCTGCTTTCCCACACAGCTCCCGGACGGTGCCCCATGTCCGGCCCCCATGGGGTAGGTGAGTGTGAATGCCATGTGCAGCATCACCATGGGAGTTTCAGTGCCTTGTGGTCTGAATGCAGCATCAAACGCACACATCAGCTCTGTGAACTCTCCTGGATTCCATCTTTCCCCAGCTGGAAGTAAAGGCAGTCTGTAAGCTTGCAGTGCTGTTCGTGCTGCCCTGACCCTGCCCAGTATCTTACAGCCTCAGGCAGCAGGGGAGATGTACTACCAAGAGTATTGAGGCACCTGCAAAGCCAGAGGGGTCCCGCTTGCCTGCTTTTTAACTGCTCACAGAAGCTGCGGGATAAGGGCAGAGTCCTCAGTCTCCTTCCCAGACCCACCATACCCATCCTTGCCAGCAGGGTTAAGGTATTGATCAGTGAAGTGTACGAAATGTTACTGCTGCCACCTTCAGGCTGTGCTCAAGAGATGGGCTCTCTGTCCAACTGCTCCATGAGGATCAGCTGCCTAGGAAGAGCATTTTCTCGCTCTGTTGCTCCCAGGAACAGTCTGTTTTGAGCTAATGTGGTTTAAGTTCCAAGCAAATGAGCTATGAGGGCCTCAAACCACACCCATCACTTTTGCACCACAGCCCAGCCACTCTGAGCGTCACTTCTCTTGTTTTCTCAGCCAGAGCAGCTATTCCTGCCAGTTTCCATGGTGGGAAGTGCCAGAGCCCGTGTGTGCCACCGTGCGCCCGTGTGGAGGTGCCCCTCAAGCCCCACCTCAAGCTTTCCCAGCAGCTGATGATTTTCTCCCCTAGGCTGATGCTCACTGGTGGGTGTGAGCAGCATGTAACCAGCAAATGGGTTTGGAAGCAAGCAGGAAGAGCAAGTGGTGGAGTGTGGGGGAAAAGATAGAAGGTCTGGGGGATCTCAGCCCTGTGCTTGGGAGGGTGTTTGTCTCCGGGAGCAGCAGTGATGGTCAGTGTGTTCCACCAGCGTGTTTGCAAATGCGTGGTTGGGAGTGCGTGGGCATGGGCTCTTATTTTTACTTATGGAGCAAATATCTCTAAAGCCATTAATGGTGCATTTCAACTGAGTAACTTTTCTAAAAATGTAATTATCCATCCTGAGGTATTTTTACAGTATGACTCAACAAGCTCGCCCCAGAACTGGATTTGCAAACGTCACTGGGATGAACCAGTGAATGGTGACCCCCTACCCCCAGCTCTAATACCCCCCAGTCTGCTGCTTTCCTGGGAAAAAGGAGACACGTGAGGGGCAGCCTGCCTAATCCTGCTGTGGGGCCAGAGGAGCAACTGTGGCCGTTTTTGATGACCATTACAAGGTCAGGTTGTAGAGGTTGGGAGCCACGCTGCAGCCAAGGTCCTTCTCCAAGGCTGAAATATGTCTGTACTCTTCAGGCCCATTTCAGAGCTTTTTCCTGTTGGTTTAGGTGCATACATTGGTGTGTTTGAGGAGTACATTGCAGAAATGAAATCTCATGTTTGTGAAAGAGAATTGAAGGTTTGGGTGTTGTTAGTATTAACATGCCCTGGCATGGGTGGGTATCAAAAAAACCAGAAGGATAAAGCTGCCTATAATAAGATCTGGTGCTCAGCCCAAAATAAATCATAGCAACAGCGCTGTGCTCTTGAGCATGCTGTGCTTTTCTTTTGAGGGTCAGAGAGACCTTCATGAAAGCTGAGTAAATATAAATGTTCCCAGGATGTGGCAGGGAAAGTGAGGCAGGAAGAAGACAGTACTGCTCAAGGTTAGTATTTTGCAGTAATGCACTCAGCCCAGATACGAAGGGGATTTTCTTACAACAAGTTGTGCCATGGAAGGAGTAGCAGTGGAATTGAAATTGGGGGTGAGTGTCAGCTAGCTAGAAGTGCTCACCAGTAAGATGCTTGAGGGGCAGGTTTTAAATGAGTGGATACAATCCTTTCCCTGCAGTGCTCAGCACACAAAGCAGATGCTTTGCTTAAAACCTTTCCCCTAGCCTCAGGCAATTAAAGGATGCTTGGCTGTACTGAGCTGTGGCAGCTTGGGGGGCACTGTGCAGCAGCCACGATGGATTTGGTGGGTTTGAAAGGCTCATGGTGCTTGGACGTGACTTGTGTTTCCCCATGCAGTGCAGAGGTACAGCCGACCTTGCCCTTTCAGTGAGATGTTTGACTCACAGAAAGTGATGATGAGATCCCTGGCTTGACCCTGTTATGGAAATACCAAGTATTTGTCTTGCTCAACTGGAAAATCAGCTCTAGTCCAGCTCCCAGCTCATGGCCTTTGGTTGCTTCTTCCTACAGCTGCATTTGAATACTTCTTTGTCAGGACTAATTTCTAAAACAAAGTCTTTCTCCAGTGAGAGAGCAAGCCCGCGTGTGCTCAGATGCTTTCCTTTGTATAGCTGTGAAAAAACAATTTGATCTGGCGAGGGTAAAACCTTGAAGTTTGAGCTATAATTGGAGTTTGGGATTTTTGAAAAGAAAAAGGGAGATAAGAGCCCAGTCAAAGCTGTCAGAGTCTCTTCCTCCTGTAGATATTTTTGTTCATAACTGTTTGTATAATCTCTTTGCCCATAACAAGATGTTAATTAAATCACCACCAACTATTTTGAATAAATCAGGTCTTTTTTTTTTTAACCCTTTCACACCATTGGCAAAACTAACTATTGCCATAGTTGGTACATTAAAAAAAAATTCCATTTTTAAGCTATTTGGCTGTGTTTTTCCTCTGTCATTTCAATTGCCTGTTTGTCACTTGACTTCTGAAATCCAGTTAAAAGTATTTAAGGGAGGTGAAAGGGGAGTATTTTGGTGAATTTGCAAAAGGCAGAAGGAGCTTTGCATCCAGCCCAGCTGGGTGCCAAGTACAGGCACAGCCTGAGGAGGAGGATGCAGTGATGGGCACTTGTCCCTGGCAAACCTGAATGACACCTATGTTTCCAGCCTCTTGGTGTCTCTGGGAGTTTGGAGTCCCTTGCCCAGTTTGAGTGGTGCCCTCTGAAGTCATGGGTCTTTTTACTTCTGCTTTGCAGGATCCCACCCGTGTGGTCAGCCCTGTTATTGACATCATCAACCTGGACACTTTTGCCTATGTGGCAGCTTCCTCAGACCTCAGAGGAGGTGAGTCCAAGCTTTGTGTGTGTCCTGTGGGCATCCATTCCATGGTGGGAATGTGCACTGGCCTTTGCACCACACCTCTCTTTCCTGCTGCCTCACAAAAAAGCACATGAACGCTGCGCAGTGCTCCCGCTGGCTGCTCCACGCACAGGCAGGTGTGGCGTGAGGAATGCACTTGCTACAGTGGATAAGGTCGTCAAGCAGGAAAGAAGGGTCATGTCAAAGCCACCCTGAGCAGCACTGGAAGCGACAGGAGGAGATGGGGGATGTCTAGGCAGCAACTGGAGGATGCTAGTGTAGTGCCTATTAGTATGCCTGTGCTATTTGTAGCACACAGTATCCACCAGAGCGTGCTTCTGTGTGCACAGGGGGACTAAGTGAGGTTTCAGCAGCAGCTTTAAATCTGACTTTTCCTGCCTTTGGAGCACTTGACTTTGCAATTGTAATGCAACGTGTTGTTTCTTGTTCATATGTAGTTGTAAAATATGTTAGGCGATGGACTTTTCTCCCAAGAGCTGCATCTCTGTGGCTTAAGTCATTTGAAAGCGGGGAAAATGCTCCATCAAACACAGCTTCTGCAGCCTGCATTGCCTCCTAATCTGTATCAATTTCTAATTTCCCCATGGCACTTCTCTACTCTGGTTTTAGGTTTTGACTGGAGTCTGCATTTCAAATGGGAGCAGCTTTCCCCGGAGCAGAAAGCCAAACGACTTGATCCCACCGAGCCCATTAAGTAAGTCAGGAGGCAAAAGGAGTCACCTGGCTAACGTGGGGCAGGACAGGCCTCTCCTGTGACCTTGTGTGTGTCCCCATGCACCATAGCAGTGTGCTATTTCTTCCAGGACAGCTCTGAACTTCTGGTACCTGTAGCAAGCTCCTGGCTAGCCTGGGTTTTGCAATGCAGCTTGACCTTCCACCACTGAAGCCTGAGAATGCCGTAAAGATAGAAGGGGTGTATTTATGGTTACTGGGGTTTTGGTAGTGCTGAGGATTATGGTTAGGGGAAAAGCCCAGTGCTGTAGACTACTGCTTCTCTCAGCTCAGCTACCACTTTAAAAATAAGGCAATGTCCTCAGCCCACATGATAAACTTGATGTCTAGTCCAGCCTTCCCAGACCAGCACTGCTCTTCTGGACCTCACTGAAGACTCCTCAGAAATGGGGGTGTGCAGGAGAGGGAGCAAAGCTGAACAGGAGAGGAAATGTCACCTGTCCCCATGCCATGGGATGGAGGGGGCCCTTCATTCTGCTGGAAACTGCTGCTGGCAGCAAGCCTGGTGCTGGTGTCTGCAACCCCAACCAGGTGTGAGGTGTAGAGACCAAGTGTTGGGGGAAGCTCAGGGCCTCAGATGGCTCCCAGGGGAGAAAAGCACTACTTCTCCTTAGGATGCTGCTGTTGACAGGAACTCTCACTGGCTTCCCAAAGGCTGGCCTTGCGTTCCTGATCACTCTGCAATGTAGGGCACTAATGTGGAGATTAGCCTGGGCACAGCAGTCCCTAGCTCCTCCCAAGCCTACACTGAGGCATCCACACTGTCTCCAACTGAATGGAGATGGGACTTGTGCCAGCAAACAGCAAGTGTCTTCAAGCTATCTTCTGAGTCTTCCCTCCCCTCCTCCACGGGCCTTCTCTGTGCAGTTTTCTTAGCTAATCCAAAGAAAGAAAAATAACCCTGGTTTGAAATAAAGATCACACAGCTAGTGATGGCTTTTAAAAAGCCCTTCTGAATTGGCTCTGCCTTCCTCTCCCCAGTGGAATGGTGCTCTTAATAGGCTGGCTCCAGGCAAAAAGCCTGTCTGAGTGAATAACCCCCGAGTGCTAAGTGCATTTTTGATGCTGAAGCCTACAATCAGGGCTGTGAACTTCGGGCTTGTAGGAGTTGTGCTGACGGGTGCATTAGCCAGTCATTAAGTGCCAGGCAATTTATGATTGACAGCAAAACACCAAGGCAGCTGAAAGCAAGGCTCAGATGCGTTTTGAGGTGTTTTGTCCTTTTCTTGGTGAGAAGGTGATATGTAGGTGATGGAAGAGGAGGCAGAGGGAAGGGCTGCTTCTGTACATCCAGGGGCTGCAGCAGTGCTTCAGAGTGTGTCCTCTTCTCCTTGTCCATTCTGCAGGACACCCATCATTGCTGGGGGGCTGTTTGTGATCGACAAGGCCTGGTTCAACCACCTGGGGAAGTATGACAGCGCCATGGACATCTGGGGTGGGGAGAACTTTGGTGAGTTGTTCTTCATCCTCCTATGCCTTGCTGTATTGGCTTCCCTTTCTGAGTCATGCCAGATGGGTACAAGGTAGTTTTGGACTTTGCTTTGAATGCTCTGGGTGGTTTCCCTCATTTGCATTCATGGGTTGTGGTCTTAGGAGAGTGAGGGATCCAGCAACCATGAATGATGGGAAGGGAGCAATTATTGGTACTTGGGACTGCCTGCCTTCCATGCTGCTTTGATTTTCTGTAGGTAAATACCCTAAACCACAGAGTTTTCAGCTTTGGTGTTACCAACAGATGAGAGAACACTCCATGCACCCTCCTAGTCCTTCCTGAGCTTATTTTCTCCTTAGTAAAGAATTTGTCTTATTCCATTAAGGACAGCATTTCCAAGCTATGAACTGAGGTATCAGTGCCTCCCTGAGTTTGTAGAGTACCTGAATCTGTAGCTCCATCTGCATGCAGCAAACAGGTGGCAGAGTAACATGGCTGCTTATCCATTCCTGTATCCTTGGGTGGCTGAGTGGTGCCAGGCTCTCTGTGACACTGTGACTTCTCCTGCACCAAACAAAAGCATTGAGCTGACCTAATTTCAGTCTCCTCTGGCCCTTATCATGGGACAAGATGGACATTAAGAAATCTTCTGCAAGCACACTTGAGAGGGCACATGAAAGAGGTAACAGCCTGTCCCTTGTCTCCTTGTCAGGCAGAGCTGGATCGGGCTGGGCTGTTCTCCCTTTGAAGCCGTAATGATGCTGTGGATCAGGACAATAGACCGTACCCATGAGAAAAGGGGGAAGCACTCAATGTCAGGCAGACAGATCAGAACCTGGCTTTAATAACTTGCACCTCTGGGGAGCGGGGCTGGCCAGGAGGGAAGGCTCTTGTGTCTTAAAACATGGTGCTGTCAGTCATCCAAGGGAACAGATGCTGCTGCCTTGCAGGAATGCATCCGCTGCCTGGCACTGTTGTTTCCTTCACATGCCTTGTCCCTCTGGATATATTTTATTTATTTCTATCTTGCTATGCAGTAGGAATCTCATTCTTTCATGCTTGCTCTCTGTGGGTGAGTAGCTTGCCTCTGGACTGACCCGAAGTATCTGAGTGGGGTGGCTGTGAGGAAACCTGGGAGGCGAGTGGCAGCCCTGCCGCCTCCCCTGCTGGATCAATAGCTCAGACAAAGCATTCAAGGAAGGAGCTAGACAGGAGAAGAGGAGGAGAGGAGCTGCCATGCTGTGCCTGACCTGCTGTCTGTCTGTGCTCATCATTTGTCTCTGACAGCAGGCAGCAGGAGCTGCTCCTGGGAGATGAACAGTGACAGAACAGCCTGCTCTTGGGGGAAGCTCCGTCTTGGCAGCTTGTCCCATGCCCTGAAATGGCAGGCACTGTGCTCCTTATGCCTGGTTATGGCCCATCCTACAGAGGAGAGGTTTCCCTTAGTGGTGCTGTGCCCCCAGGAGGCTGGTCCCAACGTGCACTGGCTGGGAACTGAATGTGCTGCTGGGTTTGCCAGGGCCTCGTGTGACAAAGGAAAGCAAAATCAAGGTTAACATTGCAGCAAAAAAGTGGAGGTCTGCATAGCAGCAGGGCAGATCCTGTCTTGCCCATTGCCCTGGGAGCAGAAGCATGCCTGGCTCACAGCTCCATCTCCTGCAGGTGCAGCAGTCAAGGGCAGCGTGTCCCATCTCTCCTTTACACCCTGCTGGCCCTGGTCAGCTCTGGGCAGGGAATGGACAGCAGGAGCTGACCTGCTCATTTTGGTCACTGGCAGTGCACCATGCTGTTCCTGGTAGCTTAGTCCTGAGGGGGTGAAGGACTGGTCCCGAGGAGCAGCGCTGCTGCCTTTAATGTTATTGACGGGGCAGCTGGAGGGGGCTGGAGGCTTCAGGCAGAACAAAAGTGAGAGTGTTTGGCTTTGAAGGAGGACACCATAGGTGTTTTGCTTCTTAAATTTACTGAATTCCCTGTAGACGATTAAAGGCAGAATGGACTTGCAGGCCAGCAAGAAGTGCTGGAGGTATTTTGCTGAGTGAAGGCCGAGTCCGGCGCACCCCGACGTGTACTGCTCACACCCCTCCTGGGGGTCACTTGGAGGGGCCACTTGTGCTGGCAACATCTCTTGAGGGTCAAGTGAAGGACACTTGATTCCTGCTCCCCTGGCTCCTTTGAGCTGACCCTGTAGCTTGCTCTAGTTGGTGCCACAGTTTACCTTCCATTAGGGCACTTTGCTCTTGGCTGCCTGTCTGGAGACCTTGTTTGTTACCTGCTGTGGATGGCTCCATGGATCATCCCTACCTGTGGAAACTTGTGCTTTCATTGTTTCTGCTGTGCCTGGGGCAGGCTCTGCAGGGTGCAACTAGTCTGAAGCACAGAGCTCAGACTCCTCAGCATCTGCCGTGCGCTGTGTCCTCATTCTAGTTCACAATACACAGAGATCACCTCTTCACTGGGCTTTGAAAAGATCAGGCAGGGACTGACTGGTGTGAGTCTTTCCCTTTCAGCACGTCAGGGAGCTGCTCTTCTCCCAGGCTGAGCAGAAGGACCAGAGCAGGGGAAGGCACATTGCAGTAGCCACGCTGTGCTCCACAGCTGCTCAGCTGGTTGTCCCCTTGTGTGGGGTGCCCTTGTGACTGACACAGCAGAGTGGCTAGTGCTGTGACACAAGTGACAGCAACAGCCACGTGCGAGGGGCACCGAGGAGAGCAGCAGCTTAGAGTGGCCACATCCTGCCGTAATCTCATTTCCCTGCACCTGTGATTAAGGTTGCTCCCAATATAGCACCAGGACATGGCACAAGGGCACGTTTTATTGGCCTCTTAATACCCAGCACTGGGGAAAGTGGTGAGGCTCCAGCTGCTGTTGGCAGCTCTTGCATGTAAACACGGCAGTGAAGGGAAGGGGAGGGAGTTTCTGGAAAGGAATACTGCTCCCTGCTGTGCTTTCCTACCGCTGCCACTGCTTGTCCCTGCTGCCAGGGCCAGCTGTTGGGGATGGGATCAAAACCTTGAATTTTGGACCCAGGCATCAAGGCAAGAGGGCTTTGCAGCTGTGTCAGCCTCCCATTTCCATCAGCTCAGGAGCAGATGGGTGTGCTGGGAGCGGGATGGGAGCATCATGAATCTGGCTCCCACCTCTGCAGGAACTCAGCGCTGAGCCATGTGTGCTGAGAGGGCTTTAGAGGTCTGGGCTCTGTTTTGACTTTGCTGTGTGAAGCTGTGAGCTGTTTTTGGAGGGATGGAAGCTTTGTAAGCCGGCAGTACCTGCCTTGGGAGGAGGTGGAGTCCTGTCCACACTGCCCAATTGGCCTTCCTGTCACAGGTGCCTGTCTTGCCAGCATCTGACCTGGGGACAAGTCATCCTTGTGCTGGCATATGTGAGGGTACTGCTGGGAGCACAAGCTAGCAAACACAATGGGTGTTCTCCTGTCTTAATTCTGTAGTTAAATGGGGGGGGGNGGTGTGTGAAAAGGAATTATTAGTTTTGAAGTAGATACATGCTACATATAGCTCTGCACTGTCCACAGATGATAAAATAGGATTCAAAGAACTGCAGAAGCCTTTTCATTTTAATTTCATTTCTTTTCCACGCTGGTTCTGTCTGAGCGTGACTGTCTGACAATAGAGCTACAGATTCATTGCTTCATAAGCATCAGGGCCAGATGGACCCATTAGATCAGCCATTCTGCTTACCCATCCTACCTCATCCAGCTCCCTGCCAAGAGCTTTATAACTTCTGGTGTCAGTTGTGCCACAGGCTCATTTTCCTTGAGAAAGGCCCTGTGGGCCAGCCACAGAGCGGCTTGGAGTGACTGGGAGACATTTCCCATACTGACAGCTTATCCAGATTTTTGGGATAATCCTTCCCATCGCTGACCTCTCCTTGTGTGAAGGTGTGTGCCTTGCTTGACTGCAGCATTGGCACTCAAGGCCCAGAGTACCTGGGCAGGGTAAGCTCCTGTCCCTTTTGGGACAGGCGACGGATGCACAGCTCTCTGTTCACTTTGCAGAATCAATGGTGGATTCACAAGGATAATGACAGTTGTAGTCATTAATGAAGAGAATTCATAGCCTCTCCTGGTGAACTTGACAGCCCTTTGGAGGGAAGTGACTCTGAAACAGGCAGTGCAGAAGTAATAAGGGAGGCACAGAACTGGCAAGATGATTCTGCAATGTATGAAAAGGGACCTGCTTACTGTCTCACTCTCACCATTGTGATAGCACCTGCTGTGCTAGAGGCAGGTTTCAAGTGCACTGACTTCAAACAGCTTGCAAAGAAGCTTTGAAATGTGCTTTTAAGGCCGTTGTGCCTAGGAAAGCCCGTCTGGTAATTGATTTACCCCAGTTTAATGTTGCCGAGGATGAAGTAACAGCTAACACCAGGATTCAGACTGCTCTAGGACAGAAAGACAAAGTGCTGAAGCTGCTTCTCTTACAGAAATCTCTTTCCGTGTGTGGATGTGTGGAGGGAGCTTGGAAATCATCCCCTGCAGCCGTGTTGGGCATGTCTTTCGGAAGAAACATCCGTACGTCTTTCCAGAGGGAAATGCCAATACATACATTAAGTAAGTGGTTTGTACTTGCTTTGTTTTTTCGTGAAACAGCCTTGTAGGGAGTGGGGGAGCAGAGAAGACAGGCAGGGAAGTTTGTTTGGAAAACTTTGAAATATCCTTGGGCAGGAATTTCTTGAGCTGAAGAAAATGTAAGTCAATGCAACTGTCCCATAGGATTTATCCAGTGTCAAGAATATGACAGAAATAGGATATTTATGTGATAGCTTTCATCAGCACAGAAATGGAGGGATGGTCCTAGCAGATCCCTGAGTGCTGGCTACCGGGACATCAAATGGTTTAGACCTTGAGGTCATCAGAACACATTATAATGACCTGAAATCCAGCTGCCACAGCAGCGTCTGTCAGTAGCCAGTGACCTTGGCTGAGGGCTCAGTGTGGCTCAGCTGAACCAGAAAATTTGGTTCCCAGTGCCTCTCCGGGATGGGAGCCACACAGCTTGCTTGTCTCCAGGCTGGTGCTCTCTCCTGAGCAGAGGCAGCAGCAGGCTGCACCTGGCTGGCGTGGACACCAAATGAACTGCCAGGGCTTGCCAGCTGAAAGGAAGCCTCTCCTCACACACAGGAACATAGACTGAATCAGGTACTAAAAGGGCTGCCTGAAATGGGCTGGGATCCTGGAACCATCAGGCAAAGAAGGAGGAAATCCAGAAGTGGGAATAGGCATGGGAAAGATGATGAGAGCAGCTAGTGAGGTCAGGAAGGATATCCTCCATTTTTAGAGTGTGAGGCTGAACGTTGTTGCTTAAGTGAATGACAGAGAAAAGCACTGGGGGCACTTACAGTAAATGCAGGGTTGTTTCTGAACTAACCTGCAGCTGTGAGTGCTTACCAGGCTTTCCTTTAGCGTGGGCTTCCCACTGTTAGAAAGAGCCAGCAGCATTTGTGAAGACCCAGTCGTCTGCCACGGGGTTACTGCTGACCCAGGCTCTCTGCAGCTCCCTCAGCCTTTGCTTGAGACAAGGAACAGGGGGAGTGCAAATTACATCTCTCACTAACACCTAATTTGTGATTTCCAGCCACACAGTGTGTGGAGCAGGAAGGGAGGGGATGGCAGTGATGGGCACAGGCATCAAGGAGCAGAGCACAGATTTGAGAATCACTAGGAGGGCTCCTGCTTTCAGTAGTGAAGCAAGACTACTTCAGAGGGGTCTGGGATGTGGCAAAATCTCCACTGTCAGAGTCGCTGCAAACCTGAGTGAAAAGGTGGCACCTGCATTGTATCACCTGCAGGAGGAGCAAGGGGAGCTTGAATGGGTGCAGCTCTTCTGACTCCTTGCCAGGCACAGGCCTCTGGGGACTTTGGGGACATCTGTGTCACGCCTGGGTGTGAGCCTTGGCATTTATCCCAGTATTTCTTGTAAACTCAAATGAGACCAGGAAGCCAAACAAAGGAACCCTGGACTATGGGGAAGGTTAGGTACAGATGTAGACACTGATTTAGTCATCTCTAGAGCAAGAGCACTTAGACTGCTGCCCTAGAGAGAGAGGAAGAAGTCCATGAATCAGCAAGGAGCTGAAAAGCAGTCTGGAGAAACGTACCTGTAGGCATCAGGAGCTGGGATGTTATTAATCTTGAGGTGTCTGTCAGCTTTAATGTTATAGTGGATAGATTGAGAGGAGAAGCAGCTTATGTATTGAAACAAAGGAAATAGTTCCAAATCTTTGGCAAACTTTCCGGAGCTCCATCCCAGCCACTAAATAAAACCCCAGGCACTCCTGCCTTGGAGATGATGCTTAAGAGAACTTTTAAGTTCTAGGTCTGGTGGATGCAAAGCATCCAGCTGAGTTTGAAAGGTTGAGTTCTTCACCCAAACTTTATTTGGCCTGATGTGTTTGGTCCCTGGAGTAATGGGAATGAAGGAGTACCTTCTCTAGTAGTGAGGGATGGGCTGGCTCAAAGGGGGCTTGGGTGAAGACCAAGCTGAGGGTGGGAGGAGGGCAGGATGGATCAGTTGGTGCATTTTGGAAGATGTCACCTCGCAGGCCCCCTGGGTTTCACGCGTGTTCCGTTGCCTCCCTCAGGAACACCAAGCGTACGGCGGAGGTGTGGATGGACGAGTTCAAACAGTACTACTACGCTGCCCGGCCCGCAGCCCAGGGCAGGCCTTTTGGAAAGTAAGGGTTCTTCCTCTGCTGCCCGTGCCCTGCCCGTGCCCTGCCCATGCCCTGCCTGCTGCACTGGCTGCTCACGGTGATGTCCCATGCTGCGGAAACCCGCCTGCATTGTTTCTGTAGTAACAATTAAATGCTAATGGCAGGCACGTGCTACAGCAGTGAGGTGTGGATAAACAGCCAGTATAAATGCTGTGCTGGTTTATTCCAGTGAATAAACCAAACCCAGGTGAGGGAAAACCCCCTCTCCCTGTGTCCTGCCCTTGGCATTACATACAACTACTTCTGATCCCAGAGCGGAGTTTGGAAGGGGAGAGTCTGGAGGTGTTGGTGGCAGCTGACAGGCAGGAAAATCATCAAATTTTTGGCCTGCTGATGCTTATTTGGAAAGCAGCAAGTGCAGGGAGTTTGCCATTCATTCTGTGAATAGTCAGAAATGCCTCCCTATTTGGAAAACTGTAAATATTTGTGTTGTATTTCTCATTTCCACATGCTCCTCTTTGCCTTAGAAAATTTCCTTTGGACTTCAGGGGGTTCTGAATCCGAACCCAAATTCCTTGTGACCACTGTTCAATCTTCAGGATAAATAAGTTCAAGTCCTGGTGACTCCCCTGTTTTCAGTGAATTAATATCCTCCTCCCACCCATCAGCACATAATGAAGTAAGGCACATGTCCTGCTTAGTGTAGTAGGGTATAGAGAAGTTGACCTATGCGAACAGAAGGTACTGGAGGCTTCTGACTACTCCATAAAAGCCAGCTCATAACAGCTTCAAGGGTAGAGGCTGGCCCAGGGAGGAGCTGGAGTTTCTAAAATGTCACTGTACAGCATGATCCCTCAGCAGAAATTTTGTCCTGATTCATGAAAGAAAAAAGTATTTCACTGTGTGATTAAATCCTGCTGGCTTACAAGCGTGTTTAGGTGCTCTTGCAAATCAAGACCTCCGTAGTCCTGTAAACCAAGAGTAACTTAGGATAGCAAATAGCATATATTAATTTCCTAGTACGTTAATATATTAAAGTAAGAGTTATTGCATGTAGTGGACAGCATACCTTTTTTACTAATCATTTTTAAATGGCTGTGCTCTTCCATGAACCTTTTCAGCTCCAGACTCCTTGTTAAAATGACAATATGTCATCATGCCATTTTACCAAATGAGTCCTCCAAAGAGACAGAAATCAAAACAACCACTCAAGCTCATGCAGAGAGAAACCAGAGCTGCTGATGCTCTTGTGTTTGCTGTCTGTGCGTTTCTGTTCAGTTTCTCTCAGCCTCCCTTTTTGGCGTGTTGGGTCTCACCTTCATCATTTCCATTGTATCTCTGTGATATTTTCTTCCCACAGTGTCCAGAGCAGAGTGGAGCTGCGGAAGAAGTTGAAATGCCACAGTTTCAAGTGGTACCTGGAAAACGTTTATCCTGAGCTTCGGTACGGATGTGTGATCTCCACCTGCCTCCAGCAGGCCAGTGGGATACTCCATCCCTCCCTCCTGCCCATCAGAGCTTTCCTCCTCCCCAGGGACATAGGCACCCCCTTCCTTGGGCTTCACAGAAGGGCAGAGTGAATTTTGTGCTGGCTTTAAACACAGCTTGCTCGCAGTGTGACGTACTGTGGGGCTTTGGAGATCCTTGGGAGTCCCTTCTAACTTCTGTGATATCTGCTTCCTCTTAGCTCTTTGCTGCAGGGCTGGTGAGAGACCAAGCACAAATTATTCCCATTTGCTCTCAGGGGTTCATTAGGTATCTTCCTGCCCATGCTGTGGAACAAGTTGTATAGGTAAATAGGAGAGTTTTCCTTACAAAAGTATCCCAAGGCAGAAAATCCACCATAGCCTTTGCTGGGGTGTTTTGGTACTTAATGACTCTTGCTTACTAAACAAGCACCTAATTTCCAGTCGTTTCACACTGTTCTGTGGCACTCAGGGCTTCTCTGTTGTGAAACCATTCACTCTAGGATTTTATGACTTGTGTTCAGATGGCTCTGCCTTCCTTCTAGCCAATGCTTTGCTAAATACCCAGTTCCACAGTTTGCTTTTGCACAGATATCTTTTAGTTACCAATTTACTCCAGGAACCATTGCATTAATTCCCCTGATCCCTATCAGGAGGCATCCTCAGAAAGGATGGTAAAGTTCTAGAGATGCCTCCAGGGAGCTGCTGGTGCAATAGCTGAGTGCAGAATCACTGTGTGAAAATGATGATTTATAGCCATTTTCTTGCTTTTTTTTCCCCCATGTGTGGTGTTGCACAGCAGCATTCATGGGCAATGCAAGGGCTCTGTGACAGTTTGTTATAAAGTTCTCCTCTCCTCTAAGCTGAAAGCTGACCTTCAGCCTGCTCACAGCCTACTCCTGGCTCCTCTGTTTGCCTTGTGCAGTTATTTATTTTTTCCTCTTATAAAGGTCAGCCATCCATCTCTGAGCGCTGCTTCTGCAGCGTCCCTGTCCATGTGCTGCTCTCAGTGCTTCAGTATTGTAGTAGATCTTGCCACCCCTCATTTTCTGGAGGTGAAATGGTGCAGCCTCACTCCTGTGAGCCTCCCTGTGCACAGGGCAGTACGAATGTTGTTTTCATGCTGTTCCCACAGGATTCCCGAGGAATCGCTCTATCAGACCGGGATAATCAGGCAAAGGCAGAGCTGTCTGGAGTCACGCAAGTCTGAAGACCAAGATCTCCCCATCCTGGGCTTAAATCCTTGTAATAGCAGCAAGGGCACAGTACCAAAGGCACAGGTAAGATGTGTATCCCTGTGATGCCTGATGGGAAGAAGCCATGACAGCAGCTTCAAGATGATTTCTTAAGGTTGCTAAAGCGCTGTTGGAGGATTTACCCATTCTGCCAGTGTCTTCCCTTAGGCAGCATGTAGTTAAACCCTGGTAACTCCACCTGACCTTAGTGGAGGCCCTGGGCAGCAGCAGGGACTGGTGCAGGAGCCACAGGACAGCATGTCCCGCTCCTCTCTGTTCAAGACTGTGCTGAGCACCTCCCGCTGCCCAGGAACGCCACGTGCTGCTCATCTGCACAGATCAAAGGCAAAGAGAATTATAACTTCCTCTCATCTCTCAGCCTTTTTTCTTTCAAAATGCACTGAGTCGCAGTGGCATTTGTAACTTCATAGTCTGCATTCTCTCAGTATTGGATTGCCCATTAAATTAGTGAGAATTTAATGAGGATGCTCTCGGTTTTTTCAGTCTCACTGAGACGAGAAAAAGCTGTCTGAATTGATGTTCTCAAAAGCACAGCCTAGGAGATGTTAGAGCCAAGAGCAGGCACATGTGACTTGTAGCAGAGTTTCTGGAGCAAGACTCTGAAGATACACACAGCTTCAAAACGCACCTTTGCTTCAGGCTCCCTTTGTGATTTTGGGCATATCAGTAAGTTCTGTGTTTCCAGCTATAAAACAGGGAGGATAACAATCCCTTGCTTCTCCATGGTTGCCATGAAATAATTCAGTAGGAAGTGGTGTGGTGTGCTTGTTTCCACTTGATTGTACATCCTTAACCCTCATGGTTACATATTCAAACCAGGTAGCTGTGCATATGAAAGGCCCATCCTGGGGACGCTGCTTAAAATGTCCCTGATTTGTGTGTGCAAACAAAGCATGTCATTATGTACATCTCTTTCAAATGCAGTTGCATGTGCCTGTCTCTAGGCAGGAAATTAATATCTGTTTCACAGCATGGCAAAATCAACAATGACTACTTGAATATTAGTCAGCTCAGAAAATGTGGTTAATGTAATTGCAAGTGCCACACAGTAACACTTCCTACAGTTTCACTGGTTTCCAGGCTCCAGAATTGTTTTTCTTTCTTCCACTGCTGCATGGAGTTTTCACACAAACAGCAAGCTGATGAGAGCAGGTCATCATGTTTCTCAGGGCTAGCTCTGCAGAAGAAAGGAAAAGTGTTCTAATGACAATAGCAACTTCCAATGATTTGGCTGTTTAAAAAAAAACAACAAAACCCTGGGAAAATCAGAATGAAAAATGCTGCTGCAAGTTAAGTGTTTCAAAATGAAATGGTATTGGTCTTTCTGAAATACCAATTTGATGTGGTATTTTAAAATGAGAAATGTCATGCCAACAAGTTGGATTGTTTCATTCCCACCAAACACATTTTGTTTTGACGTTTCTGTGCAGTAAATTTTTGGAATTTTTCACACCACAAACTTTTCATCTTCCTGTTCTGATTCTGCAGCAGTTTGCAATAGGTCAACACTTCCCACTGGATGGCAACTCCATTTCTTGTGCACATCCAGCTCTGACTCTGCAAGGGAACAGAAAAATGCACTGCTAACAGATTGCAGAATGGCTGCACTCAGTACACAGCAGGAATAGAGAAAAGCCTTTCCTTTGTGTCTTTCTCTGTCTTTCTAGGATAGTTATCTGTTTCTTGTGCCCATGAAGAATAGTTCAGATTAAAGCAGGGTATTTAAACTTTTATTGTGAATAGAAACTTATATTTTAATGACTCCGTTGCTACAAGACCATCTAAACTTGTGGATGACATGGATGTTACAGCCACCAGGCTGTGTAGGATTGATTATGCAGCAGTCCTGAATGCTGCTTAGTTTTGCATTTGATATACCAGAATAGAGCAATAATCTTCACTTTTAACATACTGGAGTCGCGTCTTGTTTACCCTAAGCTTCATTATTTGAAAAACAGGCTTAGCTAAATCAAAGCTGTGCTTTCCTGGCATTCAGTAAGTACTGTGGAAATATCCTGGCTGTTCAAATTCTTTATTATCACTATTATAGTAGCAGTAATTTGGTTGCTTTGATTACCTTTCTGTAGCTGTCTCCCTGCTGGGCTGCCCCAGTCACTTTACCAACATCACATGCATGAACTCTTGGGACTGGGTGTGAGAAGATCTGAGCTATCATGGTTTGAGGAGGGAGGCACAGGAGCTGTCAGATGGCAATCAGTTGCTCTTTATTTTAGGTTTTTCTACCTGTAGTGTAGGGGAAGGGTGTTGTGAGACCTCTGGCTGCATCTGTAGTTTGGGTAAATTGAGACAAGTACTCAGTGGTGAAATCAGATTTACACCTTTAGCAGGTCTCAAAAAACCTCCCTAGTGGTGTCCAGTGTTGGTCCTGAATTACTGAAAGGGGCACTGAGGCACAAGAAGACCCCTCATCTTTGTGTAGGAGAGCTCTGTCCTCTCATCCCGAGGATCCACTTAGCCTTTTCCTCTCCGGAAGATCTGGCAGCGGTCAGGGCGGGCTCTGTCCCCTGAGGCAGCTCTCAGAGGGATCTTGAGGTGGTTGAGGGCCCCAGGGTGGCTCTCAGGGGGCTCCTGAGTTAGTGACTGGCAGAGATGTTTGTGCTGTGCCCATCCCCAGGGCACAGCAGGCTCTGCCTGTGCTCCTGCCCACTGGAACCTCGGTGCTCTATGCCTTGTTGCGTCTCATTTGCTAAATGAACAGATTGATTTTGTTTTTTCACGAGAGAAGTGCATCTGGGGGAAAATAATTGATCATAATTTTGTCCTCATCTATCTAATGAAGATGTGAGTAGTTGGGTTGATTTTTTTTTTTTTAAACCAAGTGTCAGTTGATATTAGCTCATAGAGTTTGGAAAAGACATTTGACTCCGGGATTTATTTAAGTCATTAGCAGCTTCAGGAGACCTGACATACTTCAGATAAAAAATCTGAAGATGCTTTGACCTGGATATAACACACGTGTAAGCAGTTGCTGCAAGAGGAA
The DNA here is from genome assembly GCA_013397815.1 of Aleadryas rufinucha. NCBI lineage: Eukaryota > Metazoa > Chordata > Aves > Passeriformes > Aleadryas > Aleadryas rufinucha. Next base: position 269,429 of record VZTH01007816.1, on the reverse strand, counting down.
TGTAAAGCTCAGGCATCTCTTAGACAAGCGAGGGAATGGGGAAAGCTGCAGCATCCATTTCCTGGGCCTGCACCCTAAGATATCTGGGGTTTGCAGCTGAGTGGCTGCCATTGCATTTGAGTGGCATGTCCTTGACTCTTTTTGTGAAGGAAATGTGGTGTGATAATCTGCCTGGTGTGGCTTTGATGCTCGTTCCAGTTGGTTTGAGGTCCTCTGTGTGCTGCCTAGATGGGCACTTTTTTGGAGAGCATTTAGCATCTATCCAAACCAAGTGTCCCTCCTGAGACACCTTAACCATAAACATTCTCTTCTGACCTTCCTCCCCTCCAAAGCCTTCATTCATTTCCTCTGTGGGCACAACCTGCCTTGGCTATAGGCTGGCTGCAGCTGTGGGAGCCAGGCTGAGTGAGCAGAGCAGAGGGGCAGCAGTGTCACCTCTGCACCCAGGTGGTCCTAGGCACCTCGTGTACTCTGCTTTCCCTCTCCTGACATGAGTGGAAGTGCCAGTTGTATCCCAGGGTCTTTGATGAGGGCAGCACTTCGGTGTCCTTAGGTGACTCAGGCAGTCGCGTGCCTTGGGAAGTCCTTCCCTGTGATTTTAAGGAGATAATTGGATAATTAGATTGTTCCACCTTCTTCAGAAACACTTTTCTCTAGCTGCTACCCTGGCTTTAGGGTACAGCTGCCCTCTCACTCGGCAGCAGAGGCCTCGCTGTCGCGTAATGCTGGGCTCCCATGGGACTGCTCCTTCCCGGGATGAGGGGCTCCTTGCTCTATCTGCCAGCCAGGCTATGCCAAGCCAAAGGTCACTTTTGAAAATAATTTCCTCAGTTCACAGTAATGCTGAGTAACAGTGACAGGTGCCAGCTCAGATGATGCTAAAGCCTTGAGAAATAGTCACCAGCCTCAGATGAGGGGGTCAGTGTTGTCTGAGGTTTTGGGGGAAGGGGGTTGCTGGTTGTGCTGTGCAGCTGGTAGCTCTCTTCTCCAAGTCCACCCTCTTCCTCCTGGCTCCACCACCACTCCTTCTTTGTCTTCGAAAAGGCGGGAAATCTTGATCTCAGTTTTACCTCATACATATCTTTTTCTTTGGTTGTGGGGTCAGCTCTAAGCCCTGATGGCTTCTCCTCAGGCCAGTCTGCAGCCCTGAAGCGATGCTAGCTCCTTGCAGGGTTCCTTAGGAGTGCCATGGGCTGCCCCGTCCACCACAACCTCCATGGTGGAAAGCTCTGCTGCTGTTATTGCTGTGCTGGCCACATCAGTGCCAGGGGTTAGGAGATAAAGTAGTTCCTTATGGGGAAAAAAAAAAAAAAAGAAATTTTAATCCCAACTCACGCAAATAAGGGAAGAGAAGGGGTAAGATAAAAATTTGCGTGGCCATGGGCGTGTATTTTAACTCAAAGCCCTTCATGGATTCTGTGGTGTTCAACTGACTTCCTTCCTCCTCCCCCCCCAAATTTCTTCAGTTTCTGCATAATTTTCTTTGGCTTTCATCTAGGGCTGAAAGGGAAGAAGACATGATTAGAGCTGGATAAAACATTTTCAACAGGACTGGCTTCCATAAAAAGCCATTCTGCCGAGATAGATGAGCTGTGTGAAAATCTGTCAGCTGAGATAAAGACAGTGGAAGAACAGCCTGGGGGCAGGAGGGTGGGATCCAGTGTCAGCTGTGGAGCTGACGCACACATCCAGCTCTGGAACCCTCACATCTTATGATGAAAAACAGCTTAGGGGAAATGGTTACCACCACCCTTCCTATGGTCCACTGCTGGATGAGAGGATTGTCCTGCCTTGAGAGGATGTGAATATTGTCAAGGCTTGAACAAAGCCTGGTGTGGAAAGAAAGCATGGAGAACTTCTGGGAGGAGCAGTCTTCCATGAGATAACCTCAGTGAAGCATGAAGGTTAAGATGTCAAAACAAACAGACAGAAAAGTCCCATGGCCTGAGTTAGGTGGAGAATTCAACATACACACAAGTTACAGGATTAACTGGCTGCTGCTGAGGAGCCTCGTGGGCACAGCTTCAGCCCTGTCCTGAACTAAAATGACAAACAATTGGTTAAAAATGTAAAGCAGGTTTTCAAAGCAGCTTGTAGCAGCATGGGTGCCAAGAACAGATGTTGGAGCTTGCCCCGTAGGGTTTGGTTCTTCACAGATGCTGGACTAATTTGGCACCTGATTTCCCAGGCTGGTGGTTTACACAGCAGCTGACAGTGTGCATGGTTGGGATGTCTGGAACGTGTTTGCTGTAGGATCAGGTAAACCCTGCTCCATATGACAAAGAAAAGTAGTTGCCAGAAGGCCCTTTGGGTGCGGATTACGGCTTTGAAAATGAATGCTTGTTATGTGCCCAGATCCTGGGCAGCTCTTGCTGAGAAGCCTGTGGGCAGGCTGTTCAGAAAACCAGGTATGATTTCCGTGAGCTGGTGGGGAATAGTGGGCTAAGAAGCACAGACTATGAGGATCACAGTGTGAAGTCCTTGTGGAACTGGGTCTGCTGTGCAAAAGCATGTTTTCCCTTCCAGGTGGCTAAGAACCTGAATGAAAGTGGGATTTATATTCCCAGGAGTTAAACGCCTGTAGCTGTCTGTTTTGAAGTTGAGGAGAGGAGTTAGAGCTGCTGACGGTGACAAATACCAAAGGACTGGAAGCGTTTCCCTACTGTAATAACTCATGCTAATGCAACCCAAAACCTCCACCATTCAAAGTCAGGGGAGCTGCAGGCATCCCAGCTCTGTGAGTGGGGCAGCCATTCTTCACATTCCCCTGCAGCACTCAGAAAGGGTTGAAGTCTCCCAGGAGCCCCATTTTTCCAGCCCCAGCCTAGCAGCCATATGTTTGAGCACTGCCTTCCCCTCCACTGCCAACACCGCCACTCACTTCACTTCTCACCGAGCTCTGACTCCTCTGTATGTGAGCTCTCAACTGTTTTGCTTTCTCTTTGCACCTTTTCTTTCACAGCAGGTTCAGAGTTTTCATAGCTCATACCCTGTCAAAGCATCTGCCATGGTGCCTGGGGGCTCTTGGGGGAACCCTCTTGCTCTCTGGCCTTGCTGTCTCCAGCAGGGTTATTGCCCTCTGATAGTGAAGCCAGCCTGCTGCTGGTCCTGCAGCCCTGCTCACCTGCCCTGCCACATCTCAGAAACCTGCTTTCCATCTGCTCCCAGTGCTGCTGCTCAGAGCCATTCACACAGCAGGAGTTGATCCTGCTTTGCACCCTGGCTGGGGTCCCTCAGAAAACCCTTCCAGCCCCACTCTTTCTGATTTTGAAGTTGGTGCTCACACAGAGTTACAAGCACAACACTTGTTCCAGAAGTCCCTCTCCAGGGTTATGTGGATGATTTGTGGTTTCCCATCAGCCAAACCAGCTGGTTTTTATGGTTATGATTTGTGGTTTCCCATCAGCCAAACCAGCTCTTGTCTGCTTGTGCACACACATCAATAACAGGGAGACAGACATCCCTTGGTTGGGATCCTCTCAAGAGGTGCGTGCTCTAGGGTAATATGAGCACAGATAAGTGATAGAAAATGCTAGGCTGGAATAAACGTTGGGAGTAAACTCCTGTGAAACACACCTGGGCTAAGCACTGTGTCTGTACGTCCGTGATGCTTTGTCCAGCACATTTGAAATCCTCATCAAACTGTCAGCTACTCCTCTTTTACTCCCAGAAACATCCAGTGGTGAAAAAGATGGTAATCCCAGAGACCTCCTGTTATTTGGTAAGCATCACACAGGACAAAGAGTTTCTGCTCCTCCAGAGTTTATTTCTGGGGCTGAGAAGCTGATAAAGAGCAGGTGAACATGAAAAGCAGCAAAAGATAAAACCTCCACGATAGCCCAGTGGAACAGGAGTACCAATGGTCATAGCAAACCAGAACAGCAAACCTTTGAAATTTGGTCCCACTGCTTTGATAGAAAGCAGAGCTTTACCCCTTATTTTTGTGATATTTGGGAACAGAATCCCAGGAGTTGCGGACATTTGCTATGTATCACCTCCTGTCTCCTACTGCCAGCTGCAAAGCATCTCTGCTGCTCTTCCTGCAAAAACAGGATTGCACATTGTCTGGTTAGTAGTATTCCTGCCTCTCTTCTGCTTTTTTCCCATCCTTTTGTTCTCCAACCGCAGCCCAGTTCTGGCTATGGAATCTTTTCTCTCATGAAACATGTTCTTCCACCAGCTTTTGTAGACGTTTTCTTTGGTACCTGCAGTCCCCCAATGAGAGCTGCAATTCTGGGGAGGCTTGAAACATCTTAGTGACCTCTCCTGGTGCCTCTTGAAGTCAGTGAGGTTTGTGGTTGATTTTGTAAGGGGCAGGATCCAAGCCGAAGTGTTTTGTTTTCCAGGTAAAAGAATAGCAAGAATCAACACTGATCTCTCACCACCTTACTTTTTCTTCCTCTGTGCAGGAATGGACGTACACATACAACCACCATGTCCGCCAGCAGCAGCTGTGTTTGTCTGTGTACACCCTCTTCCCTGGTTCGCAGGTGCTGCTGTCACCTTGTAAAGAAGGTGACAACAAGCAGGTGAGCCCTTTCACTGATCCCCCGTTTTCTTTGGAGTTCCCTTTCTTTCATCACAGTATTAGTGCACGTTAAATGGCCTGTGCTCTGACTTCATCTGGGAAGCACAGTCAATTTGGGAGGACAGACTCTGGCCTGTTCAGCCCTTTGCCTCTTAAATGAGTGTGTTGATAAGGATATCTATTAGTGAGGGTGGTGATCTGGATACTTCAATGCAGAAGTCAAACCCAAACTGGCAATTTAGTTCACACGGGCTGCCAGTCAGGCAGCAGATGCTAACATTTCCCTGCAGTTAATCACTGAGCTGGCATTTGAACCAGTGACCTGGGGAAAAAGCTGTTAGTAATATATTATCTTCCTGAAGCCAGGCAGAGGCCGAGTTGGAACGAGTGTGCTTCTGTTGGGAAAAATGCTCAGCGTGTGCTCTGCTTGTCGTGGGTTTGGGGACCGTGTACTTGCCAGCATGAGGCCACAAGGGCTTGGTGACAGCTGTCCTCTTGATGCTGGAACAGTGCAGTAAAAGCATCGTGGAGAGGAAGCTTGTTCACCTGCTTCTCCTGTTGTATGTGTCTCTCCTCAGCGCTGGGGCAAAGTTGGGTCACACATTGAACACATAGCTTCACGCTTCTGCTTGGACACTGAGACCATCGGGGACACGAACGAGAGCATTAAAGAGCTCGTCATCAACCCCTGTGAGAGCACAGCCATGAGCCAGCGCTGGGACATGGTGATGTCTTGACCTGCTGGAGGATGTGCACGGTGGGGACGGGCACCAGGACGTGGCCACGCGCAGCTGAGATGCCCCAGACGGGGCTCAAATCCAAACCACTGGGGGTCCTTGTGTGCTGTGGGACAGGAGGAGAATCATTCAAATAAAAACGGGACGCAGCACTCCAGGTGGAACAGCAGATGTTGACTGCCAGACATGCAGCTGGTATTGGCCTGGTGATGGTCAAGGAGAAGGGATGGCAGAAGAACGAGCTTGAAATGTTTTAGAGGGGTACTGGGGCTCCTGCAATGGTCTGGACAGAACTTCAGTGTGCACAGCATTGATTAATCTCCCTGAAAATGCAGGTAGAAGAGCCTTTAATACCTAGAGGAGACTTGGGCTGAGCGAAACGAGCATCTCAGTAGCTCTTGGGGGTTGAGGTGGGACGTGCCAAGGGCTGCTAAGAAACGTCGCCGGGAATCAAGTGGAAGACCCTGAATTACCTTTGCATTTTGCTGTGGATGTTTCTGTCTTCTGCAGGTGGCATGGGTGGAGCTGTGTTGCACATTGGAATTGGTATCTGATCCACATCCATGCTGTGTGTACAGAGGCAGAGCAGCATTTATGGCTGTGGCCAGGATCAGAACAGTGAGTGATGGGGAATCCTGCTCTGTGCTAGCTGCACACAGTGCTTGTTGAATCTCCAAAGCCCAAGCAAACAGAGGATTCACTGTGTGAGTTTAAAGGATATAAACTTCTGTCAAGCTGGGAGGAAAGGCAGTAACATGATTATTTCTCCTCTCTGAAGGCCATGGGTCACTGAAAACTCCCCTAAAATTTCATTTTGTGTCTCTCACTGCTCTGCTTCAGCTCTGGACTAAATCAAATTTTCACTTTTCTTCCATAAAAGTAATTATTTTTGGTAATTGAAGGTAATTGTGTCATATTTCTGTTTCCCAATTTCCAAAGTACAGATGAAAGGACTCCCATAAAATGCTGCTACTGAAGAAATGGTGAAGGTTTAATTTTTAATTAAAATTAGAGACTGCTCTGAGAAGGGAAGAGGGATATTACCTGGGTTTGCTTCCCAGTTACCTTGCAGGCCAGGATGTGAAGTACTGAAGAAAAGGTTTGGGATTCCCCATTCACACCTGTGAGAAGGGAAGCCTGGGCCATGATGTACCTCTCTCTCAAAGTCACTTAGCATAGGCAGACCAGGCAGAAAGGATTTCTGCAGCTTTTGGAGATGAGTCGTTTTGCAGAGGTCATGTCAGGTGCTGTGACTGTGTGGGAGTGAGGTGACTGCCCAAGGAGAACAGGACAGATGACCTCAGGAGGGGTCTTAGGAATAGAAGACTGGAAGGTCCTTTCCAGCTTTTCAGGGCAGCTGTCACTACAGCCACAGGTAACAGGCTGTGCATCACCAAGAGCTGTGCACACAGCTCTCCTACAGTAACGACTCTCAAAGAGAACTTTCACAAGACTATCAATGTGACTTGAAAAAAACCACATCGTTTCTGTCTCTAAAAATGCTAGGATTTAGTGAAAATCCTATCCTTTGTTTCCTGTGCTGCAAACTGCAGGTAAAATACCATAAGCTTTAAGCCTTCAAGTGCTCTCAGCATCCCTTCTTGAATAAATTGCTGGCTTTCAGGATTTTACTGCCTCAGTTTCTCCTCTCTCAGTGCTGGGAGAAAGCCATATGTATAAATCTCCCCGGCTTTAGAAGCAGAACCAGTATAGCTCTTTACGTACAAAAGGTCACAGTGCAAAATGCTTTTCATGTGCTGCAGTGATTACTAACCTCATCAAGCTCCCTTGGTGCCAGCCTCAAGGGCCTCTGTTATGAAAGGGCTGGAGCAAGCTGTCATTTCATGGTGGGAGGTGGCATTGTTTCCATGCCACCACTCCGAGCACGAAACAGAGGGGAGCACTTAAAATGGAATGGACCCATTTCACAAAGGAGGGCAGTGACCTTGGGCTTCTTTTTAATTGAACAGGGGAATATCACATCTACTTTTCATGATGGTGGTGACAGGCAAGGGGTAGTAATTCCCTGTCTAGTGTTTACAAGGGAAAGCAGCTCCCAAGAGCTTGGAGCTTAACACGCCTGTACTGTGCCCACAGCCTGGGACTCCCCAGCAGCTGGCAATTTGAGGCAATTCGATTCTGAAAATTCAAATTGCATGGGTTTTGAAGTTCAGCACCTGGCAGGTACACTCTGAGCAGGACCTCAAACCTATCTAGCTTTACTGTTTTCCACCAAAGCTGAAAATCTCCGTTCTGCTGACAGCCAAAGCTCTCTAAACTGCTCTTTGCCTTAGGAGAAACAGCTACCTCACTACATATGTGTGTGTGCTTGGGCACATGGACCCATGGGACCTGCAGGAATGTGTTCTAGGAAGGAGTTATTTGACCAGCTTTTCAGCTCTCTTGCCTTTTGGGAAACACAAATGCTACAGCAAACCCCTCCTGTTCTAAACCATGCGCTAAGTGATCACTGTGAACACATCTGGGGACAATGGAAGGCAGGCAGTGGAGAGAGGGACATCAGGCATAGTGTTCCCTACCAGAGAGCAGCAACTAAGTTCAGCTAAGTCTCTTGCAGGCCCAGCTGCCACCAAGTACCTCACAGACCTGGGGAACAGCAGCACTTGTCAAACTGGTAATTGTGTCTCCCACAGCCATCAGCTGTAACCCTTAGGCTACACCTTATTTCATGGTCCAGGAAATGAGATTATCCCTATGGATCAGCAGTGTTTTCAGAGAAGCCTGAGAGTATCAGCCTGACTCCTGGGGAGCTTTATATAAAGCTGGCAATGGTCTGGCAGTCTCCAGAGTTAGCCCCAATATGGCATTTAGCAAATCTGCTTAACACCCCTGCAGAGAGACCTCGCATCGTGTCAGGGAAAAGGTTAACTGCTGCTGAAATCCAACTCGTACCTTCAGGTTTGTTTCCTTTATTAAAATACACTGAAAACAGACAAACTTCTTTTGCTTTGTATTTTTTCACGGCCTGGACAAATTATTATCATGCTGTGAACAGGTACAGTGTGACTGATTGGGGTCTAGATGGGCTCCCATGCCAATGCTTCCTAAGCCCCAACGTCATTTGGTAGTAATGCTTTTTGGTAACATTTTACACTGACTTGAAAGAACAAAAGATAAAGTAGAAAATATGATTCTAATCCTGGCTGTTGAGCTTTGTGACAGCCTTCATGATCTCCAGGTAAGTCACTTCTTGTGCCTTGGGAAAATTAGATTCAGAGCAGGAAACTCAAGGCTAGAACTACTACTGGCTTTTAAAGAGCCAACTAAGGCTATCCAAAAAAACCCCGCCAAAACCCCAAAATACACCAGAAAAAAAAAATGAAGAAAAGCACTTTCCCTCCGCCACGAAGGAAATCCACGTTCCAATGAGAACGGATCTATCTCATTTCAGCTGGGCTGGAGAAGTCTTGCAGTCCTTATGTTGCTGCTTATGTCATTTCTAGGTGTCTTGTGCTCATCTTCTCCCTGTACCAGTGCAGTACCATAAGGTAACAACACAAATCATCAGTGCTTGGAACCTCAGGTTACAACATGGAAGGGTAGTGATTTAGTGGTAAAGAGGTGGAAACTGAATTCAAAGATCTCTGATTATCCAGCAATGCAACAGCAAAATGGGGCTGGTGGATGAAGTCTGGAGAACTCGTGGTGGCTCAAGACAAGCACAGCCCTGAGTGCTAATCCCTTCTGCTTCTAGGAGTGGCTTGGGATAGCTTGGGTCATTTTCCTTCACTTACTAGACTCTCTTTATCTTGATTCACAAGTTTTTCTCACTTTTGCCCTTTGGATTCTTTCTCTTATCCTGTTGGGCAGGGAGGGAGGGAAGGAGTAGGGGCTGAGCTGCTGGACAGGGTCAGCCCACCCCACTGCCCTAAGCAAACCAGGGTCTGTGGTATTACAGGCTGGTGTTCCTTGTGGCTCAGGCTCTGATCACAACTCGGCAGGAGGATCTGCACTGCTCACATTGCAGATTTTAAAAGCTTCTGTGAAAAGCTGGGGCTAGCATTGTTTGTAGAAGTGGTAAAGGAAGCAAAGTCAAGCAGGTTTCACACTAGCAGTAGAAGAAACTTCTGCTGCTCATTAATGTTCTGGCTGAATTAATTTTGAATGATGAGTCCAGCACCAGTTTTAATGTGTAGCTGCTTTAGATGGCTGGAGAGTTAAAGGAAGCCTGGTATGGGTGTCCAGCTTATGTTGAGACTTACTTGCTGAAATCCAGTGGCATTTTTCCAGATTTATGGATGTTTTCCCCTTGTCCACTGTTCTGTTTCTCACTGGAAGTGCCTTCAGAACCCTGTAAGAATAAAAACCTGTTGTAAGCTACTACTTCTCCAACTGAGTCTAATTAAGTTTTGAATGGAGCTGCAGTTCAGCACAGAGCGGACAAAAAGCAACACATAAATTTACAGGTAAGAATGCTCCTTTTGTGATGCTGGGGGCTGTTTTGTTTCCTCTGGTACTGCTTGGCATTAAAGAAATCCAAACTGGTTCTGTGTGATGTACAAAACCATGACTGGGTTTCAAGGTTGGGTTTTGCATAAGCACTCGTGTAATAATTATCTGTCAACTCTCCATCACAATGAGTGATGTCGCTCATTTTCCTGTGATTAATGGGAAAGAAGTGTCCAGACAAGATATTGCTACTGCACAGCGTTAAATTCAGTTGTAAAACCAACCAATCATCAAACCAACCAAGGAGGAAAAAAAAGAGAAGGAGCACTGAAAGCTTGTATGTAACCTGATATATGTAATAAAGATATTATGAAATTAGGACTGTTCCCAGGGTGAAAGGTCTGGGAGTCTGCAAGTCAGTAGAAGTGTGTTTCGGGTTATTTTTAAGACCCCCAGTGACTGAGAACTACACTATGGGGACAGGTTTATAACACAGCACCTGAACAAAGTCCCCCCAGTCCGCACTTCTCTGAAAGAGCACAAGCCTCTGCACTGCTCCTGTGGTCCTTCAGAGCAGCTGTGATGGTGTCAGGTGCTAAACGTGCACAATGTGGTCCCAGCTAACTCTGGCCATGGAGACACCTGATCATCCACGTGTCTCTTTGTGTCCCTGCAGCAGATGGACACAAACCCTGCCTCCTTTTCACAGCTTTGGAGGACTTGTGTGAGCCTATTCCAACGGAGACTGGCATCCTGGTGCTGTAATGGTGTTCTTGCATTTGAAGTGTTTTCAGAAGAATCAGTGTTAGAAGCACTTTGAGCAGTTCACATGAATTCTCATGCTGCTGACAATTCCTGGATCATCCCCATGGAGATGTAGCCTATGCTGTGTAGCAGAGATGATTGTTTTCTCTAAATGCAGAGTCAGACCCAAAGTCTACGTGTAGTCACAACCAGATCCAAGGGTATTTCTAACATTAGCTCTGACCGTCTTGGCCTAAGCCCACACAATTTAAATGGCTTTTACAAATTTTACTGGACTCAGCTGCCCGAGACCACCAACAACAAGGATGTACAGCAATGATCATCTCACCAGAAATAGAAGAACAAGCAGTGTTGGGAGAGGGCCCTTCTAATCCTCATCCTGAAGCTGCTGTTACCTCCTTACTAATCCTTGGGAAGTTGATCTGAGGAGGGCTGTGCACAAGGCAAGGTGAAAAGGAGGTTTCCTGGAGGTTTGGCAGTGGTGGGAAGCACTGCCTGGCACTGGAGCTGATGGAGGGCAAGGTGGGTGGGTTCACAAGATGTGGAGGTGTGAGGCTGGGGAGTAACCACGAACAATTCAAATGATTTGAGCATGAAAGCACCTGCAGCCAGGGGTGCAGAGAGCCTCAGTGGATCTCAGATCAGCACCCTACTTTCAGGGGGGGGTTATTTTGAATGATAACTGATCAGTGATTGAAATGGCTGCCCCAGAACACTAGGTGTTAAAAGAAATTTGCTTATCTGGTCACTGCGTACTTTCACTTCTGTTAATGGAACTGTTGTTAGAGTGGCAATGGATTATTCAGTGCCCTGCACGTGAAAGCTTGATTTGGACATGGCCCATATATTGATAACAGGCAGTGCTTGTCCTGTCCCTGCAGCTGTGCACTGCCAGGCACTTGGTATGTTTGCAGTGGATCCTCAGCATGAAGGATCACAGTCATTGCATCTTGAAATTGATTTTTTTCTATGGAAAGCTGTTGGAAGCAAAAACCAATTTGGTTTGTATAAACTACATTAGAGATAAGAAGATATCCCTCAGAGTGCACGAGATCACCTTTGAAGATGTTTTCGCCCTACCGCGAGTAACAAGTCACACAATAAAAATAATTTCTTACAGCTGATCTGATCTCCACCCATCCGTGAGTTGGCTCTGAAATGAGATAAACCCATCTCCTCTAATTCAGGACAGGTGTATCATATTTCCCAATCATATTACAGAGACTAGAGAGGCCTGGTGGTGTAGCTCTGAGCATATAACCAAGGCTAGTGAGGCAGCTTTATCTGCTTTGAGGGACTGGCCTTGTAAATAAGATGCTAAACGGCTCCCACTGATCTGGATGGTGGTCTGTGAAGTCCTGCCTATGCTGCTACCCAGTAAGTGGTGGCTCTGGAGGGTCACCTGTGTGGCTTTCTCTTCTTTCTGGATAGATTCAGTGTCTTGTATCTTCCCTCTTCCTTTGTCTGATTCTGTCCTTCCAGTCTGGTCCTCAGTTGGTGCCTGTTTGTTTAGGTAGTGTGGCAGCCAACCTACAGAGAGAGCAAAACAGAAAGTATGCTTTAAAGGGAAAAGCAGTGAGGGAAAAAAAATAGCAAAACCACCACTTTTTTCTCCCTCCCTTCTCCCAGCCTCTTGGTCTTTTGTAATAGATATTCCTGATGTGTACTAGCATCTAATTTGAAGGGTATCTAAGAGGTACCAGGGCTTGGGAAACTACTAGAGTGTTGAAGATACAGGTGGATTTGCAGTCCAGCTCTGAGCTGGAGCCATCCCCTCTCTTCCCTAAGCACAAGGTTGTCAACTCCAGTTCTAAGACTGGGTATGTTTTGTGGGTCCTGCATTGCTGTTTCCCTTCAGCACAAGTGTCAGGTTGGCTCAGGAACACTGAGAAGTTTCCCTAAACAGGAGCAGGTGGATTCCTGGCAAGAGATGCCAACTCAGGTTGTGCATGAGACTACAGGGGAAAAGACCATTGCTGACCAGGCCTGGGGCAAGCACTGGTTGTTCTGCAGGGAACAGGGTGACCTTCACAGCTGGGCTCGTTGCCTTAGATGGCAGAAAGCACATCTTCTGTTGGTTTGGCTGTGTGCAGCTGTGGGAGTGAAAGCTGTCATGTTCATGTATCATAATAATGGCAGTTGTCAAAAGGTGCCTGAGAACACAAGCATCCAGAAGGGAAAGGAAGAATTTGTGGTGCCTCAACTGGATATTCTAACAAGTTACTGGACTGGGGAAAGAAAAAGAACATGTCCTTAACCTGATTTCAACATTTTGTGGCAAACAATGATGGCAGCAGCCGTGGGTGGGTGGATGTGCAGGAAGGGGCTGTGTGCTGTCCAGTCTGTCATGGAAAGGGACAGCCCTGAGCTGCCTTAATGTGAGGCAGTGGAGGGTTAAGAACTCTTCTTGCTCGGTCAGGTGTGTGCTCAAGAGTGCAGGGCTGTGCTGGCCCCCGGGGAACCCTCTCTGCCCGGGCTGTGGAGGCTCCATCAGTGCTGGCTGGTGGGGGATCAGTGGTGCTGTGCTGTGCCCCTCTGGCTGTGCTGCACCTTCCCTTCCTGGTATGACATGCCTGCTCCAGGCGGGCCCGTGCCAGCCCCAGCACAGTTGCCTTTGGTGGGACCCCACAGAACGAGGAGCCAGGTCTGTTCAGGCAGTCACAAGTTGTCCCTTGGAGGCTGCTCTTTCTAGGACACGTGGCTGCCTGCTGCATCCTGCAGTTGTTGGCATATTATCAGCTAATTTTAAATTGCTCAAGCAAGCCCTTATCAGTGCATGAGACCAAAGGGTGTTAGTGGGCATAATCACAAGGAAGGTTTTATGAACCACTTCATGAAGCCAAATCCTCAGGAGCTATTGAGGCTGTAATTAGATTCGAGGATAATAAGATTTTTTCTTTCTTCCTCTTCTTTTTTTTCATCCCTTTTTCTTTCTTTCTGGTAGCAAATCAAGGAAAAAATTGGAGCTCTCAGTTCATTCTTGTGTATTCAGAGTGTGGCTGCGGGCTCTACTCAATAACACAAAGGGATTACAACTTGATACCAAGTAGCCTGGGAGAAGCGTGAGCGTGAAAGTACAGTGGTGCGTGTTGCTGTAGACCACGTAGATCCCTTATGGATGTGCCTTGAAAAGGCCTCCCAAGCCTTAGGAGTGATTAATAATGAAATCAACTAATAACAAGATCTGCAATATGAAAGGAAAACTAGCCAGTATTTTGTTATGGGGAGAAAATGAGCAAACCAGCAGGGGACAGGCTGATCGTGTCTGATTCATGTCGTCTCTATAATCTCAGCTAAAGTTTTAACAGCCCAGGAAGATGAATTACCCACTCTAACCAACACAGGGATCAGCATGGGGTTTATTAGAAGCAGGCTATCATTTAACAATGTCAGGAGTGTATTTATTATTAAGCAGTAGACTCCACAGTCTAAATGGAAAACCATCACTCCTCCTTAGACACCAAACAAGGTATGTTCATAAAGCCAAATGGCCAATACATTGTATTGCCTGGACACAAATACGTGGTCTGCTTTACTGGACCTCAGGGCTTTCTGTGTTTAGCAACAGACTAATAACCCAAAGTGTTTGAAGCTACTGGAGGACAAAGCTGTACACCATATGCTAATTTTGACTCTCAGAACTCCCTGGTGGCTTCATTCCAGTGAAGAAAGAAGAGAAAGAAACCAGAGAGAGAATTCTAGGTTCAGCAGAGAAGGATTGGGTAAAAGTGAGTGCTTATGGGCCAGGGTGCAAACTCTCCAAAAGCAACTCTGCTTTCTAATATGCACTGTGTACTTTCAGCTCGGGGATTCTCAGTCCTTCCCTTTTCCTGGAGCCCAGTGCCTTTGTCCATAAGGAGATCAATCAGTAAAGTGTCTAGTAATACACAGCAAACATTTTGGTTTTATTTATTGCCACATTAACGTACCCAGTATGGAAGCATAAATAATACAGTTCAAGTAAACTACCACTTAATGTAGTAATATTTCAAGCTGGATTAGTGGGAAAGGCCTGGGGCTGGCCCTATTTTCAGTCCAACTTTGCAAATCCAGAGTGTTTCTGGACCAACAAACATACAATGCTCTCAGCCTGTAGCATGGCCAAGCAACTCCTACATTTTGCAGTTCTGCTCTTGCTGCCCAGTCAAACAGTAATCACAGCAACAGTCTTTTGGTGTAAATGTGGGGAAGAGTTCCTGGGCACAGCCATCTGAGTGATGTGACTGTCTGTAGCTGTGGGCTGCCACAATCGGCTTTGAACATCACCAAAAAAATCATTTCTTTACAATTTATGAGGCCTTGTCAGCTATATTTTTAACACGTCCTCCTAATGGCCCTGTTGGGAGATACCTTGAAATATGACAAAGTGGATTTTCAAAATTTAGAAGCCAAGCTTCAGAATGAACTGAGAGCTGAGTCAGGCATGGAGCAAATACATCAGACTAATTTTAAGTTTTGCCTATTTTTATCAGCTGTTTGGGAATACCTGAGTTCTGAGGTTTAAGCAATATTACAGAAATTTCTTAACATTTCATGTCACTTTCAATTATTTTCTTTAATTTCTCAGATTAGGGATTTGTGAATGTACAAGACTGGAAATGCAGGATATACATTATGCAGAATTAATGCTGATCTTTAAACCGGCTCTTCATCAAAAGTTGCTTTGTAAAAAGAAAAATGAACCAGTTGATTTTTCTGTTCCTCATTCTTGTCTTGCACTTGGAAAGGGACATACCAAATGTCTGTATAGAAGAAACTTCTGACTGAAACCAGTGTTTGCATCTTGCTCTGTGAGGCCTAATATCTTTTGGTCTGGGGCATGGATCTGGAAGCTCTTGCTGTAGCAAGACTTTTTCAGTTCTCTTCACCTTCAGTGCTCAATTTGTCCATTCAATTTTAAAGTCCTTTTGTGTTTCATTGCCATTCCCATCAGCTGCTTCTGCTGCTGTCACTGTTCCCTGAATTCCCCATAACCATTATCCCTGATCAAGTCATAAAAGCAGATATGATACCATCTCAACAGGAGTGATTTTCATCTAGGTGTGATGAATACCTCTTGCACTGCAATAGCTTGGATTCGAGCCATGCATAATTTTTGCATTAATTATGTCATTACTGTTTAATTGCTGCAATTAGCAGCATCACTTTCTCTGAGCCATCACTGTCATCATACAGCCTTCACATTATAGCAGGATCCCACCTGTTGGGACACCCTGTGCTGATGTATGGAGTGTCCATGTAATATCAAAAAGCTGTGTGCACCTGACCACAGGAAAGGGAGTATTTGAGCTAATACCTCTTCTTCCAGAAGGCACCTAAAACCCTGCAAGGTGACTGCAGAATGGTGCCTCTCTGAAATGTTTCTTTTTTATGTCCTTTTTCTGTGGCTTCAGATGGCTACACAAAGTACAGGAAATATGGAATCAGGTCTCAACCTGAATTTTAATGAGCTTCATAAACTCAATTTATATGCCATCATGACAATAAGTGCCACCTGGAAGTGATAGGCACGTTGTTTAGGAAATGAAGAGCAGGCTGAGACTGTGCATCAGGAGGCAGGCTGATAAGAGTGTGACCACACTCTTTGAAAGCACTGTAGCTGGTCACCTCATGCAGAAAGGGATTCAGTTCGTAGCTATTCGGATGATGCTTCTGGAAGATCTGAGTGCTTCCTACCATCTGGTGAAAATGTTAAATGGTAGACTAATGACAGGAGGAACATCATCTGGGAGTGCTTTAGGAATCTACCCCCACCTCACCCCCTGCTGCATCTGCAGTGGGGAGGCTCTGTGCAGAGCCAGTTGAGGGGTTTGTAAGACCTCAGGGAATGCTGTCAGGAGGAACCAGATGGAAGCATCTCCTAGGCAGGCGTGAGAGTCTCTGTTTTCATCTCACAGCAGGGCTGGCCACAGCACAAATTGTTACACCTGCAGGCCACATCTTTGCTTTTTCTCAGTTTTTAAGGTAAAATTTTCAATGTTGCTTCTTGTCAGTCTTCTGCACTAAAGTAAAACCCGTTTGAGATAATGTCAGAAGGATGGCAGTGCAGCAGGTTATTTGTTAATCCTACAGCTATAACACCTGGAAAAAGCTACCGGGGCTAGGGTACACTCATGGTATTAGACGAGTACCAAAGTCTGCGTTTCCGTTCTGCAGAGAGGGAAGGGCTTGTTTCCCTGAAGTAATCACTCTTCCATAACCTGACCAGCCCTCAAGAGATTACACAAATTAAAACTGCGCTTTCTTATTCAGAAACAAGATTATCTCTTTAAGGACAGCCATACTTTGTACTGTGGTTGTTGGGCTCGGGAGGCTTCTGGCTGTGTGAGTCTCAGGTCTCCCATTTGGCGTTAAGCTATCTGCTAACAGCACCATCAGCAGCATTACTGCACAATATCCATCAAGCAACAAACTCTGGTATCTATTTAGCAGCAGGGGATTGTTATCCAGGAGAAGTGTTCTTCTGCCTTAAGACATTCTGCCTTAAATAAGGGTCAGCCATCCTGCCAAATGCATAAAACTCACTTCACCCAAACACTTACTTTGAGTCAAATAGAGAGAAACACAACTTCTTGAATTGGTTTTAATTCTCAGTGAATTTTGGTTTTACTTTTTTTGGGTGCATGTGATGAGAAAGCTTTTCCTGTGTGCTTCTGGAGCTTTTTTTTTTTTTTTTTTTTTTGCAATAGCAATGGCCCTGCTGGGAGTTCTTATGATTGTTGCATTCATTTGAGCTTGCTTACACAGACAAAACTCACTCAAGCAAAATCACTGCTGATCACTCTGCAAGTGGGAATGATGATGAGGTGACAGTTATATGGGCTCAGTTTCATGGACATAAACTATCTTCATTGGCTGGAAAAGCTGCCTTGGGAGGGGTTCAACCTTTTCGTGTTTGCTTCAAGCGCTTAGGAAGAAAGGCAGCAATTACAGAACATGGCTTTAGGTCACTTTAAGTCACCCAGTGATGAACATTTATGCCACATATTACCAGCTTTATAAACGGCACTGTTCTGTGCCAGTGGTTACCCACTGTATAGGTAATTGTAAAACAAACTCCATATTCCAATTGACACCCTTTCTAATTACATCTCACCTTCATTAGGCTATTAAAGTGATAAATGCTAGCAATTACATTGAACTCCAGTGAAAATCCTCTATCTGTGTTGTGCCCTGACTGTGGTGTCAGTGATTTGCCCAGGAGCCCGCCAGAATTCTGCCAGTGGAGCGAAGCTGTGAACAAAACAATCCCAAAAAAGGAAAAAATATATTTTTTTCCTGAAAACCAGCTCAGCTGATTAGAGAGTTTCTGACAGCAAAGTCCATGCCCAGCATCCAACAGCATGACTGGCTGGGGCTGATCTACCAGCCATGAGTGGCAGCTTCTTTTCCTTTTAATTAGATCTCTGCAGGAGGGGGAGGAATGAGTGGATCTGGCTTGTGCTTCAACATGGCATAAGGTGTTCCTGTCCAGCACTGGTGGCTGTTCCATGGTCATCCTTCGCTTCCGCATTTTGGCTCTCTCATGTTCTTGCACAGATCTCCCTCACGTGGAGGGACAGGATTCCTGGGACCGGCATGGATGGACGTCTTTGCTCTGTGTGTGTGTAGGATTTAAATGTGCATGGTCACCTCTGTTCTAGCTCACATGTGGTCTCTCCTGCATGAGCCAGACACGGGTGGGAAAAAAGCTGCTTTCTGTCAAAAGAATGGGATGTGGCACAGCCCTGGACAGTGGGGGAAGCCATAAGGAGGATTCCCAGGTGTTGAGCTGCCCTGTGGTAGTGGCAGGAGTGCCCTGGCCTTCCTTCCTCCCTGGAAGCCCCTTCTAGAGAGCCAGGGAAAAGAGCTGGAGATATGCGGAGTTTGGGCTTCTCCCTGTTGAGTGATTTGGGGGAAGGGGAGAGGAGGGGCTTTTTTTGCCCCCATGCCTGCAGCACCTCCTCCCAGCCTGATGTAGGGAAGGAATGGTGGGGACTCCCAAATGGGAGCCTTTCTGTGTGGCCAGGGAATGGCACAGAGGGTTTCGGGTCACCCTGCAGCTCTGCCGGGTTCCATCTCACAGCAAATTTAATTTTAAATCTCAGAATGCTTTGTTACAGCCAGGCATGCAGTTCAGTGGAGACAGCCACTGCAGGAGCAGATGTTTCTTTTCCTGAAGGGTTGAGCCAACTCAGGGAATGAAGTGACAGAGATTTGTATTTATTTTTTCAATAAATATGATACTTCTGCAGCCTTTTCCTGAGGGTTTCTGCAGGGCAGCTGCTATTACTGCCAAGAGCATACCCTGAGCTGGACAGAGGCTTGCCCAGCTCCTCAGGGATTGTTTCTTGGGGGCCAAACAACTGGCGCTTCCTATGAGTAACATATTTGCCAGAGGACAGCCAAAGTCACCTCCTCTTATAATTTCTGATCTTCCTATGGACAGATTGAGGGCTTCTCAAATGCAGTCGCTGTCGGAAATTATTTGCTGAATGCAGCCATTAGTCATTTCTGATTTATGAATTTTTCAGTCTGTGAGCACCTCGAAGTCAGGTATTTGAGATTCAAAATCCTGGCTGTGCTGATGTGTTGATTAGCTGGTCAGAATGCATTGGGGTACTTGATGCGTTTCTATTTTGTGACTAAAATGAGTGTGACCTTAAAATGTTTTGTACTACTAAAAATAATAAGCCATTAAAATCCTCAGTAGTTGGCCTATGCCTTAAGACTATTATCCAGAGTTGGGAAGGAACAGCTGTGGGCTGCTTATTGACAAATGGTAGCAGTGAACTTTCCCCCAGCTTCTTTTGACAGGGTTGCTTTTTGATCTGTACATTTTCATGCCACGTCTGAGAATCTTGCAGAAAAACCCTGAGCAGAGCTATCAGCATCTGTTTTATTGTTTCTTCCATTATACCAGAAAAAGACACAGGTGAAAGGGGATGATTTGTTTTGGTGTGAATGCCTTCTCTAATAAGGACTGTTCCTAGCAAAGCTTTCTGCATTTCATTAGCTACAGCCTGGACACTGCACTATTCTGCTGATGTGAAAACTCTGTGAGTTTTCACCGAAATGATAGAAACTCTATCTATTTTCAGTGACTCGTGCTGCACAATGTGAAATCTGTTTTCTGTGACTATTTTCTGTGACTGAAGTATTTTCTTAGAATACTACTTTTTAATATATAATTGCAAATAAAATTATTTAGAGTGCATTTGTAGAAAAGTAGCGTGAAGCTAGCAGGAACCTGGAAGAAAAAAAACAAAATAAAACAAGTCTTTTAAAAAGAGGAAAGATAATTTCTCAGAAAAACAACACAGATATTATAAGCCTCTTCTGCTGAATAGCAGCCCAGTGACCTCAAACAAGGATGTATACAGCCTTCCTGAACTACCCTGCCATTCTGAAAGGCCCTCTCTGCCACCACCCAGCCACCTCCTGGGGGTGAGTTCTCTGGGTCACTGGGGGGAGAGAGAGAAAAATCAATGGGAGATGCCTGGTCACGTGCAAGGGTGGGGTTTATACCTGGTGTAACCTTCTGTGAAACCAAAGGTGCTGGTGTGTGAGTTTGGGGCAGAACTGCCTGTGGCCCTGCCCTCCCTGCTGCCCAGGCCACAGGGGTGGCTGAGGGTGTTTGTGAGTGGTTTACTCAGTCAAGAATAAACAGATGCGTGTGTGAGTCAAGTCTCCAACACCCACCTCAGACAATGACAGCAGCACGAGTCAACACACGTTGTTCCTGTGTTTTGGTGACACCCAGCTTGCTGCTCTTGAGGAACCCAGCCTCAGGTAAGAGTCACCAGGTAGAGTCAGTGGACCTGGTCATTGCAAAGATTCACTTTTCAAGCACTTTTGACCCAAATTTTAACCAATGGCCTTGCACAGATGCAGGTGTGATGTAACATCTTGTGTTAAAACTGTCAATATAGATGCAGATGAAAGGAAACAGCGAAACGTTCAGGCATGTGGGCTTTTCCTCAGGTCTGAAAGGAACCCCCAAAGGTTGCTTTTGCTGGCTAGCAAAGAAGCACTACTATTTATTGACCAGATGGCAATTTGCAGATGCCCATCCCCTCGAGCCTGGATCAGATGCTTTCTTTAGGGCAGAAAATAAGTTTGTGGTATGGGCACATGGCTCTTGCCCTCAGGGCCAGACTCAGGTCATTGGCATCTCCTGTGGTACTTAACAGTAGGGATGAAACCTCAGTGTTTGTCTCTCGTTCGTGATGTGGCCATTGACCCCAGATAGGGCTAGGGTGCTGCTGCCTTGTCTCAGATGATGTGCTCCAGGGTACACTGAAGTTATTGGATTATTCTGCCAAAATCAGTGGCCTTTGGGTTAGATCCTGGAGCCAGCAGACACTTGGGCGTGGTTTTATTCAGAAATCCAGGCCTTGAGCCAACCTTGGTTAGAGGAACAAGATTTTCAGGTGTGTTTCTGAGACGGACTCTTGACTCATAAATAGGAATTAATTTTCTAACTAAATGGTTTCTGATTTCACTTTAGATTGTCTCTCTGTGAATGTTTCACCAGTAAAATTTTTGCTCTTCTCTTCCTGCTCCCTGCTGATAGAGGTGACAGGGTCTAACCTGCCTCTAAACTGCCACCAGAGGTAGGGGCAAAAAAGGTGAAGATGTATACTTAAAAGGAGGGGGAGTTAAAAAAGTGACTGTAACTGCACTGGAGTTCTACGGTCTTTATTGCTGGCTAGGTAACAACACAAGTAGAACAAAGGCATAGAAATCTTCATAACACATATTTTTTATTATAATCACTTGGCTTTTCCACAGCTCATAACCATGCTCATTAACAAAATGCCCAGAGATTTATGATGTCTGTAAAAAAAAAAACAAAAAAAAAACCAATTAACTATTCTGAAACTTCCTTGTGTTTTTACATACCCAACAGTTAAAACACAGTAAAATGATTTTAATCATTCCTCATCCTGACACAGAATAATTGTTTGTTCTTGCTGTTTGGATTACAGAGGGCTTTGAAGATCCAGTCAAAGGATCAAAGTCTTACTGTGTGAGGCACTGTACACACATAATAAATCTGTGGCCCCAAAGAAGCTGCAGGATGGGCTATTTTTCAGATTTTGTCTCCCAGCAATGCAGTGATGTCTTTTCCCTCTCTCTTTCTCTGACAGTCCAGTTATTTAGTGTGAAACCCATCTTTGTGATTTCCTCCTAAGATGCTGCAATGCTCTGTGTAGCCCATAGTTAATAGGACCATCCCCAGTGCTTTGGCAGGAGGATATAAAGGGAGTGGAGAAGAGGAAGGTAATTCTTTGTTCTAGGAATCCGATCCATCACAGCCCATGGTATTTCCTCCTCAATACCATTCTCTGTCACTCACTGGAGCATATATTGGGTCAAACACATTATAGTTTGATTCTCCAGCTAATGGCTACTGAGGCCCAATCTCAGTATGCTGCAACAAGCACAGTAATTGAAATTCAGACTGCAGGAGAGAAAAGGCTTAGTCTTCATTTCAGCACATCACCCGCTTGCTTATACAGAGTTTTCTCCTGGACGCAGTAAACAAGGGGCTTGATTCAGTATTGCCCCAAAGTCTTATCCCTTATTAGTAAAAAAAATATGACAGTACATAGGGGTACCAGCACTGATTGTTTTTAGGTTCAAAGTGTCTCATTTTCTTGCTCTGGAGAACAAACTTTTGATGGTTCACTGGGGCAGAGTCAAGGTCCCTGATTAGTTCCTGGGAGTTGCTAGATTTCTGTTGCCTTTTCCACTAGTGAGTCAGGAGAGCTGCTTCACTCAGGTCTGCTCTACTCTCACTCCCTTTCTGCATCTCCCTGTGGCTCACCAACATCAGAGTAGCTGGAGGAAATCAGATGTCTGGGAGAAGGACAAGACTTTTCTCATCAGGTGGGCTGAGGGGAGGATGTGACTGCTTCTCATTCAGCTCTTGCTCCATCTTAAACCCTCTCTTATATTAGTGTTGATATAGGGAGATTAGTGATTTGGTCTGGGATTTTCTAATAAGCTCACCAAATTTGAAATTAACATGTTCTGTTTCAGACAAAGTTAAAATTAAAAATGTACCAGGAATCGAGGCACTGTCATGTTGTTTTCCAGTCTATCTTTACTCTCCTGGGGGCTTCCCAGCATGGTATTGTGCCAGTTCTTCTCACCTCCATGGGAAGCAATCATTTCCAAGTCTGTCTCACCCTAGGGCTGGTCTTGCTGAACCTTGACCACTCCTAGTGTCCCTCTTCCCTTTCAGGCATTACCTTGCATTTTACACTTTTTTTACTGGATGGGATAATTTTCACAGAAGTGATCCTCTGTAAATTCCCTGAGACTCTGCCCTTCTTTTCACATTCTTGTATATTTCGGCCTTGTTTCTATCCTGTGACTGTTACACAAAGCCTCCTGTGTTTGTCCACGGAATTAGAGAGTTTAGTTCTTCTCTTCCTCCTCCCCCAAGAAGAAGGAAGCATTTAGAAATGTAATGCAGTTTGGCTGGACAAGTTAGAGGCAGTGTCTGATGTGCTTCCTTAATACACTGTAGAATATAGATAATCAGTGAAGAATATTAGTTGAAATGTCAATGAAAAGTGACAGAAACATTCACTTGGGACCATACACTGTTCTCTGCACTGGCATCTCACTCTCCATACATGGCTCTGAGCCTAGCTAAGTGCCTTATCTAGCTATTTAAGGTATTTAATTAATACCTCAGATAGAGTACCAATCCTCATTTTCCCATGTACTGATAGGGCAGAGCAAAGAGAGCAGTCCTGTGTTATCAAAGCACACCGTGCAGCTCTGAGAGGAGCCTTTCATCCTGACAAAAGAGCTCAGGGCTGGAGCTGCTCTGAGGCAGGAGAAGGGAGCCTGCTGCCAGCACAGTGTGGGGACAGAGGTCACAGTGCAGGGTCAGCCTGGAAAAGGTCATGCCAGCTGCTGTGCCTGTGCTCCGCAGGCACGTGGCAAACAGCTGGAAAAGGAGAGCAGAACACAGAAATCCTTTCTTTCCAAGGGAGCTGCACTGACATGCTGGTCTGTTTGTCCATGCAGGTCACAGCTGGCCCCCCACAGCTCTTGGGAAGCAGAATATGGGGAGGGCAGCTTTCTCCATCAGGGATTTGTATGTTTGAACCCAGGCTGAGTCCTGGTGCTGTGCTGCTCAGGATGACTGCCCCAGGGAGGGCACCACTGGGCTCTGTGCCTCAGATTTTCCACTTGTGCTCTAAAATTTCACCACTTGATCTTTGCTTCTCTTTCAGCTCGGGTGGGATTGGGTCTTTCATGTGTCCTAGAGCACCTGCCAGAGCCATACTGCAAAGGAACAAATACCCTCTCGTTCCAAGTCTGTACAGTTATTAAAAGTTCATCCTGGTAAACCCCTAAGCTCTTTCTATGCAAGATCTTCTTGCTGCTTTTTTTCTTCCTCTCTTGACAGCAGGCCTCAGCAGCAAAACCATCTCAATTACTGGAGGAGCCCACTTCTGTCTGGAGCTTTTCTCCATGGATTTGCCACTCTTCCTATGCCTTTCAAATAAGAGGTCATATTCTTCTTTGGTTTGAGCTGAGTAAGTATAGCCTCCAGACTAAGCTGAACAGCCTTCTTTATGGGCAGTGGTTTGCTTTTCACTTGTGTCAGTCAGATGAGCAAGCTCAGATGCATCTGGCTACAAAGTCATCAAAATGAGAAAACTCAGGCTGGTAAATGTTTTAGGTTCTTTGAGGATGTTTACTCTCCAACCCTGTGATGTTGGCAAGTGCTGATGCTGTTATGAAAGCTGTGATACGACTCTTCTCTTGGCCAAAATAATTCCTAGAGAGAGATCAAATGGTGATTTGATCTGGTGAGTGGGGTACAAAGTGTGGACTGCTTTTTTCAGAGGAAAAGCACCTGGTTAAGTACCCTGTATATTCCAGGGAAACACAGCATAATCCTGGGAGCCTTGCACTCATGCTCCCTGAGGCCAGGGAGAGTTGCCTGCTGTCCTGTCCAGAAGGCAGAAAAGATCTGTACCACTGTTACCTAACATGGTAACTGAGGTGAACACAAATTTTTTTCAGACATTACCATCAGGTCTGGAGGTATCTCACCATCCTCTTTCAAGACATCCTTTCTTTTTAAACTTCCTAGATGCCTTGCAGGTGTGTATGTTTGGGTGTTACTGCTTCAGATGAGGTCACCTCTGTCGGATCAAGGGAAGATGAAGCCGGAGTCATCAAAAACATCTGATGGCTGGTTTTTAAAAATCTTTTAAATTTCCAGGAAGTTGGTGATGGAGTTGTTAGTCTGAGAGATTAATTCAATTTCTCCTTCTATGCCATTATTTTTGTTTCATGCAACCAGAATATTCAAACAATGGCCAACACTGTCAGCATACAGCACACTTACTGAGGTGGGGGAGAAGCTCCACGAGCACTTCTTAGAGGACAGAACCAGGATGTCTGTGACTTCCAGCCAGCTCATGGCTTAATTCCACTGTGACAATATTAGGGTTTGCCATAATTTAGCTTCAGATCCCTCTGCTCTAATTTGGGTAGCAACCCCATTTTCAGGTTTTGGGTATGTGCTGAAGGACACAGAATCCCAGAGGAGCTGTCTGGCTTGTCTCAAGTTGCAGCCCTCAGTTTCTCCAGGTGTTGGATGTCTTGTGGGGGCAAGGAGGAGAGGTGGACAGCAAGTTGCCTGACTGGAATACTGGCAGTGCACCCTTGCTGGCACCTTACAAATGGCAAGATGTCAAAGAAGATGAAGCTGTGCTGTGCAGTGCATGTCAGCAGTCAGCAAAGACTGAGGTGAGGACTGGGAACCACAAATGTTTTTAGTAAGCTGCTGGAATGATCTGCAGGCCAAGGATTCTCCATCAGAGGATGGCAGGAATGTTTCTGGAAAACAAGCAAATGTGAGACTGTTGCAATCTGTTCGCACCAAGACAAAAACAAAACAAAAAAGCGTGAAATAAATTTTCTCATCCCCACAGGGCTTTAACAAGGCTGGAGGCAGAAATGCCAAATAAGGGCTAATAAGCTGATGAAAACAAGAGCTTCATTTTGATGTGCCCTCCACAAAGGATTTGATGTGCCCTCTGGGACCCAAAAGCTGCTGATAAAGAGGTAGATGAGGGACACCAAGGAGAGAGGTTTGGTAAAGCAGAACAGCAGTGCTATGACCAGATGGAAGGGTGTCCATGTCACTTGCAAGGACGATGTCATGACGGCTCTGTTTAAAAAATGCTTTGATGTTACTCCTGGTGATAGGATGGGCTTATTCTCAAGGAGAGTTTAGCTGCTGGGTGCTGAGTGGCCAGACTTTTGTAGAGGTTTTGTAGAGCATCAGTATTCAAAGTGCTATCATATCCTGTTCCTCGTTCAAATGAAAAACAAAGTCCAAAATTTCCTGGGAAATCACATTCTGAAAAATAATGGCAGACCGAATGCAGAGAGCTACTGCAATAACACTTGAAATCTTTCTTACATTGCAATGTTAAACCTTTTGGATAATGCAGAGATGAGCCTGAAGTGATGGGTTTTTCATGAGCAAAAAAATGCAACTACTGCAAAATCAGAATGGAGCCCAATGGCGTTATTGAAATGTATTGTGTCTTTCTCATGGTGAAAATTCATTGTCAGTGGCTTTCATGTTTGACAGAATTGAATTTTTCTGAAGGAAAAATATTCCACTGGGAAATTCCAGTGCTAATATGGGTGTCAGTAGCAGGCTGCCTATTTTTTTATTTTTATTTTTATTCTCGAAGAATTCCCACTGTGGTTCTGAAGTCGGTGGATATTTCTTCTGAAAATAGGGCTCTGGAGAGAGATATTTTTCATACCAAATCCCCCCTCCCCCAAGTAGCAGTAGGATCTAGCTCTGTGGATTCATTATGTACTGTTAAGCAGCTGCCACATTTCACTCCGGCAACAGTTGTACTTCATTTATGAGCAAAATGATTCATATGTGAATATGGCAAAAGTGCTGCAGCTCGTGGTGAATTTGCACTGAGGAGCAGCTCGTGGGTGAGGATTGGGTAAAAAACAGATGCTGAAGTAGGACTTTGTTACTTGCCTGATAGTTTTTACAGTCATAAAAGTTTATGTTTTAGAAGGGCAGGTCCTGCCAGAAATAGGAGTGCATAAACACAGAGCAAAGGAGCTTGTTTATGAGTAATATTAATCATAGCTTCCCTGCATCTTGTGTAAGAGAAGAAAATAAATGGTAACACTTGACCTATATACCAAATTATGAATGAGGAAATGAAATGGATTGATAGTATTCTTACATTAGTCCCATAATGCAAAAACAGTGGGATGCCCAATCACTGCAGCAAATGTGGCAATGATTGAAGGATGATTCCTCTTTTACACAAAACCTATTTGTGTTCACAACCCTGGAAAATTTCCCAGCCTGTTTCTTTTATTTACCGTGGTGTAAATTAGGAGTCTTTCTGCTAAAAAGAATGTGATCTTCACAGGGGTAAGAGCAGCAGAAGCAAGAAATTAAGGCATATGTCTGAAATGTTGCAAAAGATAACAGTCTTAATACTTCTGTGCAGAAGCTCTGTGGGTGGAGTGAGGAGAGTTCCCTTCTTAAGGCCAAGGCTTTCACTAGTACTGGGGCAAAGTTGTGCAGTTCCTCCCCAGACAGCCTTGAAAGATGATACAAAACTCACTGCTTCAGACATGCTGCTGGCTACTGTGCTGGTTTTAACTGGGCTGGAGTTAATTTTATTTGCAGTGTCTGATATGGGGCTGTAGTTTGGATTTGTGCTGAAAACAGTGTTGATAATAGAGAGATGGTTTGTTATTGTTTAGCAGAGTTTGCACACAGTCAGGGCCTTTTCTGCTCCTCACCCCACCCCAGCAGTGAGCGGGCTGAGGGTGCACAGGGAGCTGGGAAGGGACAGAGCCAGGACAGCTGATACCCACTGACCAAAGGGACATTCCACACCATAGGGTGTCATATTCAGCATATAAAGCTGAGGGAAGAAGGAGGAAGGGGGCAAGGTTTGGAGTTACTGATTTCCCCAGTAACTCCTGTGTGTGATGGAGCCTTTCTTTCCAGGAGATGGCTGAACACCTGCCTGCCCATGGGAAGCAGGGAATTAATTCCTTGTTTTGCCTTCCTTGTGCACAGAGGTTTTGCTTTACCTTTTGAGGTGTCTTGTCCTCAACCCATGAGTTTTTTCACTTTTACTTTTCCAGTTGTCTTCTTGACCTGGTGGTGGGGGAGTGAGTGAGCTGCCAGCTGCGGTTAGACCGTAACAGCCATGCAGAACAAGAGTCTACCCTCAGGAAAGCCAGGCAAAGAGGAGATATATGTGTTCAGTTTAAAATCTATTTCAGAAGAACCCCCGTGTTGTGCATTTTTTTTGTCTATTTTTATCCCAGGGTAGAGAGGAATAAAGATTCACTAAATTCCAAAAATCTGTGATGCCGAAAATCTGTGGTGCCAGCTGAGACCTCACAAGCCATGAGGGCTTCACAGGAAACCTGGATTCAACAGCCCTTGTTGGTATTTGCCCTCTGGTGCCTCTACCCAGTGGAAGTGGAAGCTGTTGGTCCTAAGGAAAGGGACCCTCCTTTATTGGGGCTTTACCAGCCCTGAGGTGGTAACTTACAGTGCAGTAGCAGTTTTGATTTTTCAGTGTTCCTCCAGCATCTTTTGCTCATGGGTAGATTAACCTGCACATGTACCCTTAGATGGATTAATGTCCCTGCTCTGCAAAAGCAAACTTCAAGTCAGGGGAATTGTTGGCACCTGCCACAGTCTCACAGGATGCCACTGGAAGAAAACACCCCTGCTCTCTCCATGCACAGCCCTGTGCTTTTTACTCAAATCCTTCTGTTTCTTTTTTTTCTTTTTTCTTTCTTTTTTTTTTTCTTGCAGGTTTCCACAGACACTTAGGACAGCAAATAATCCCAAGGCTCATTACTGCACATAAATCCCTCAGCCTTCTGGGTTTCCTTCTCTGGAGCCACTGCAGAAATGGACACATCAATACAGCCTTCTGCAGGAAAGCTGACAATCTCAAAATGGGCTCATGCTGCAATAGCTGAAATCTCCTGCCAGGTTGGTGATGGGGCTTTCTAATCAACTTTGCAATGAATATTTCTTAAATCATGTTAATCCACCATTTAAGCAGAGATATCAGTTCCAGACAATGAATCACCATACCTGGAGGGGAATATACCTGCCGTTTCCCCAGAGAGGAGGCGATTAACAGC
The DNA here is from genome assembly GCA_013397815.1 of Aleadryas rufinucha. NCBI lineage: Eukaryota > Metazoa > Chordata > Aves > Passeriformes > Aleadryas > Aleadryas rufinucha. Next base: position 240,794 of record VZTH01007816.1, on the reverse strand, counting down.
GCGCGTGCTGTCAGATGAGCCAGCAGCTATGGCATTTATCACCTCACAGCTCCTTTCCTGCAATGAAGGAAATCTTTGCTCCCTGCTTCTGGTGCAATCAGCTTTTATTTATGTAGTGGTTATGGAAAACAGCTCTTAAAGGAAAACTGCACCTGTTTTGCCCTCTGAGGCAGATTTTGCTCTAATTTACATGAATGCATTTCCTATTTGAGTCTGCTAAATGTTGGGATCTCATGAGGAAATGAAAGCCCTTAAATACGAGCAGGCAGAGTGCAGTACACAGCTTCTAGACCTACAGAACTGTAGTAAACACTGATGAAGAAGATGAACTGTCTTTTTCACGAGCGCTTTTATGTTCTCATCTCCCATAGCTCCTAGGAACCAGCTGCTATACAAACTGTTAATGTCCCAGCTCAAAGAGACTGCAGTCCAAACTGTTCTGGGGAAATTCCTGAGCCCAGGTGACTGTATGATTACTTTGGAAAAGTGAAGAACTATGGATTGGTAAGTATTTCTGTTAATCCCTAAGGTAAACTTCATGAACCTTCACTGAACGTTCACTGCAGAGTAACTTTCCTTTTCATGAACAAGCTTGAAAAAGAGAGGGTCATTTCTTGGGTCTTTGAGTCCCACTCCAGCTCAAAGCAGGCTGACTTCTGAGTCAGGTGATGCTGCTTATGCCCTTGTCCATGTGGATATCTCCAAGGGTGGAGATGCTCCAGGCTCTCTGGGCACCTGAGCCACTCTGAAGATCTTTTTTGTCTCCAACCATGTGTAATTTTCCTTGCTGCTCCTTGTGCCTGTTGCCTCTGCCCATCTGCTGTGCAGCTTCAAGAACAGCCTGTCTCCACCTTCTCTGTAGCTGCTTTTTGGATAGTGGGAGACTGCAATTAGGTGTCCCTCCTGGCTGAGCAGACAAACTCCCGGTCTCTTCTCTCACACCATGTGCTCCAGCCCCCTGACCATCCTGGAGGCTTTCTGCTGAACTTGCTGCACTTTCACTGCCCCTCTTACACCGGGCAGTCCCAAACTGGGTATATACTGCATATACTGCAGATATCATCTCAAAAGTACTGTGCAAAGGGGGAGGGTCCCCTGCCTTGACCCACTGTGCTGCAACTCATGCAGCCCAGGGTGCTGTTGGTTTGCTTTATTGCAAGGTTGCATCGCTGTCTCTTGTTCAGGTGGCTGCACACCAGGACTTTTACTCAAACACATGTTTGAAAGCTGTAGGAATACACTTAGGATTGCTGCCAGGGAATGTGTCCCTGAGAACGTGCTGCCCACATTCCCTTGAATTTTGGGGCCTCTTTAGGCTGTCTCAGTTTGGTCTCCCAAAAAGAAACATTCCCATATTTTTGCTAGATACTCTTTAATTATGTGGCTTTGGGCTTTAGGATAATGGAGTTCCGTCCCCTCCTAAATATAAGGACAAGTGCTACTTCCTCAGGCAGTCCTGGAGGAAATGAGCTGCCCAAGTGAACTGAAGTGGAATTTCAGTAAGAGCCCAGCGTAAACGCTAACAGGCATTGGCCTAAAAATATCTGCTGCTTTTACTGCTGCAGAAAGAATGACACGCACCTCTGATAACTTGTCTTGTGGTGAGCCCTGCCAGGCTGTGCCTGGATCCAGAATGATTACTGCATTTCCTGGTGGTTTGAGGAGGAAAACAGATGAGAGGTGCAAATAAACCTGTTTTCCTCTAAGAACAACTGCAGCTGAAGCCACTGTTGGCCACAGGATGCTGTCCACAAACATAGGTCGATAGACAGTTCACTGTGCATGGCTAACAGAAGTGTGTGTGCATGTCTATATATCTGTATATCTTCATGGTATGATATCTGTATGAAAATATTACACCCAAGCCAGATTGGCTGTTGAACTTCAGCGTGGTTACGTTTACTTAAGGCGTGGCAAAAGCTCCCCTATAAAGGAGAACAGGGATAGTGCCAGCCCGAGTGTCTCTGCTGGTGTTGGCCGGAGTCTCGCCAGAGGCACTGCAGGTAAAACATCCCTTTGCTGTTTTATTTAGCACAAGAGGAAGCAGGTGAAATACAAGTAATAGGGCTGGAAAAGCACCACAGACACATCGAGAGGGATTTGCCTTGGAGAGACAGAATAAATTAGAGTCCCTATCCTTAATGTTACCTGGAGGGGAAGAAAAGACGAATTTGCCATCCTAGAAAGAGCCTCCTTTGTAAAACGGTAAGTTGTCAGAAGTAATTGGATCAAGTGGGAGTAGAGATTCTAAGATGAGGAGGATGCCATAGTTACTGTAGGCTGCTGTTAAATGAGGTAGAAAAAAGGTATCTGGAACTGTCCTGTGCCGTGTATGCAAAATGAGAAGAAAATTGACTTAATAAATAGCCAGAAGGGAGCACTTCACAGGCTGTTTGGAGCAGAAGGTCGTGCAAGATGTCACTGGGAAAGTAATCTCCTGGAGGGTTGCCAGAGTGCCTGGCTTTGGTTTTGATTTTCTGTGGTACTCAAGGCTTTCACACATGGTGTGTACAAGGAGCTGCTGTCCATCTGGGGTTTGGGACGCCCACGTTCTGGGCCTTGCACTGCCTCCTCAGCTTGCTGTCACTGCAGGAGGCTGCTGACTCTCTCATTTGTTGTTTTTATTTCTCTGAATGCTAGGAAAGATAATAAACTCACACTTTCCTTCATTATAAGATAGTTCTGGAACTGAGTCACTGAAGTTTTTACAATGCTTCAAGTACATGAATGACAGGATCTTAGAGGAAAGAGTGCTGGTGTTACTGTAGTGTATACTGAATATTATGGGGAGGTGAAATATAGCTTAATAGTTTGGAGCATTTGAGAGGAAGAAGGGCTGCTGGCTTTTTGGCTTTTCTGGTACTCTTTGTTGGGTTTGAGAAAATTAGATGATTTTTCTAAAGTACAGAAAATCAGGTAAGCCAACTTGTAATGGAAATGTTTTGAGAAAATCACTGGAGAGAAGGTTCAGCTATCAAATACACATGGTTTCTAATTGCCTATTTCTACTTTCTACTTAGTAAAAAATACCAAAGCCATTGAAGGAAATGATGTCTGTACTGTGACATAAATCTTTATGTGAAGTGTAATTAGCTGTCAGTAGCATTTGCCACCATTGAGTACCTGATTATAGTAGTGGCTTGATATCTTTCCTGAATGAGAGCTGGAGGGAGACAGGACACACCTTCACTGCTGCCTTTTAAGCTGTTCAGTGCAGAGAATGGGGGGTGCTTGGGGTTCCCCCATTAATTTCTGCAGGAATCACCAACCCTTTTGCCCTGCTACGCTCAGAGACTCCGCTTTCCTTCCCATCCCTTCCAACTGCCTTACTTGATCTCTTCTTATCCTTCTCTCTGTAGCTTTTCCATTGCTCGCCTTCTCTCCCTCCTTCTTTGCTGTTTGTCCCTTTCTCAGGGACAGACAGGAAGGATGCCCCTCTGCCAAGAAGGAAGAGGTACCAAAAAAGAGCAGCAGCTGCAAAGTTGGGTGTGCTTCCCTTCTCCATTTCAGATAAGTAAGTGTGTTGAAGGAGATCCCAGGACTAAGTAAATGTTTAGCCCTTCCTGAATGTTTACTCTTTCTGAATAATCATTTCTTTCCTTAGTTGAGTGGCAATCTCTTTGCTTTTTTTTAGAGTTTGACAATATGTCTGAACTGGCTTTTGTGAGCATTTGAAGTCCCTCCCTCTCTCCTTGCATCTTGTGCAGGAGCAGTCCAAGGGCAACATCTCTGATATCCATCCCATTCTAACTCTGTCTCTTGAAAGTCCTTCTGGCTCTCGAGGTCAGTAACAGTAAGAAGCTCCCCAACCAAGCAGGCAACAATCAGCTTTAACAACTTTTGTGATCTTTGCTGTTGCTGATGGACCTGTGAGAGCCACGGGGGAGAGCTGTGGCCAGGATTCAGGATGCTGCCCCAAAAGAGGTGGCCATCAGAGCATGTTGGAACAGCCAGGACACTGCTAGCCAGGTCCTGACCCCATGGACTGCCTGCAGAGGGGCATGGGTGGGTGTAGAATTCGTGTCTGTGCTGATGAAGATATTCCTGCAAGGGAATAGTAGTCAAGTGTGTTATTTTCCTCAGTCTGGTTGCTAATTTAATCCCAGTATGTTAAACAACGTAATTAAACACACACACACACATGCTAAAAACTCTTGTTCTCTGTCAGAAGAGAGAGAACGCGTGTCAGACCCAGCCTTCAAGCTCTGTTAATTTTAATTTGAGTTTTGGAATTAGTAATCAGTTTTGCTGGAACACTGTTTCAAGAAATAGATCTTAGCATGCATGGAGCCTGGGCACAGTTTCAAATGAGTATTTGTTAAGAAGCCATTCCCTTGTCGTGTTATGGTACATTACATGAGATTTATTTCCATTGTATTAAAAAATGCAAACCCAAGGGGAATGCTCTCTCTCCTTGCTGGCCGAGGGTGGTTTCGGAATTTTTTGTGGGGCTTTTAATTAAAACAATGAGATGCAAAACCACTTATTTGTTTAGGCTGTTGTTACTTAGCCAGGAGGCTAAGTGACTTGAAGCACCAAGAAAGGTGATGAGACTAAGTAAAAAGGGTGTAGGGAGGGGAGTGGGGAGGCTGCATCACACCTTCATTGTGGCTGAGCTGTGTTTCTGACATGTGGGAAGCATTCACAATACAAACCTGAGGCTTTGCTCTTACTGGAGCCATCTGCTCTATTCGTGCAGCACCAGGGACATCTCAGATCTACAGATAAGTTTATTTGGCACAAAAGAGCCCTTTCATCTACTAAAAAATTAAACAAACAAACAAAAAAATCAANAATAGATCTTAGCATGCATGGAGCCTGGGCACAGTTTCAAATGAGTATTTGTTAAGAAGCCATTCCCTTGTCGTGTTATGGTACATTACATGAGATTTATTTCCATTGTATTAAAAAATGCAAACCCAAGGGGAATGCTCTCTCTCCTTGCTGGCCGAGGGTGGTTTCGGAATTTTTTGTGGGGCTTTTAATTAAAACAATGAGATGCAAAACCACTTATTTGTTTAGGCTGTTGTTACTTAGCCAGGAGGCTAAGTGACTTGAAGCACCAAGAAAGGTGATGAGACTAAGTAAAAAGGGTGTAGGGAGGGGAGTGGGGAGGCTGCATCACACCTTCATTGTGGCTGAGCTGTGTTTCTGACATGTGGGAAGCATTCACAATACAAACCTGAGGCTTTGCTCTTACTGGAGCCATCTGCTCTATTCGTGCAGCACCAGGGACATCTCAGATCTACAGATAAGTTTATTTGGCACAAAAGAGCCCTTTCATCTACTAAAAAATTAAACAAACAAACAAAAAAATCAAACAAGCAAACAAAACCAACCAACCAAAAGAGCTATGGCATCCGGTTGCTTGAAAGTGAAACTAGGTGACTTCAGGTTAAAAATTAGCACAGCAAAGTTAATTAACTGTAGGTGAGGCTTGCCCAGAGCATGTGGTGGATTTTCCAGTGCTAATTTATGAGAAGGTACATCTTAAGGGGAAGCCAGGAGCTAGGGGCAGGAATCCCTGGATCAGGTGTGGTGGCATCCATAATGCAAGATGCCAGAGGAGGATCTCCGTGATTCATGCCTTTAAAATGCTACTAATAAAGGGCTTCACCGTGGGCTTCTCTTTTCATAAGAAAAGAGGCAAAAGGAGAAATATGTCTCAGGATAGTTAATATTTTGGTTTTGTGAGGGCAAGTGGGAAGGAAGGGTGAAAACTGGTGTGAACCCTGAGTCATGTTTTTATCCAGCAACATGTAATTTTGTGTGACAATAGGAGCTGAAGGAACCAGGAGGGCAAGGCAGGCTGCACAACCTTCCTGCTGCTTCTCTGAACCCTGAAACCCACAAGAGAACCTTTCAGCTGGAGGGGGATCCCCAGGAGGTGGTGCACAGGTGTGTGTCTCTCTGTGCATCCATGTGGCTCTGGAGAACACACCTGAAAACTTGGGCTCTGCTTGGACAGAACAAATTGCTTTCTTTAAGCTCCAGTGCCACTGGCCCCTCCAAAAGTGCAGCTTCTCCTCTTTCTTGTGCCCTTCTTCCACTCCTGTCCTAAAAGCTCTCCCATCCCACAACCCAATGTCTCCGTGGAAGAAGAACTACCTCTCTTTGGAACAAAAGAAGATCTTTGATGGCAGGAATCCTGCTGTGCTTTTTGATGCCTGTAAAGGGACAAAGCCCTCAACAGGAGATTTTGGCTGCTGCCTCCATCCCTAGCTGTGCCGGCAAGTGTATTAGCAGGTCTGTTCAGCCCAGGGTTTCACTGCATGTATAAAGTGTTCATTTTTCCTAAGTGAAGTGCCCCTTTCCTTTAGACACATTAACAGAGAGGGGTTTGACCATGCTTCAGACTGGAATACCTGTAGACGCCATGCAACGAGTGCCCAGTTTAAACAGCGATTTGAAATCCTGTGCCCTGGGCACAGCTGTGATACCTGTCCAGAAGAGTCCTGGGTACCTTTGGCATCGTCCCTGCTCAAACTCACACTGCCCTGCGTCTGCAGCTCCTGTTCCATGCCCTGTGCTCACTTCTATTGCAGCTGTACCTCAATGCTCACACAGCAGCTCACTAACAGCTTTGCTCTCTGTCCTCAGGGGAGACTCCAAATTGAATTTGTAGCACTGACAGCACTGGTTTAAGATAAACCAGTTGGGATTTGACGACTGCTCTTTCCCCATGCATTTCCAGCTAATAAGGGTTTTGTCACTGTGGCTGCCCTCAGTTCTGCAAGCTGCTGCTCCACAGTCCTCCTGGTGGGAGGGGGAGGTGTCATCCCACACATTCCTAATGCACCACTTTCTATCAGGAAACTAATGGCAGTCCCTGTCTCCCCCTCACAGGAAAGGGGCACGATGCTCGCCCCCAGCTCCGCTCTGCTGCCGGAGCAGGGCTGGCAAACCACAGGAACAACGGGGAGCCCCCAGAACCTGAAGAAATTTAACAACCAGGACTTCAGAGACCTGCGAGCCTTGTGCCTGAGCCAAGGGCTGCTCTTTGAGGATGCCACCTTCCCCACTCACATCAGCTCCATCGGTCCCACCCTGCTCCCGGAGGAGAAGCTCCGGCAAATACAATGGAAGAGGCCAACTGTGAGTTCCACCAGCTAGGGGGTTTCATAGCAGTGCTGCTGAATGGGAGCACTGATGGCCAGTGGCTAAAGGCCTTCACTCTGGGGTGGGAGGTCTGTGTTAAGCAGGAAAGTAGACCTCAAGGGGAACACTAAAAGCATACTTGCAAGGAGGGATCCTTGCTGTGGGATGTGTGGAGGGAAGATAACCTCTGCAACATTAATAATTTCACTAGGTACATTTTTGTAGGAAGCTTGCTTCCACCTGTGAACCTGACTAGAACTACTGTTCCCACTTTGATCTGCTTCTAGAGGACTTTGTGCAAACCTGAAAAGTTGTTAAATTCTATTGAAGATCTCTGATTTCTGTGATCTAAGCAACTGACTCAGCAATACCTATTTTAAAGTAACTGGGACAAGGCAGGAGATTAAATATGTTTGTGTGCTGATTCCCAGTTGCAATTTAATAGGCAGTTATCATCTGGCATATGGAAGTTTAGAATGGGAGGTGGAATCACATGCTCAGCTCTTTTATCCTAGGACCTAATTTAGGAAATCTTCCCATGGTCCAATTGCTCTGTATAGCATTGCTGTGTACCATTTGCTGCTGGTGCAGCTCCTGGGTTAGCCACGTGTTGCCCTTTTCCTGGATTTTGCTGAGCACACGGCTGGTGCCTCGGGCCTTTGGCTTCCCTGGGCTGGGACAAACCAGCTCATCTCCCTGGAGGCAATGCCTCAGGGTGTAGAGACAGTAACTGTGAGACTGTAAAGAGACAGCACAAAACAACTGGAAAAGATTTATTTGGATGGCAGATGCACTAGGGCAGTGAGGGCATGCGGGAGCTTGGCATCGTGGTGGCCTTGGCACAGGAGCAGCAGGGCTGTGGCCAGCATGGATGTTGAAACACATGGATCCCAGAAGGGAAGCAGCATAGCCAAGACAGCCTGCAGAGCTGCTAAATGTGGATGCCTGCATGGAAAGGCAGGAAGCACAGCTCAAGGCATGGTGGGTGTGGAGGTGCTGGGTGCAGATATTTGGCTGTCCTCTGTGGAGGTGCCATGAAGAGATCATTCTCTTCTGCAGAAGCTGCTCCTACCATAGGCTGCATGTCTGGGCTTCTCCTTAGGCAGTTTTCCTTCAAGTCTGTGTCTGGTGAGAGTGCAGCTGGTGCTGTGTTTTTTACACTAGAACTCTGCTTATGGGTTCAGGGAAGGTGGGAATAATCTCTCTTGAAAGTTGGTTGTATTAGGAAAGTAAAATGCAAAGGAGAGGAGTTAGTTGCCTCTATTTCCAGTTTGAGAGAGGAAAAAATACGATAACTAAGCATTAGACTCACAAAAGACAAACACAGATATTAGAAAGGACTCTCCAGGGGCATTTTAAAGATGAATAAACTGGAATAAAATGTTATGATACAGTTCTGTTAAGAACTAACACCCCAGTGCTTTTGCAGCAGAGAGGTATAGGACTTCAAAAGCATACAAAGTGACTTAGAAACCCAAATACCACTGATTTTGAAGCACTGTGCTGTGGGATGAATGTCTATCCTACTCTTATATCCTGAGAGTTATTTCATGTGCAAAGGGACCGATGTACCTTGCCAAAAGCAGAATCTGCTGCTGCTACTGCTTGAAGTTTTTCAGGTGAGGCAGGTATTGGAGAATTCCCTTTTATTTTGCTGAATCCATGAATACTAAGCTTATGAAAAAAAGTTTTTGTGGAATTAGTTTCAAAAATTTGCATATGTCCTCTCCATCACAGCACTTCCCTTCCGAAGAGTTTTCTTACAGCAGCCAACAATTTTCCAGAGGGTTGTTTTTTTTTTTTCCTGGAAGGAGCAGGATCAAAATCCTTGGCTTTGCCAGAGCTCTCCTTCAAAAAATTAAACCATATGCTCATGGCCCAGGGTTCATGACATGAGCATTGAAAAGCCTTTTGTTCTTTTATAGAGGCTAAAGCAGCATCACCAGCTACTCTTCTATGACAAGGGACAAAAGTTGAGACTGCTGATTCATCTGGGTCATCTGGAACAGAAACTCAGAATTCCAGTGCTGTAGAAGGCCCCAATTTAATTTTTTTTCCCTCAGTTTGACCAAAATTTTCACCTCTAGATGCTTCCCAGCCATGCAGGCTTCACCCTGCCAGACAAGATGCAAGATAAAGGGCAGTGGCATCAACTGCCTGAGGAGACCAACCAGAAATTCTCAAACATCACCACAACAGCCATGCTGTGTCATGGTGACATCAAAGTGTGGCCTCACTTTCCTGATAGAATGAAGCAGGGGTAGAAGAAATTGCAAAATCACAGTGGTTTCTTTTCATCTATAGAGCTGCAGGTGTTTTGAGCCAAGGGTCAGGAAGTAAATAAAGCTGTTTGCATTTCGTAAGTCCTGAAAGGTCAGTGCTGTGTCCAGTTGCCTCTGGGAGCTGGTCCCCCAGGAGGAAGAGAGAAAGTGTTAGGAGTAGCAGTGCCCCAAACTTGAACTTTTTCAGTTGGGCACCTTTCACCCATGCAGAAATGTTCGTACAATCGTTGTTCTTAGGCCATTGCAGTGCTAACTCTAAGGATATGTAATCCCAAGTGTTTAAGCTACCTAAACAACTCAGCCAAGAGATACCTATAATTTCCCCAAGAGAGACTGTTTCCTACCTGAATACATCTCCCAGAGACACAGTGCAGTTGTACCCTGCTGACAAAGCATGGCCAATTTAACCTTTGTCTGTATTTTTCTCAGCCTCCATCATTAGCTCCCTCTGACATTAAAATAAATTTGTCTGGAAATGTACCTGTGACTGGCATCTTGGTCCTAATAATCTCTTAGCCTCCATTTACTGTCATGCAGTATCTGGTTATTTAAGTGGTAGATAGCAATTATAACTGCTGTCTTTGTTCCAGATCCAACCGAGCAGTTGAGCAACATGCTGCTTCTATTGTACCTTGTACATTGTCAAGAGAATTGCCAATTACGCTCAGAGTTTGGAGTCTTCATATCTGGGGGTAATGTCTAAAGTAGAGAGAAAACAGCTTGATTTCAGGCAGTAACAGTCAGCAGTGACAGTCAGAAACAATTTTTTGACTTGTAAACTGATCTTGTTTAATAGGGATGTGCCTGAAAAGGGAGGGAAGGTGGCTCAGGAGCACCAAGGCAAAATTTAAAATGTCACTTTTCCCAGCTCTGCAGTAGTTGCAGTTCTCCATCAGATGGGGACTGCTTCAGGCTGTGTTTGCATCCCCAGGCCCTCAGTCTATGCCCTTTGAAATGTGCAATCTGTCACAGAGATTTTGTATGTGGTACTTCAAGCATTACTAGAGGTGGGGCTGAAGGTACCAAATACAGCAGGACCTCACAATTAACTATTCTTTTGGCTCACCAACAGTTTTGAGAAATGGAAGAGAAGTTTTATTTTAGACTGAATAAAGTATTTTCTATAGCTAGGCTATTCTAAAGATCAGTCAAAGGGAAATTCTCCGTGAAGAATTATGTCAGATTTAAAAACTGAGATGCTCCTTTTAAAATGTTCAGAACAATTCTTTTTCATTGTTTGCTGCTTTTGCTTCACACAAGCTATTGATTGGAACTGAGGAAGCCATGAAATGATTAACTGTTGCAGAATATGCATTTTTATTCAATTAATGTTCAGGCTAAAGATTTCCCTCTGTTCTGATCATAGTGCATAATACTGTGCAGATGCAAAAAGAAATTGAAGGAGGATGGTCCAGACGATGTGAATTGTGGTGATGCTAAATGTGGAATGCTTTAGTTCTGCTAACATTGGTTCTATTTTCAGATATGAGATGTGTGAGTGGAGAGAGATTACCGTCTATGTAGTAGTGCCTTGGCCCTGCACCAGGGATAACCCACCCCTGTGCTCAGTATGGTGTCCATTATAAATGGGAAGGATAGTCCGTGACCTTCAGTGCTTATTATTTTAAAAAAGGCTAAAAAGGGCACAGGGTGAAGTTGCTGAAGACTTTTCTGAAAGGTCTTCAAGGCTGCAGACTACTGCTCCTGCCCTGCTCACCCTTAGTGTCTTGGGGACTCTGCAGCTCCCTTATGGAATGAGGGGATGCTGAGCAAGAGCTGGCATAAGAAGGTCTGTCCTCTGATTAGCATAGAGAGTTGTGTGTGGGCTGTGGGCAGCTGGAAGAGATGGAAAGACTGCAAGGCGGCCAGTAGAAGTTTGAGGATCAGCATGAGAGGAATCCCTGAGTGCCTCGGATGTGACTTGTAGTGGGGTGTGTGGTGAAAGGACTGTCTGAAAGAGCTGACCTGGGCTTTGTCTGCATCATCAGTCTGTTCAGAGCATCAGGGCATGGACTCCTTGGATATTTGTGTCAGGTGTTGAGAAAGGTAGTGTCTAAAAGAATTCCTTGGATGGAAGGCACAGAAAGAGGGAGTGTGAACTCAGGCAAGGGATACACCTTGTTCTCACAGCAGAGCCCTGTGCTACTGCACTCAGCACCTAAAAAACATTGGAGAAAATTATACACATTGAGCCAATGCTTGTTTGCTGGGAAAAGTGATCCATCATTGGAGTCAGTCATTTTGCAAAAGGGTTTGCTCACGTTTTTAATTCCCTTCCTCTGTCCCTTCCCAAAGAAAATGTAACCACCTTTCAGGAGCGGAGTGCCTATTGTGATTCCTTGCAGCTTTTGGTGATTATTTGTTCCTTGGCCTGTTATTTATTTCCCAGAAATTTCCAAGAATTAGCATCAGCATTAAGGAATTTCAAATCCAACAACTGACTTAAGAAAAATGGACCCTTTAAAAAATTAATTTTGAAGTTAGCATCTTTCTAGACAGATAAGCTGAGCTGGATTTCCTACTGCATCAGCCTTGCCCTGTCTGTAGCTGGAGGGGAGAAAAAACCCAGATTTTATTCAGGCAAGAATTTAGACAACAATTCAAAGTTAACCTAAAAACTTATCTCTAACAGAAGAGAGGAAAAATGAAGAAAAACCTACCAAAAACAAAAAGAAGAGGAAAAATAAATACAGGTTGTCACATGAGCTGCTTTAATAAGGAAAGTTACGGGAAATGTGTGGCAGCGAGGGTGTATTGGTTTGGCATGGCCTGGTTTTAGGTAGCAAAAGATGGCTCCTGTGAGGAAGCTGCTGGAAGCTTCCCACTGTGTCCNTTGGCTGCTGCTCGTGAGAGTGGAGCCACGCCGGGAAGTTCACAGAGAACTGTCTCCCGTGGGAGGGACCCCACGGCCTCACAGGGGAAGACTCCTCTCCTGGAGCAGCAGAAGGAAATCTCAGTGATGGACTGACCAAACCCCCATGCCCTGTCTCCCTGCTCTGTTGGTGGGAAGGAGGGAGGGGCTGGGGGATGGAAGGTGTTCTAAGGGCTTGTTTTACTTCTCATTATCTTCCTCTGATTCTGTTAGTAATAAATTCACTTCGCAACTTAAGTTGAGCCTGGTTTGCCCTTGAAGTGTTCCTCCTGGTCCTTGTCTCACTCACAGAGCATTTGTTAATTTTTTTCTTTTTCCCTTTTTCCTCCTGTGCCCAGCTGTGGCAGGGGAGGGTGAGCGAGCAGCTCTCATGGGTGCCTGGCGTTGGGCCAGTGTCAAACCACGACAGAGGGATAGTAGTGTCCTGCAGATCTGTCACTCTGGGGCCATTTCCTGGCATGAGCCAAAGCTGCTCGCCAGCTGTTTGTGGTGGAGTTCACAGCTTCAGTCTTTCCCAGGGGCCATGAGGCTCTTGGATCCTGTTCAGTGTTTCTCCGTGATGAAAATCAAAATCAATTTGCCTTGTTCTCTCTGAGTGTGCGTGTGCAATCAGTGTAATTGAACAGGAGCAGCATCCCCCGGCTGCCATTGTCTCAGCCCTTGCCTACTCAGCTGATTGCACCTGACCTCAACTTGGAATTCATCCCTGTGGGCCGGGGAAGCTGCAGTGCATCACCAGCTATTATGCCTGTCTTTCTGAAAGATGGAAAAGGTTTATTTGCTTAGTACTTCCAAAGGTTTATTTGCTTAATACTTCCTGACTCCATTGATCTTTGGGAAAGGCTGATTGTAAGGGGGAATTCGTGCATCCTGGGTGGATTGGAAGGCAGTGCTGCTGTGATGGTCTGCTGACTCCCCTGCTTCCTTGTTTCTCAGGCCGGGGGGGTCTCAGGCAGGATTATATGGCTGTGGTGGCTGGAGGGTAGTTGGTAACACCGTGGCACTTTCAGCTTGCACTGCATGGTCCCAGGGGGAGGTTCCAAGACCTCTAAAGAAACTGCCTCTCCAAGGCTCCGGGTACCCAGGACAACCTCCCTTGTTCACCTCCTTTGTCTTTGCCTCCTTTGTTTGCAATGACTGTTTTGTTTAGCACTGAGCCACACAAAGCAAACAGGTTTCAGGTAAAATCCAAGCTGGTTTCTGTTTTTGTCTGGTTGTTGACATCAGTCCATCCTCCAGCAGGACTTGGCTTTCACATTTGTGTGCTCCCCCACCTGTATGGAGTCTGTTGAACTCATTCTTCCAATGCAAAAGAGAACTGGAGCAGAGCATGGCTTTTATAAGCAACCAGTGCATTTGTATTGAAATCAGGCAATTAGGAATTGAGCTATTCTGCTGTAAAGCAGGGAATTGAGTTCTGTCAATGTGAGCAAACCCCTTGAGAGTAGTCTGGTTTTTTCTATTAATTTTGGCTTGTTCAGTTATCCTCTCCCTCGCCAATCTGTTGGAGACAAGTCATTGCAAGTCAGATCTTTGGTGTGGCCCAGCACAGCTTATATTTTGTGGGTGGGAGAAGACTTTTAAGATCATTGAGTTCAGCCATTAACTCAGCACTGCCAAGCCACCCTGTCCCCAAGTGCCACATCCACATGTCTTTTAAATACCTCCAAGGAGACGACTTTACCACCTCTGTGGGCAGCCTGTTCCAGTGCTTGGCAGCCCTTTCAGTGAATGAATTTATCCTAATATGCAACATAAACCTGCCCTGGCACAACCTGAGACCATTTCCTCTTGTTCTGTCACTTGTTACCTGGGAGAAGAGACTGACTCCTACCTGGCTACGCCCTCCTTTCAGGCAGATGTAGTGTGTCACACCCCTAAGCCTCCTTTTCTTCAGGTTAAAAAAACCCCAGCTCCCTCATCCACTTCTCATAAGACTTGTGCTCCAGACCCTCCACAACTTTGTCCTTTGTTCTGTCCTCCCTCGTTATTCCGACTGTCTTATTTCTGTGGAGGTTTCCTGTGATTATGGGATGTATGACAGTGGTGTGACTGACTCCTCCTCAGCACACTGCTGGGCAGTGCCTTCAGCCCAGGGAACTGTAGTACCGTGTTTGCTTCTTAATCCTGAGCAACACTATTACAGGCACAGCAGTGCTGCTGAATTAACATTTGTCCAGCTGAGAACAGTTTGGCTTTCAATCAATAGCAGCCTTTTTATTTGTCGTAATTTGTGTGTGTTGAACAGGGAGCACCGTGACTCGTGATGGAAGGATGTGTAAGGATGGTGGAGCTCCAGCGGCAGGGAGCAACACAAGTGTCGCTGAAGGGAAAGATGTGGACCTGTGGCAGGAACAGACGCAAGGCTGGGATTTTACTTTAGGGTTAAGGTGAACTGACCAGGAGGTGGCTCTGCAAACAGTCAGTTCCAGCCTCTTAACCCTCAGTGGCCTTGTGGCTGCACTCAGGATCATGCTGGACCAGTGGGGAAATGTGTGGGAAAGTGTCCAGCACCCAACCACAGCAGCCTGCAGCCAGACTGGCTTACACTGCCTGGGAAATCCCACCTCAGGCTTCCAATTTTTCACAAAACTGTTTGACTGTGTTCTTTGCATGTCTGCATGTGGTCTACATCTACACTACTCACCTCCAGCTCCTTCTGGGGACTTGTTCTTCCCTAAAAATTTCAAGCACTTATAAAAAAAGATTTAGAGATAAATGCATGTACAGGACACTTTCCTTCCACCTCTCAGATTAATTCTCTATCTTGCCCTTTAGATGAGCAGTACTTCTGTGGTAAGATCTAATGCTCTAGAGGATGAACTGGTTTGAACTTAACTTCTCTTTCCTTTTGAATATATAATGAACTCTTCAGTGGGCCAGGGAAAGCGAGTGATGAGAGCTTTGTCCTGGGGGGATGAGTTCAGGCAGAGTGCTTGACTTGCAGCCCATATGGTTGCCTTCTCTGCTGGGCTCGTAGATACTCTGAGAAGAGACCATGTGCCTCCCTGAGCTCCCTCTTCTTTCCCCCTCCAGCTAAAACTGAAAAGTCTCAGGGATAATGCCACAAAGCCTCATCATTTCTCAGTGAAACAGGGCACTGCATCTGGACAGACTTAGAGTTAAAGCTGTGGTTTCTCTCTTTGTTGTGCAACTCGAGCAGTAGGGAATAGTGAGGCTTGCACATTTGGTGCAGTGGTAATTACGTGTTTAGCTATGCTTTGCAATAATGGACAATATGGGGTTTTTGACTGCTGTACTCTTGCCTTTGGAGGAAGAGGAGCTAATTGGAGACCTCCTTTCCTCCCGGTTGAAAAGGTCCAGATTTCCAAAGCACTGCACTCATCACAATTATGCCCTCTCTGAGCTCTTTCAGGAGCCCTCTGTGGGTTCAGACAGCTGCTGAGCAGCCCCTTCCCCTGGCTGGTGGAAACAGCACACTCTGTATTGTGTCCTAGTTATTGCCCCAGAGCCCGTGGGGAGTGTACACTCCTGGAAGCAGAGCTTGGTGTGCTGTGGGTGGTGGGAATACAGTGTTGGAGAGGTCCCTCAGACAGCCACAGAGATGTCTGTGTGCACAGTCGAGGCGTGTTGGCTGGGCCTGACTTCAGATTATGTCTTTTCTGGTTTTAGACTAAATTACTGGTTTTTCTCAGCAAGGAACCTGCTTAATGACTCAGCTCATCCCCGTTTGCTCGCTGGGGAGTTGAACACCTTGGTGGGCAATAGAATGTTTGGTGAGGCATCTAATGGGCTGATTTTTCAGCCAGTCTCCACAACAGGCTAGCAGGATCCACAGAGCACTTATGAGCTCTATCGTCCTGGCACAGAGCACATCATCAGCCCTGTCCTCGGGGATCCCATAAAGATGCAGCTGCCTTCCCATTAATTTCAGGCTCATGCTTCTGGATGGTGCATACCCCTGTGGCAGCTGTGCACTGCAGCCTAGCCACCCTGCTTCTGGCAACTAAGACTTCAAAACCCTCAGAAATTATGGGGGAAACAAAAATACCCATTCCTTTATGCTGTTGGTTTTCTGGGATGGCTACTGGCAAGTCAGACACACACAAAAGCACGAGCAAGTTCAGAGCCTTGCCATGCAGTTTAATATTTCCGGCTTGTGGAAAGTTCTGAGTTCACCCCAGTGAAGGGCACAAACTGCTTTGGGAAGTAGAGGATAGGGAGAAGATAAAGCTGGGATGGATGTAGAGTGGAAAGCAGAAGGGCTCAGTGCCGGTGCTTCCCTATACTACGAACAACCACTGCTGCTGGTGACCACACATCTTAGGCCTGCTCCCAAGCCATGGGTAAATCTCTTGCTGCAGATCCCCAAAGTTGTGGGATAGGTGGGGATGGCTGTAGGAAAGCATCTCTCAAGGAATTTGCCTGCCGAGGCTGCTTTCCCCCACGTCAGCAGTGCTGTGGGAGCATGATCTGCCCACCAGCCTGGAGCAGTGACGTTGCATTGCATCTTTTCCTGACAAGGAAACTTTTTAGAGGGATTTGATCACTGTGAAGCTATTTCAGAAAGCTGACAGCATTTGCTAATGCTGAGCTCATGCAACCATGCAAGTCATGAGTCACATTGTGAGCTGGTCTTATTTTTGTGCAGCATGTCAGATCAGCTGGGGAGAAGGAATGCCAGGGCCTGTTCAAGGAAGAGCTGCTGTATTATTTTTCTTACCAGGATCTTTTTTTTCTTCCTTTTATCTCTTTGTTTTCTTTTGTGTGTGATGACTTGCCTATTTCAGGCTGATTGCTCTTTCAAAACAGAGCCTTACCCCATTGGAGTGTGCCAAGGGGTACTCATGGGGGATGCTGAGGCTGTTCCTTTTCAAGCACTCAGGTATCCCAGGCCAATGGCAGACACAGCTGGGAGAATGGTTCACATTTCTGTGTGCAAAGCCAAGCTCTGAAGTGCTTCCCCCTTCACTGCCCAAGCAAGACTCTCAAGGAAAATTCTCCCTGAATCAAAAATGTCAGCCAGGCCTATGGGATTTTGCAGACAGAGATTAAGCTCTCTTTCTATATCTTCCTCACCAGAGTGAAGAAAAGCAGCTCAGGCTGACCTGTATTAGACCTGAATGGAAACACAAAAGGCTCAGAGTGTAAAATGCTCCCAGACCCACTGCTGAGCTGAAGGATGGACCCTGTTCCACTTTGCTTGGAGACCTGTGTCTCTCTGCCCTGCTGTGTCCCAGGAAACTGCACGGTTTCACTGCCAGGCTCAGAGCCCTCTCTAAACGGTGTCAGTAGAATTAGAGAAACACAAATGAAGGCTCAGGGAGCACCCACCCCTAGGAATCCATCCCTAGGAATATCTGAGCAGAATAAAGAAGAGATGCCTGAGTATCTCCTCTGGTTTTGTTGGTGGCAGGTAGCAAAACACCAGGGCTCAAGGAAAACAGTTTTCAGATGTGGAAAAGGTAGGCAAGGTCTTCAAGGGGCAGGAACACACTGCTGGCAAAGGCTGGGTGCTCACACTGTTCTTTGCATTTTCTTTCTTTCCTCCAGGAACTTCAGAGAAACCCTCATTTAATCATGGATGGAGTTAGCAGATTTGATATCATGCAAGGAGAAATAGGTAAGGTTATATTCTTGTTTTGGAAGAGATGTGCACAAAGCCAAAACGTGTGACTGCTTTGCCATGTTCTGAGTGCTTGGTGGGAAGATGTGCACCACGGTAGCTGCAGTGAACAATCAGTATAGGTCAATCTAGACTGGCACAAGTCCACACACAACTTATTGCAGATATTTAACAGGATTCCCAAATGCAGCAGCTCAAATCTTTGTTACTTTTGTCTGGCGTCTGCCTTCTGTCTGTGTAAGGCCAAGCATAGAAATGGAGGTCCAGCTGAGGTCAGGCAGATGCTTCAACCACAAGGGTCAAACACAGCTACGTGTAAGTAGGCACAGCTCCAATGGGTGTAGGACTGAATTTTCTTTCTGTCCTAATGTCTTCATTTGACTGTCAGTGTTTTCTTCCCTGTGGATATTTCTGTTCACCTCCTCTGACACTTACCCAGTATCAGAGTACATATCTGTGTGCTGTGTCAGTTCCATATTATACTCCTGGACCCTGTTTGTCTTTGGGAGCAGCTCTGCTCCCATGTAGAAAGAAATGCCTTCCCATTTCCCACTCCACTGAGAAGTCTGAAGGTTTTCTAAAGAGTGTTCTGGACTGGAAATCTCAACATGACTGCAAAAGATGGGAGCAGCCTGAAAGTAGAAAAGGATGGCTGGGTGACAGCAGGGTTCCCAGTGGACATTGCTCGTTAATACTGGGTAGTGCTTCAGCATTTTGGAGGGGGAAAAGGAGACAGAAGAATGTTGGTTGCTTTTGTCAAAGTGATTCTTGGATGTCCTAGAGGTTCTAGCCCACTCTCTTTTTAAAGAGTTAGCTATGATCAACAGCAGTGAGTAACTGACTGAATACACTGGATTTTTCCCTCCCCTGAGGTGACTGCTGGGTGCTGGCTGCCCTGGGCTCCCTGACACTGCGAAAACAATTTTTGGAAAATGTTTTACCAAAGGACCAAGGATTCCAGGACGATTATGCTGGGATTTTTCATTTCCGGGTATGTATTCCCTGTGATGTTGGTACCACTTGAGCTTGGCTGGTTGGATTGCAAAGGGGTCCAAGCTTCAGCCCCACATCTCAATATCCTTGAATGCTTTGGTTCTTCAGTGCTGATTCTCAGTTCAGAATTTTGCAGAAAATCCTGAATTTTTTAATGATTCCTTGTGCTCCAGGTGGTGCAATTGCACTTCAGGGAATTTGATGCCCTTTTCAGAAGTTATGACTGCAAAGGCAGTGGTACCAGCTGTTCAGATAGATTTGTGTACATATATGTTTTAGATGGCATTCTGGTGGCTGCTTTGATTTGGGCAGTCTGTTATGGCTGTCATCTCACCTGCACTATCTATTTGGGCTCATTTTCTGTTTTCCCACTTCACCTTGCCCTTTTAGCTCGTTGAAATGGCTGGAAATTACAAATCCTTGGAGACAGATCAGAGGAACAGGCTTTTGATATTTGGAAAAGAGATTTGTTTCAGAGAGAGGAACAAGGCTTTTTAGTAAATCTCACTTTCTACCAACTCCTAAAATTGTCTGAATCTCCCAGGAGGGTGACTCGGGTAGCAACTGGCAGGCTCTGCTTGCTTGTATCTGAGTCAAACAAATATCTGGTGGGATTAGAAGAGCTTGCAGCACCATTAAACTCTGGAAGCTAAACTGGATGTGGAGAGATTCAGTATAAACTCGGCCATTGCTCATCCCCCTTATTTCACTAATCTCTTTTGTTTTATGCAGTTCAGCACCAAACAAAGAGCTCTGGCAGTGAGACTTCTTTGACCTCCTAGGCTCTTGTGGAGCAGCACCAGGAGGACTATCTTGTGGACAGTCTAAATTTTGCTCTGTTCCTCTGCACCTCGGAATACCGGATGTTTCTATCTTGGCCCATTTCCAGCATACAGAACCACACTGTATGAGATAAACCAGCTGAAGGGACACCAGTCTGCTTAAAACACATTAAAAGGATGCAAGCTAGATTGTCTTTCATGGGAGCTTTGAAAAGATTAGTTAGGTGCAATCCTTAAATCTTAAGCAGTATAAATACCTTACAGTATTTGAAAATGTTTTCCCTGTCATCTCATCTGCAAATCAATGCAACTGTTTCTGGCTTTCCTTGAGCAATAAACCCCTGAGAAAGCTCCCCTGAATGGAAATGCTTCTCTGCAATGCCTTTCAATTATTCCATCAAAGATATTTTACTGCCATCCACAGGCTAAGCCACCAGTCCTCAGTTCAGTGAAGAATCACAAACAAGGCATATCATATGCTAATATAAAAGTTTTAGCTTATAACTTTTTTCCTACCTTTTTGGAACTGGAGCAAGGTGCTTCTCAGGAATACAAAGGGCTGCTCCAGTGCTCCTATACAGCACGAGCTGTTCAGCTGCAAGAGTCAAGGGTGTTAAACACTTCATCAGCTGTAGTTAAGATGGGTTGTGGTTTTATCTAGGGAATAATTACAGTGATGTTATTTCCCCAGGGATTAAGTTAGTCCCATGTTTGTATCGGAATCACTTTCTCTGCCACAGAAACTCTGGTGCCCATGAGGCAGTGTGTCACTCCTTGTGACAGTGAGGAGCAGCAACTCAACTTGGGAAAAAAACAGAAATATTCTTCAGGGACTACAGGGGGTTATTGCACAGTGCATCAACTCACAACTGGAGGGATCTTCCCTGAGTGTTAATGTCCCTGCTCTCAGGAAGAAACAGATGAAATCTTTAAAGACCATAAGTGGTCAAGAACTCAATTTCAGGAAATACGCTAAAAGTGCTTTTTAACACCATACAAAAGGTTGGTGGTAGTTGATAGTTATGGGTCTTTCTCCTTATTAATTCCTGAGCTGTATTTTTCTAAGATCCTTGTCCAGGAAGGAAAAAAGGAGGCAAAATAACCAAACAGCACTCCCCCTTTGACCATCAGAACCTTAGATGTGGTGTTGTCATCTTGGAACTGTCCATTTCTTTTCCCTCCTCTTAAGCCCAGGAAAAAAAGTCCTGATTTAAAAGGCTTATCATAAATGTGGAAGTGAAGAATTTCCCTCTTTGCATCCTGCCTAAATAGCGATTCTTGGTTTTATTTACTACCACATTCACAGCTGAAGTACTTAAATCCCATAAAGGGGTATAAAGAAATTTCATTAAGCCAGACTCAAGCCAAAAAGTGAAGGCTTGGACCTTCTCTGAAGGCAGGAGAATGGCTTCTACCACTCTTGCAACTTACAGAGCACTCTAGGACTTTCCGTGAGGTTTCTCATCCTCACTATGGCTTTTCCCATCGTTGTGAGCTCAGATGAGACCACCATCTGAAAATATGTGACAGCCAGGACAAAGCAGCTTTCTTTATCCAGCTGAAATAAAATACAGTGCTGCATTCAGATGGCCTCCAAGCTTGAGCTCCCTACCAAACATGGCCAAGGAACTTGACTTTTGGAGAAATATCACTCAGTGGGTTCGGACTACATAAATCCCTGCAGCGAGTTCCGTATGTTCTCCTTATTTACCTGTTGTGTTTGCACATGAAGCACCGTGGGGAGGTGTGGCTGGATATCACACCTTTTCCCCATACAGACCTGTTCCTGGGTGTTGTCTGGTGACAGAAGGGCTGCTTAGGTGACTGAAAGGACAGCTCCTTTTGGGCAGTCCTTTTGCCTGTCTCTCCTTCGGGCAGAGGATGGCCATTGGAAGGCTTTTCCTCGACCCTCCTCCTGCCGCAATCAAGCAGAAGCCTCCAGTCACTCCTGGAGCTCAAGTTAGAGGTTCCAACCCTGCCACCTTCCTGCCACCACTCATGTAGGAAGGCAGAGGCCTGGGTGAGGCAGAACGTAAGTAGGATCAGACCTTCTTTCAGCTGAGCAGTCTGTAAGCTGCTTTGCTGCTGGACAGATCTGGTCTTGTGCTTTTCCAGCAGAACAGCTCATTTTGGGGTTTTTCATTGACCGAAGCTGTTGAAATAAAATCATGCTAGACTAAATCTATTGCTGGCATGCTTCCACTGGAGTCCTTAGCATTACTGCAAATAAGAGCTTGGCCTCTTATGATTTCGAATCATGCTAAGCTACATTAATCTGCTAATGACTCTGGAAATGGCTCCTTTAGTTCATCCCCACAGATCTCTATTCCTGTCTTTTCCCTTGAAAAGTTTCATCAGCTGGATCAGCTGGAGAAACACCTGCTCTGTCCACATGCTGGAGAGACTGCTTGTGTCCTTCTCATCCATCAAGGAGATGGATAATGCCTCAAAAGAGTCTTTAGTCACTACACTGTCTCCGTCCATGACAGTGTGTCACAGTCTTAATTGAAACACAGAGGAAAGAAAATTTAGAGGCTGGATCCTGACAGAGGCTCTCTGGGCAGGAGCTGTGCTGTGGGGGAAGATCCAAGTGTGGCTGAGGAGTGAGGCTCATGGAATCTACCTGCATGATCATTCTTTATTTCCTTGAAATCTTGCTATTGCCCAAGAATATTAGGATATTCCCTATGTTGAATCCCTCCTCCCACTGATTGCAGGACTAGCTATACTCCCCAAGGACTTGCCCTGCCACTGGGAAATCCAGCCACTTGGTAGCTTGTTTAACCAAGTGCACCATTTAACGTGCACCATTAGACTGAGGCAGTTCAGGAGAGAACTTGCACATATCCACGCTTTAGGTTAATTCCTGTGCTAGTTCAGGAGGCTTTTTCTTGGCATGGACATTAGTGCTTAAAGGAGGCTCATTATTTTATTTTCTCTCTCTCTCTCTTTTTTTAAAATTTATTTTTCTTTTATTTGTTTCCAGTTCTGGCAATATGGAGAATGGGTGGATGTAGTGATAGATGACCGACTGCCAATCCTGAATGGAAGATACCTGTCTGTACACCCCCGAACTTCAAATGAATTCTGGCCATCCTTGCTGGAAAAAGCATATGCCAAGTAAATATACCTGGTCTGTTCTTCCAGCCAGTGATGAATGCTTTCTGTGGGTGGTTTCACCCTCTGCCTTGTGCAAAGCACACAGGGAGGAGTTCAGGCTGACAGCTGCCTATGTGGTGCTGTGCTTATGCAGGGAACCATGGCTGCAGCAAACTTAGGGCCAACATAAACTGGAGATGTTGGTCTTGGGTTAGACCTAAATGTACCCAATCCTAAATATACCCAGATCAACTCTGGGACGTTAATGCCTGAGAAGAAAAATGAACAGGGCAATGGTTGGTGACACAAAAGGGCCTGGAATCTCCTGCTGATTTTAGGCAAACTTCTTTGCCTCTGTTTTTCTTTCCATGTTGTCCTCTGTTTAAAACTGCAGAGCCTAAGCACAGATTACCTGTATTTACAGTCACTAATCAGAGATCATGTGGATATTTGGAGCAGACAATGAGAGGAAGTATGACTGAAGAACATGCCCAGGCACAACACATGCACTCTTAGGACACTCTGATCAGCTCTCACTTCACAGAGAGCTTTGACTTTTAGCTGAGGTCCCCAGAGTATGCAGGGTAAATAATGCCTAACAAAGAGATGATAATTTTAAAAAATCTCTGGGGAGGGAAGGGATCAGACTGTGGTCCCGTAGCATTTGCCCATTTCCCTTTATTAAAAATGCTGAAGAAAAAGTCCTGTGTCAGGGGTGGTATGAAGGGCTGGAACTTGGTACCTGAAGCTGGTGTAACATTTGCAATGCAGTGAAGAGGAGATGAAGAAAAGAGATAATAATTTTGGCAGATTTGGTCAGGAATAAGCAAATGTTAAAGCAGCATGAGAGCGACTCGGGAACGGGATGCATTTTGCCCTGAGATATCTCAGAAAAGTTGACTCAGGATTCAGTATCAATTTCCTGCATAAGATTTTAATTACAATGCATACCAAACCTCTATTAAATTAAAGTTGCAAGCAATGCTGTTTATGAGATTCCCATTTGAGAAGTTATTCCCCAGTGCCCAAGACAAATTCTTTTCATCAGTGTAGGACAAGGACAACTCTTCAAAATACAATTAGCTGCAGACTTCATTTGATTACATTCATTAAATACAGTGTGTATGGTGGGGTTTAACAGCATGCTCTACCTGCTCTAAGTACGGCATGTTCCAGCTTATTTGCTGTCTCAATAAAAACCACACGATAAAAACAACAAGGACTGTGTTGGCAATATTAAATTATTATCCTATTATTGCGCTCTAGCAGAGTGAACTGGGAACAGTGCTGAGAACTCGTTTCTGCCTTGCCCTGGGAGCATGGGTAAATACTTTCACCTCTCTTTTCCTTTTTCTCATTTGCAAAAGGAATACTGGCCATTTTTGTGAAGAGTCATGTATAAGTATGATGTAGAAACTAACAGTTCAGCTCCGTTTGATCTGAAACATCCGTTTGAACTAGCCACCCTTGGCTCCCTTCCTGTTCAGAAAAAGGAAACTGGAGGCTTCAAGATGAGATGCAGCTCATCTCCCTAAAATGTCTGTGCTGGCATGAGATGCACCTTATTATTTTCCACTGTCTGTAAATGGCTCTGGACAGCTGCCTCAGATGGGGATGAATTCATAGGAGAAGCTCCCCCTTTGTCTCATTCCTCCCACAAGGCATGTGTTGTGCCTGGCCAAGTATTTCAATCACATTTCCTTTCATTACCTGGCCACGATGTCTGCACACCCCAGGCTCCCCTGTGCTCACCACCTCGATGCACATGTTCATTTTTAAAGCAAGCACTGTGCATTGTTTATGAAAACACAGTGTAAGGACTAATTAACTTCTCTCTCTCTCTCTTTTTTTTTAATCTTTTTAAATTTTTCCATAGGTTGCGGGGCTCCTACCAGAACTTGAACGGAGGCTACCTTTCAGATGCTTTAGTGGACCTCACAGGTGGAGTCCAAGTGCAGTTTTCATTGAAGGATCCACCTACCGATCTGGAGGAGATCCTGAAAGCAGCTGACAAATCCCGGTGTCTCATGGGGTGCAGCACCTCAGGCCAGGTGAGTCACAGGGCCTGTCACACGCCTCTCTTGGTTTACTGTGTTTGCACAAAGGTTGCTCTTTGGAGTGCAAAAGGAAGTCCATAATCACTCTGTAAAATAGTTACAGTTTATGGATGCCCAAAGGGATCCTGGCGGCAGAAAGTAGATAAGGTTATTTGATAAGGAATGTAAAGGCATTTGGGCAGGTGTAGATGGATTGGTGTGTCGGAGGGGGGGCTGTGGCTTCTCTCCTGGCTAATTCCACTGCAGTAGAGTGGTGTCCTCTTGCAGCAGGCCTGATTGTAGCTTTTTGATCAACTCTGGCAAGGCCAAAACACACCTCTCTTCTGTAAGAGGATGCAATTATCTCACCGTGGCTTGCAGGCTGCTGGTATTAATGCTGGGAAGTTGCAAAAGGCTTTGTGATACTCGCCCAGTACCTTTGATAAAACGTCTCCAAGGCTTCCCTTGCGGCATGTGACATGTGACTGCAAGGTGTGTGACACTGCTGCTGTGGTGCCTCCTTCCTCAGGACATGAAGCTTGGCTGCTGCAAACAAGCCAAGGACTATTCTCTCGGCTCAGGTGGCTGACACTGGGCTGTGAGTGGCAGGGAAGTTCTGCAGTCCCCAGTCTGACTGCAAGTCACCCAGTCCAGGTCATTCTGCAGTTGCAGCAGCTCTGGACCATGGAAGAACTTGGCAAAGAAGCATAGATATGTAGCTTTATTAAATTTCCTGGCTTGCTTATGGCTGCAGTGGGAACAACAGTCGTATTCCTGTGGAGTATCTGAGATACTGCTGTGGTCAAACACGAGGCTTTGTTTAGTGCCGTGGCAAATGGCATTTCTGGGAGCTGGCTATGTCTTTACTGTGTGGCAGAGAGCTAAAAGCTGTGCTTTCTCCCTTCTGCAGGCAAGGAGGAACATAGAACTGAGGAATGGGATTGTACAGGGTCATGCCTACACCGTCACAGGAGCTGTGAAGGTAAGATCAGGATCTCTCTGCCTGGAGATCTTGTACTGATAATCCACTACAGGGCAGTTTGCACTGCTGTTCCAGTCAGAGTGATTTGAATTAGCTTCACACTTAGGAGGGAAAGCAAATAGTCCAGATTCCAAGAGATGGAAGGATTTGGGCACAACAAAAAGAGGGAGGATATCCGAATCCATAATGTTTGCTAATGGAAAATGCAACTTGAATTTACTTTTGTTTTGGGACATTTTGGCAGCAAATACAACATTTCTGGAGATTTTCATTCCATGCTGACTCTTAAAAAACATGCTTTTCTGTTTCAAATGGAAGTAGAAGCACTGGCTGAAATTGTGGGATTTGTCATATGATGCAAATCTACATTTGTTCAGCTCAATCACAAGCTGCCAAAAATCACTGTGTGAAAAGTAAATCGCTGGTTCAAGAACAGTGTTTCTCCATCTTTTAAAGCTGTTGTACTCATGCAGAACTGCTCCTGGCTGGATATTAATATTGATGATCTGAGAACCAGTTTATCACAAGGATCAAAAGAAATTAAGGATTTTTTACAGCCAGAAGTCAGAACATGGCTTAGCCCAGTAAGCTGTAGTGCACACAGGGAGAGTTAACAGTGAGGAAGGAAACCAAACAATAGCTATGCTGTCAAGCAAGATAGCTACAACACATTTGAATCTTGGAACCTAAAGTGCTTTGGAAAGGGGATGTTGCTTTCCCTAAGCTATTTTCTCCCTTATCCCTCTGTCTTTGTTGGTTTTCTGTGTGAGCTTGGCTTTGGTTCATGTCCCCTCGTGCCATGGCATGCTTGGTGCCCTCATCACAGTCAGCGTGCTGCTTCTTGGAGGACACTTACTTGTAGCCAAGGGGCTGTAGAATGGAAAGATGGGGGTTGCCAAGCTCCAGAGAAGGCCCCAGCTGTCTCTTTGCAGGGCAGGGGCAGAAGGGTCCCCAGTTCTGTTGGAGGAGAAGCAGGCTGTTCCAGCTTCCTGGTGCTCCTGGTGTGTGCAGAGCGGAGAAACAGTCTTTGCCCCACTTTAAGCAGTGCCAAGGCATCCAAGGGGTTGTCCTGAGGGGAAATGATTAGAGGCTGGGCCTTTGCCTGGGAAGAGACTGCCATGGTATTGTTTCCAACACTGCCTGTGTGCATAAGGAGAGCCAGAAAACAAAGGTTTGCTTCTCCTTTCCACTGCCACCATTCACTGGCAAAAGTCAATTGCCTCTGACTTGAATCAGCGGCAGCAAAAGGAGAAAAGCACCAGAAACCCCAGCTGTTGCAAACCACAGTGCTGTAGATACAGACCCACAGGTTCTGTTTATCATCAGCTCTCTGTGCTGACTGTTGGCTTTCACTCCAGGCAGTCTGGTGACCTCGTTCCTCAAAGTCTCTGCCTTTGCTGACTCACAGCATCAGATGTGCAGAATTAGGCACTGGAATTTCCCAAGGCTGTTGAATTCATGCAGTGTGACAGGAATGCTGCTGCTTCTCTCTGTGTCAGCTATTCACTATCTTCAGGAAAGCAAAATGGGCACAGTTTTCTCTCACATCATTCCTTTGCAATGTAGCAGAAGGCGCTGATTTTTCGCTGCTGGGAAAATGAGATCAGAGGTTAAACCTGGTCTCTAAGGTGTAGAGGAAGATCCATTTTATTACCCTTCTCTTCACTGAATATCACAATTGTGAAAAGCTGTGACTGAGTTTGTTTTTCTTTCCTCTTTACAGATCCCCTACAAGAATGGCTGGAAACATATCATCAGGATCTGGAATCCATGGGGCCATGGGGAGTGGAAGGGGGCCTGGAGTGATGAGTAGGGTCTTAAAGCTTTAATGTCATAGAGAATCAATCTTTTATAAGAACCTCTGCCTCACACCCATTTTAACAAAACAGATATTTCCAAATCAGTTCATTATAAGCATTATTTCCATCTGCATAGAAATCCAATCCAGGGAAAATGAATGCAGCCTCTCTAGGCTCAGGTATCCCTTCTTGTCTATGTTTATGCATTTTACCCAGTGCATAATTCTACATAAGTCGTGGATGAAAGAGTTCTTATTTCCTGGAGTAAGCTCTGACCATGTCCCTAGATGCTGGCTGGCTGCTTCTATTGAATTCTTCTGCAGCATTCACACATCCACCTTCCTCCTCTTTCTCCTCCTCCCATGAGCCTGACTCTGGGAAGAGGATTGTTAGACGAGTCCATGGAGCAGGACAGTATTGAACACAGAGGGACAGAAAGGGTCTTTGGTTATTGCAAAGGCAAAGTGCCAGGGAATGGCTTGAACTTTTGGATCCTGCATGCAGCTTTGGGGATGCAAGGACCACTTTGCTGCCTGTGTGGATAATCTAACATCTCCTGAGGGAAGGAATGATATAGACTGCAACAGTGTTTTGTAAATAAATAGATGTTAGTTTTCCTTTTGGAGCTGCATCAGTGTTTCCATGATTAGAGAGATGTTCTTGTGCCACTCTTAGGTTATTTAATAGCGTCCCACCCCTCCCTGTTGCTAGGACCACACACAGCTGCTCTGCTGAGAAAAGTCAGGCTAGAGTGTTGCATCTGGAAGGGTTGGTGGGTTGTGCAGACATGTCTGAGGCTGGGATAACAGCTCTCTGCTCAGACAGCATCCTTCCATCCTTTTGGAAGGGTGAACTACAATCCTGACTGTAATTGAAATGTCAGTAGCACGTTCACAGGTAAGCTGCACAGATCAATAAATTATTGATTCACGTGCTGTTTATTTATCTTAAACTCTGCAGAAAGTACAATTATCACTTAATTATAAACATGCTGCTTGGAAACAACACGTTTGACTGGGTAATGTGTTCTCTACGTGTCAGTGTAATATCAGTGCTTCAGAGTGCTATGCCTTGGTGCCTCACTAACCTCTCCAGCATGGGGACAGGTGACCAGGCCAGGGGGGCAGGATTCGTCACCCCAGGGTGGGCAGCTCAGGCACAACAAAGGCACAGAGCTCTATTTTCTGGCCTTGGCTATGAAGGTATCAAGCACAGTCCTATTTCCAATGTGCAGTTTGTTCACCTCTCCTGATCCCTCATGACTTGACAGGCTAGTTAGAGAAATGGGCCAGTGATGAAAAATTGTGCCTCACACCTTGTCGGTTTGTTCTTTTTTGCAGCTCTCCTCAGTGGGACCGTGTTGAGCCCAAATACAGAGAAGCCCTCCTCAGAAATAAGGATGATGGAGAATTCTGGTATTTCCCTATTGATCCTTTCTCTACCGGGTTTTCTGTTCGCCTTCATTATGAAAAAAGTAATTTTGGCAGTTCTTTGCTCTTGGTGGTGGCTCAAGGCACCCTGTGTTAGCTATGTGCAAACAGCAAATTGGAGGTTGTCCTGACCCCGTGCTTTCAGAGGAAACAAGACCTGAAAAAATGGAGCTGTCCAAGATTAACTAACAGGCTGATGAAAAAAACCGAAAAGTGAGAGAAGTAAAAATCCAGCCCCCTGAGACCCGGTCATTTTGTCACACTGCCTCTCCTCATAAAGTGTGTGGTTTGAACCTTGGAGTGACAGATGCTTGAAGGGGACAGCTGGCTAAGCAGGTCACTGAGCTTGTGCACTTAACTGCTGTGCAGGTGCTTGTGGTTTTTCGCTGCCTCTGATTGCTCTCAGATACAGCTTAGCCATGTGTGGGCTGTCCCTTAGAAAAACTGATTATTCAGAAAGCGCACACTTGCCCTGTGAGGCTCTGAGGAAAGCAGGGCAACAGCAAGTGGGTCTGAAATACACACTTGAGGCTTGAGTGAAGCATGAGTGTGGGACAGAACACTGTGGTGGGACAAAGGCAAGGGACAGTGGCAGAGGTGTGCTGGAAGTGGCAGGGCTCCACCAAGATAACCTCTGAACATGCCTTGTGGTTTACCCTGGGGCATTAGGGACAGTTAGGGCAGCCCAAAATGCACAGAGAGCTGACCTCTTCTGCAAGGTATCAGCCAGCAGAGCTGCAGGTGCCTGCAGTGCTCTCAGCAATCCCCTTTTAAACTCATGGGGGTGAATGTGGCTGCCTAACTGGTGTCTTCATGGAATCGCAGAATGGGTCAGGCTGGAAGGGACCACAGTGGGTCATCTGCTCCAACTTCCCTGCTCAGGCAGGGTCATCCCAGAGCACATGGCACAGGATTGTGTCCAGATGTTTTTTGAATATCCCCAGTGAGGGACACTCCACAACCTCTTTGGGCAACGTGTTCCATGTGTGGTCAGTTATGCAGTGAAGAAATTCTTCCTCATATTCAGGAACTCATATTCCTCAGGTGGAACTTCTGTGCATCAGTTTCTGCCCATTCCCTCCTGTCCTGTTGACTGGCATCACTGATCAGAGCCTGGCTCCATCCTCTGATCCTTCCCTGCGGATACTGACATTGATGAGGTCCCCTCTCAGTCATCTCTTCTCAAGGCAGAACAGGCTCAGCTCCCTCAGCCTTTCCTTGTAACAGAGATGCTCCAGTCCCTTCATCACCTTCACAGCCCTCCACTGGACCCTCTCCAGGGGCTCCATGTCTTTCTTGTACTGAGGAGTCCAGAACTGGACACAGCACTTCAGATGTGGCCTCACGAGGGCTGAGTAGAGGCCCAGGATCTCCTCCCTTGACCTGTTGGCAAATGCTCTTCTGCCTTCAACTGAATGATGAGATTTTCCTCCTTCCTTCTCTGCAGGATGTCCTGTGAAAACTTCCAGGAGCAGTTTTCATGGCTGTATATATGTAACAACGCCCCAACATTTCTGGACTTTGGAGATGAGCACTGCACAACGTGGTCTCTGAACAGCTACCTCAGCCTGTGGAGCCCAGGCCTTCCCACGAGAAGGAACCGCTATTCCCCAGGTAATGGATGCTCCCTGCAGTCACCTACTCGTCCCCTCCTCTCCACTGATGCTCACAGTGAAACATTCACTCTGAGCACCGAATTGCAGAAGTATTGATTGCCAGTTGTTAATGCCTGCCTTTTCCCATTACTGCACTTATCAGCTAAACAGGCAGAAACAAAGCAACAGCACTGGCTGCTGAGTTAAAATGGGAGACTTGTGATTTAGGAACCCCGGGCTCTTTAAGTCAAAATGAGCTTGTATATCTTCTTTCAGCCAGTTGCAGTAGGTGTTACTGGGGACCTCATCAGACAGTCTGGTCTGGCAAATATGCAGTTGATTTTAAAGAGCAAAAAGTACTCTGAAATTAAATGTATGTGAAATGAAAAAATTGTGCTACAAAGATCCATTTTTTTTTTAAGGTAAAAAGGTCTTTGAGCTGATAAAACCATCAGTTTTACTGCCTGTGCAAGAACTCTTCTGGCATTATAAGCTCCAATCAGTAGTAGTATTTTTTTTTTACATTTTTATCTTATCTTAATTTCTCTCACTTTTTTCTTTTTTTTTTTTTTTCCTGCTGCATCAGTATTTGGGCTCCATGTTTTTAATCTAGGATGGTAGTATGTGATCAATGAAGAGGCTTCTTTTTCTCTCAAATGACAGTCCTTGACTTAGCAGCAAACAGGTTTTGTTTGCTTACAGCTTTCAGGCTCCTAACCTGATCACCAGGTGTGATAACAAAGCAATGTCTGTGCTGCTGCACACCACAGCCACTGGGACTGAGCAAGGAGGTGCAGGGGCTGAACTGAGAGTATGGGGGCAGAGCCATTTTCCTTGGAGCTCTGTTTTCCAAATGTGCTCTGGTAAAGTTCCTGTCCAAGTACAATCACTCTAATTTGCAGCTTTCAAGGCCACCCAACACAGGGATCTGGCTTAAATTCTAGTCTGCTGCCATCTAAGTCATTTTTCCCCAGTCTGGGCACTTCATTGTATTTTTTTTATCAGGAATGCTTCCTGTTAACCAAAGCCTTGGCCAAGAAGCAGCTGTTTTCCTCTGGTGCTCGACATTCTGTCTGTCCATCACAAACACTAGCAGGAGGGAAGGAGAGGATAGCTTTGCACCATTTTGTCCTTTTCTATGTGCTTATCATCTCAAAGCCACAGTCCTTTTCAGCTCAGCCACTGGGGCAGATGCCTGATTAAGAGTCACTGTTTCTGCTGCTGGGAAAGTGTGCCTTGTAGGTGAAGCAGATGTAGGGGGGTTGAGAAATCCACATGACTTCTGACTTTGCCAGAGATTTCTAAAATGATGAATGTGCAGTTAGTTTGCCTCCAGATGCCTCAACTTCTAGTGCTAATGTGGAGAGTGCGGTGCTCTGTTGTATTGAAAGGATCTTGGAGCAGTGACTACTGTTCTTCTGGGTCCCCACAAGCAAGATCTTACACTATAAGGTCTTGCTACTGCTGCAACATCTATGTGCCCACTGTTAACCTATTAACACTTTCTCAGCAGGTGCAGTTTCAACAAACCCTCAGTATTTTTTCAAAGTGCTAGATCACGACCCAAAAACCTATAATGTAGCAATTTCACTCATGCAAAAACACGCTGAGCATATGCAGGATGAAAAAAACCTGAAGATTGGCTTTTTCATCAGCAGGGTAAGCACAATCAGATATCATGTAGGCACTGTTGTTCTCTGTGTGGTTTATTTTACCTGTATGTGGGAGTGAAAGGCTGAACTGCCTTTTGGTCTGTAAAAAATTCAGTATGTGATGTGAATTTCTGGTTGCCTTCTATTGTAGAAACTCAGAGTAAAAATAGAGTTAAGCAGGCTTAGTTCCTTTTATTCATGTCTTGAGGAACAAAGGTGGCACTTTCAGTTGTGTAGCATCCCAAAATAGCCCTGGGGAACTCAGGGAGTCCCCGGGTAAGAAGATGTGCCAGGGCAATATCCTCTGTACCAGCAGTACTGGTGACGTGCTGTGCTGGCTGGGCACAAGGCATGACAGCCAGCACTAGCCACAGCCTTTGAGCAGCACTCCAGGTATAGCAGGGAAGCAGATGGTCTCTCGTTCCCCAAAGTGGGCCTGTCGTACTCATCCTCCTGTTTTCTATCTGAAAAGCCATGTAAAAACATTTACAAAATACATGGGAGCCTTTGCTTGAGATCAGTCTAGAGGAAATCCACTCCCATACCTGGGACTTCCACTACAATTTCTCTGAGTTTATTAGTGACTGTCCAGAGAGGTGCCTTTTCAAGCTGTTCTCAGAGCATTACCAGGCTTACTGAAAGCACAGGTGCTAGTGTGGATGGATGCTAACCTTTCCCAAAGTATTTTTGTTGTTGGCTGATGAGGGTGGGAGGCTATTGTTCTTAACCCAAAGACTAAAAGGGAAGCAGGGATTTCTATAACCCTAATTTCACATTCTCCTCATTACTGGAGAGGTTTGCCCTAGTCCCAGACTTTAAATAATTGATGCCATAAGTTTAACAGCTCCTCATAAAGGAAGAGCGTGGCTTTGTAGCTCATAAAAAAAATGTGTCTGAGAAATAAAAAGTGTCATTAAAAGAGCATCCCTCCAGCAAGTGGAGCTCACTATCCCTATGTGAGGATATCCTCTGTCCTATGCAGGTATCAAGCCTGCAGGACTCCATGGGGCCAGCTGTGCCACTCAGAAAGAGCTGCTGCTCCTGATAAATGGGGAATTGCTCCTTCCAGCATCCCCAAAAGTCACCAGACACCGAGGTCCCTGTGTGCTCTTGCACGATGCACGTCCACCTTGATTAGTTATCTGTTTTAACAGAAGTGACCTTCACTGGGAGGTGTTGACATAGGTCTTGGTTCCTTCAAAAAGAGGTTATTTAATCAGGAAGCAGACTAGGAGACAGATTTTTCTCTATTCTTGCTTTATATTTAAAATTTTTCTTCCCCTCCAGTTGATGCTCAGGTGTATTTTCTCTCTCTTGGTATGAGATGGATCAAGGATGGACAGACCTCAATGAGTTTGTGGATGGCACGGCCTCTGTGGGCTGTCAGACCACAGCTCACCTCAGGCCCGCTCTGGGGGCCTTGAGGCCCAAGGTCCCTTGGGCTTCTGACCTTATGAGTGACCTCCTACAACGGAGCTGAAGGGCAGGGCCAGAACAGAGAGTTACTGGAGGCACCAGGATTACTGTGGAGCACCTGGGCAGTGAGGGCAAGGGAACAGTCATGCTGCTCTGTCACACCAGAGCTTTTATTAATACAGAAAACATTCCCTCATAGACACACGCTAAGTATTTTAATATGAGAGCTGCTCTTCCAGCTCCTCACAGCCAGCCTGGTGTCCTGTCCTGGTAGCAGCAAAAGCCAAGTCCAGGAGCTAAAACCAGAGTAGGTGTGAGTGCCATCCCCTCAGTTTATTTCCCAGTGTTCAGCCTCAGAGCCTGAGAGCAGTCAGAGCATCTTTGGGTAAAAGTTTACAAGGGGATTCTTTGCACAAGGAGAGCGCAGTTGGCAAGATTCATGTGGCTTCACTCTTGCTCCCTGATCTGCTTTCACTGCTGTGATTCATTAGCAGCATCATCCATTGTTCGGTACCTTTAGAGATGCATCAAATTGTTGCTGTGAAGTAAGAGGAGTATTATTCCTTGTCAGGATGAGAGGAGAACACAGTGCAGGCAAGGATGCAAACCAGAATGGACGTATCTGATAGCTCTAGGAAGCCTTTGATTAAATACAGATGTGGAACACTAATACATGGCTGCGAAGGAAGTTTAATGTTGTGTGATAGAGCTGAGAAATGTATAGAGGCTGATCCTTATCTCACACCGGTTTTGATTCCATTGAGATATTAATCTGCTTCTGCTTTTTACTGCAAGGAATGTGGAATAAGGCTCAAAAGTGGGGGAAAAAAAAGTATTACACCATTTATTTCTTTGCAGCACTGCCCATTTCTATCTGCTCA
This sequence comes from Aleadryas rufinucha, assembly GCA_013397815.1. Taxonomy (NCBI): domain Eukaryota; kingdom Metazoa; phylum Chordata; class Aves; order Passeriformes; genus Aleadryas; species Aleadryas rufinucha. The sequence goes on along the minus strand of VZTH01007816.1, from coordinate 206,290 downwards.
AATCTGACCCATAATACTTGGCAGTCTGTGTACCTCCCAGCCGTCTGTAACAGTAGTCATCCTATTTTTTTTTTCCTTCCAAAATAGCAGTTTTATGTTATTGTCTCCCAAAGGCATGTCTCATAAATAACTCTGCCACGCTGTATAACCATTCTAGATGGAATTTATACACGCTGATATATTTTGGGGAATATGTTAAGGAAGGGTTTTTTATTATGCTATCTTTACATGTCATCATAGTAATAGCTGTTGCATTATATTTGTTTCATCTCAGCAAAAAACTACTGGAATAACAGATGAAAGATCAGAATACTCTGTTTTCTTGTGACACTTGCTCGTTTGGATTGTGATTCTTGAAGCATTGTCATCTGGGTGACATGCTTAGAGGGCTCTCTGACCCCTTTGAGTCACAGAAGATCTCAGGGAATTTTTTAGTAAGAGTCTTCTTCCTTGATTCCTTCATGAACTCCAGTCTGCTTAATGTTAATTGAAGTTCTCTTCAAATCTACTTACATTCATTTTGCCTTCTGTTTCTTTCAGTTCCTCCACCTTTGAGCAACTTTGATGTGTCCTTGAAAAAAAGTCTGTCCCCTGGATGGGCTTTTCAGGCCACTGGGGGGGTTGGGGCATGATAGATGCAGTGTGTATTCAGAGAGGTGTGGAAATGCAAGGCTGCTGTGAGTGTGCTTTCTGATTTACTTTGGTTCCTAACAGGAAGATAGCCAGCTGTATTTTTCTTTTCAGGAGAACTCCAGAGTTCTGAAACAAATTTTTATCCGGACTCGAGATGTGACGAGCTACTTTAACTTGAGCCCGGGAACCTACGCCGTTGTTCCTGCTGGAACAGAGGACCAAGAATTCGAATTTCTCCTACGGATTTTCATAAAGAATCAAGACCACACTGAGTAAGATGAGATGCACTCCTTAAAGGCCCCAGACTCACAGTGTGCCAGGAATTAACTGTTTAATGTCAAGATAACCGATGTGGCAATTTGTTTTTAGTGTGTCCTTGGAGGGGGGTGGGAAGGCACAGAGGAGTTTAAAGCACCTGTTGAGGGGGATCAGGTGCATGAGGGTGGCCACTGCAGAGCAGGGCAGGAGCTATCTGCAGCCTCCAAGGGTCTCAGCGTTGGTACAAAGAGCCACACAAGGGAGCAGTAATTGTGAGATATGTCCTCTACCCCTGATTGTGGGGACATTTCTCTTTGCTGAAAGGAGGACTGGGAGCTTGTTTTCCTTAATTCTTAACAGCTGTTCAGTAGTTTCTTATGTTCTGCTGGCTGGATGCCAGATGGAGCACATCCTATTTTGCTCAGAGTGGGACCTGGAGAAGCCAGGAGCAGTGAAAGGCCTTGATCCTTTCACTCAGCTGCCTCATAGACAGGCTGGCAGGGCTCCCTGTAGGTGTGAGAGCGGCCTTGAGGATAAGTTTCATGGAAAAATGGTATCTGAGTTCATGCAAAGGCAGCTATTACCACACACACACACGTTCACATTACCACGTGAATATCTGGGTGTGGTTCACTCCAGGTAAGCAAGCCTCAGCGTTCAGCCTCACCAAATGACCTGCAAGTATCAGCTGTGCAGTGTCTTCCCTTCAGCAAGCTTTGTAGTGGATGTGATTGCAGCTCTTACCTCACTGGCCCATATCTTAATAATGAGATTGCTTTCTAGGCTTTGGCCCCTAACAAAAATAGCCCAGAACCAGCTGAGGCAACTCCTCAGCTATGGAAAGCAAACACAAATGCTGTGGGCTGGACTGCTTTCAGCAGGATGAGTCATGTGTGAGACAGCTCAGCCCTGGAAGTGAGCTTTTCAGGAGACCCTCTGACTCTCATAGACCTGCCTGAGCTAGGCCAAGTGTGGAGATGACCTTCCAGTGGGTCTTTGCAGCACTTACCTATACAGTTGTTACAAAAATAGAACCTGGCTTGTCTAATTGCTCTACTGAAAGCAAAACTCAAGTAATGAATGTGGCTGCTAAGTGTGTCTTAGGAGTGGTGACCCTGGCCCAGTTTCAGGCAGTCTGCAGGCATTTAGAAGACGTTGCCTTTTAATAGCCCAGGTGCTATTTTTATTCCTGACTGTTAAGCTGGGCAAAGAGAAAGGAGGTGAAAAATTTCTGTGGCTCAAGGCAGGGCAGCCCTGTCTTCTGTGTGGTGAGGTTAGTCCTGGCATGCTCAGCTACCCTTTTTCTGCTGCTGGTGCCAACAGAGCTGGTTTGGGGAAGGCAGTGGCCCCAGAGCAGCCAGAGACTCAGACCTGTCTGTGCCTGCAGAGAGAGACCCAGGACTGGTGCAGCAGCCTTGTCTGAACTGGTCCAGGCTGGGCCATGGGTGCTGAGCATCTTGTGGGGCCGTGGGCTGGGTGAGTGCTGCTGGTGGTGCCTGGCTTCCTCCATGGCTGCAAATCAGTGCTCTGGAAAAGCCTCTTTTCTCCCAGTTTGATTCTTGTAACTCTTTTCTAGGAACTCAAACTCCCTGACCAGCTCAGTGCTGCCCATGGTAAGAGTCTGAAAACTGGTGTAGATGCTGGTGGTGGTGGATGGTTCCCAGAGAGCTGATCGTTTGGTCACCTCTACTGACTCCTCTTCATCGGCTCTTTTCTCCCTTTACCACCCACTACTGTCCCAGAGTTTGACTCTGGCACTCTTCAATCTTGCTGGGAGGGCAGGACACCTCTCTGGAGAGATGGGAGTGACAACAAAGCCCTTTATTTTCTCATATGTCTTTTTCAGAGCCTGATTTTTAAGGAAACAGGTCTTATACAGTCCCTTTGTCAGCCTGTCCATCTGTCCTTTTCACCTCACCATCTTTAACACTTTGACAAACCAAATGTAGGAGGGGAGAGAGCACTTAAAAGAGTCTAAATTCTTTCAATGTCTGTAAATGGGTATATATCTATGGGGGAGAGAGAGGGAAACAATTCCTGTGAATGGGCTTGGACATGCCTTCACCATGGGAATGACTTCATTTAAGTGCTTGTACCCTATAAAGCGCAGGAGTCCATAGGGATGAGACTCAAATCAGATTTCTTCTGATTTTCATCAGGATATCTTCAGAGACAGAGACATAAAGCAAATTACACTTCAAAACTGGCTGCATCTCTAGTTCAACCCACATTTTTGCCTCTCCAGCCCAGCTACCATGGGTTTTTTGACTTCTTGCCGTGAGCTGTGCACATTGCCAGGGCTGGTCCAGTTCCTGCTGGTCCCACCAGCAAAAACCCGCCACTGAGAGGCTACTGTTCACAGCAGTGCAGGTCTTTGAAGCAAGAGGTGTGAAGCTGCTTCTGGAGAACAGAAAATGGAGTCCTTTCCTTGTGATTCATTTTCCAGCACACAATTAAGCCCCATTAGAGGGGTAGTGTGAATGGTGGCTTATTATCTCTTTCCACTGACAAGCTGTCAGTTTGGTTGGCTGTTATCCTTAGCCAATGTTTTGACTTTGATGAATTGTGGTACCCACAGTTTCTGCTCTTGTTCAGGTATTTGGGCTTCTTTGGTATGAAGTATCTCACACAGAGGTGAAGGCATTTGGTCTTGGGCTTAGATTTTTTTCTGAAAATTGTGTAATGTTAAGGATAATTCCCCTTAGTGCCTGGTGGATCTTTTCACCAGAAGATTGAAAAAAATCACTTAACCACTGAATTACAATTGCTCAGGTATAGTCAAGTCTGCCTTGGGGTTGAGAAGGTACAAGAGAAGGAAAAAGTCAACTCCTGCTCTATTTTCTTGGTTCACGTGAATCTTCACGTGCCCTGAGCCAGTGGTCCCAACCAGGGTCTAGCAATAAGGATCAGGCTTTGTATCTCTATACTCATGTAATGACTTGCTGAATTCCACCCTGGATGTGTTTACTCATCTTCCTTAGGCCCTGAACTGCTCCTTCCTAGTTGTACTAACTGCTAACATTCAAAATGTGCTTCTTTCTTCATTGTAGTAGCTGTTTCTCACTCCTAGTCTGCTTTATTTTGGGGGTGTGAAATCTGCAGCCCATGTTGTACATTCCCTGCTCCTCTAAGGGGTCTAAAGTGATGTTTGGATCTGCAGAGTTTTGCCTCCAGTTGTTTTGTAGCTGAATTATTTATGTCTGCACTTTGTCTTTGATGCAGGATGTACCAAGACAGAACCAGGACAGCTCCTATAAGGCTCTTTTCCTCAGATACGCTAAGCAGGTACCCTTTCTAAAACATATTGTTGGAAAAAAAAAAACAAACCCACATGTAGACTTGCAAAAAGAAAAACTGATCTATGATGTTGATACAAATCCATTTAGGATTTTTTTTTTTAAATTTAGCTCCATCCTCAAGTGGATACCCTGAAAATGGTATTGATTGACCTGCCAAAACCCCCAGAAAAATGGGACATTCAGCTGGGATAGATTGTCTAGTGCCGTATATCAGTGGAAAATTTGAGATTTATAGTTGTGCTGGTGATGGGTTTGCATGTGTACTTTCCTTTTTTTTTTTGCTTTGGTTTGTTTATTTGCTGAAAGCAATTAGAAAGCCTTGGGTAGTCCCCCCCTCTCATCAGCATCATTTCCCATTTGCCTTCTCAGCACTTGGAAACCAGACATCAGTCAGCGTTTGAGTAATTGATTCCTGCTCTTTCAGAGCCAAGCTCTGTGTTCACAGGAGATGCTTTTAATGGTTTAATAAACTGTTATAAAGAACTCCTTGACTTAGTCAAGAGGAAAAAAAATCACTGTCAAAAGTCCCTGCACAATGAACCTCTTGCAGTTAATGGTTATATCAATGCATGAAGGTGAAAATGAGCACGGGCTGCCGCGCTGAGTGTCCCGGGGGTGTCTAGGGAGGGAGGTGGCCGGGATCGCTGATGGGCAGCTCCGAGGGAAGCAGGCAGCAGTGCCTGTGCTCCCAGCCCACTCACACAGCTGTGCCTGCCCATCCACAGCTCCCAGCTCGGGGCTGGTGGAGTCCCATCCCTGCTGAACAAACCCCATGGTGATGGCAGTGCCTGTAACTCCCCTGCAGTTGTAGGGAAGGACCAGGAGTGGGCTGGCAGCGTGGAGGGCTTTGTTATGCTCCAGAGAGGATGCTGCTGCTCCTCTGATATAAAAACAGAGGTTCTCCTCAGCTGCCACAGTGCCAGAAGAAAGAAAGGTGGTTTTTTGGGCAAAAGTGACACAGGAGAAAACTTTATGCTCACAGACCTCTCTTTGTGTTTTATTTTGCGTTAGGGCTCAAGTATTGATGCCTCACAACTGCAACAACTCCTTAATGAAGTGATCTTGCAAGGTAAAGCTTTTACAGCCCAACTGATGTTTCTGGTGCTTCCCTAGCCTTAGACTAGAGTAAATTAGACACAGGATTTAGTGGTGTCCTGATGGTCCTTTAAAAATCCTCGTCGTGGCTTACTGCACTGTGGGATCAGAGCATGAGAGGGGCACAGCTGGAGGGCTGGAGCCAGCTCAGCCATGCACAGGGCTCAAAGTGCTCTTATGACTTGATAATTCAGCATAAGTGGCCTTTCTTGTCACTGTCATTTCCCTTATCCTTATTTCAAGAGGAAAGAGTTTCCATCCAGGCAGGGAGGTGGGGAGGGACTGTGCAGAGTGAGCCCAAACAGGGCACCTGTCCTTGGGGAAGGTAGAGATGTCTGAGACGTGCAGATTCCCTCAGCTTGGCACAGAGCCCTTGCTGCTGTTTGAGAACCTGAACCAGAGCTGGGGCTTTTCAGCTGTGTGAGCCTTCAGCCTGGTGTCCTCCTTCCCTCAGAATGGTGTCATGATGCCTGTCACAGCCCTTGCTCTCGCTAATTCCTTCTGTTCTGTCAATCCTTGCAGGTGAAATGACCAGCCTAGGAGGGAGATTCAGCTTTGATTCATGCAGAGGCATTTTAGCTCTGATGGATGTATCCTTTCAGCAGAAGCAATAAACTTCCCTGGTGCTGCCCATCCTTGCCTTGAGTTATGGCTGAGCTGAGCATCCCCATGTGAGAACCTGCAAGTAAATATTAGCCCCAGCCCCCAATAAATAACTGTTCCATCGTCTATGCAGGACTTTTCTGTGCATGCCCTGCCTCTGGTGTGTCTGCTGAAAGGGGAGGGTCAACCTTCTGCTGCCAGCTGTCTCTTTGCTCTCATTTTGCCCTCTCTGGGGCTTGGCTAAGCTTCACCCTTGGGTGGGGTCTCAGGCAGAGCAAAGACAAGGAGGCAGGATGGAGTTTAGGCATGGCTCAGCTGTTCTGGGGTGGCTGCACCACGATGGCCTGGGGTGGCACTTGAGTAGGCTGCCAGCAATGCTGGTGTCAGGGGCAGAAACACTGTCACTGCTGAATCCCAGGCACTTGCCTGGCAGGCTATTCCAGTGTATCTTTCCAGTGTATCTTTCCTATTTAGCTGAATCACTCAGTCTTTTTACTGTTAACAAGACAATACAAGAAGTACATTTCTGGCCATTGTAGAACAAGAGGGCTCCTTGATGAAAACATACATCTCCCTCCTATGTTTTTCCCTCTTGCTTGCTCATTGTCTCTTTTCCTCCATGCCTAGAGAAAAACTTTGAGACATTTTCAGACCTTTAAAGACTGCCAGTGAATGAATAAAAATGACCAGAAGTCCCTCTCTCTTTTCCAGCTTTCAGCATCTAGCCAGTGAAAGAGGCTTTTCCCCCTTTGCAAAGCCTGTCCTGGGATAAGTGGGCACTGTGAATGCGTGGCACGTGCAAAGAGCTGACAAAGCTTCTGCTCTGCTGTAATTCAGGATGGATTTTTAATTCTCTGGCCTGCAGATAACCCATGTACAGTGTGACCTATCCTGGCCTGCAAAGCCAGGATCAGCTTTTTTCACACAGGTTCCATGACAGTGGCACTTGTCTGCTTATATTTCACTGGTGATGAGTTTTGCTTTCAGGGAGGTTTCACCATCCTGCATTGGGGTGGGTGCTGTGTGTCTGCCCAGGAGTCCTGGGTGGAGTATGGAGGGGAGCAGGCCCGCTGACACAGCCCTTCCTGCGTTCCTGGGGGGTGTCTGCTGATGCCCCTGGGCTCCTGTGCATGGCTCAGGGGCTGCTGCTGCCTTCTGACAGGAGGCATCAGGATCATCTCCTTGTGCTCTTAGCTCCTCAGTGCCTGTTCTCCTGGAGGATCAGTAAGAGCAGATCCTGTGGTGCCCCATGCAGAGGCAAGGCCATGGGGCCGTGTTCACTCACAGGGGTGTCTGTGCTCCGGGGCTAAATGTCACTGCAGCTTCCCTTGTGGTTAAAGGCACCTTATAAATAGAAAGCTTTTGTGGTTTGTGAGCACAGGCATGAGCAGCTGCACAACGTGACAAAAAGGTGGATTTAAACACAACTGAGAGCAGAAAAACTCAACACAAAGTAACAGAAGAGGCTGCATCTTATGTGTTTAGCTCTGTGGAGGCAGCATCCTTGGGAACAAAGTCAGCCAGGTTTAGCCCTCATTAAGTGCTCGATTCTTAACTAAATGCACAGCTCAACTCGAACGGAAGACTCACCCTGCAGGAGTTCGGGAGCCTCTGGCAGAGTCTCACTAAGTACATGGTATGGGGGGGGTTGGCTGTGGATGCTGTGGGTTCTGTACCCTGGGGCTTTCCAGCAGCGGGGAGCAGATGCTCCGTGCTCTCAAAGCGCTGTGGGGGGAAGCATTGCAAAGGTTGCTTGCTTAGCGGGTCAGAGGTCCCTCCTCTCACGCAAGGGAGGCAGCGGTGTGTGTAAAGTGTTCCAAATGAGCAGCCCAGGCTTTTACAGCACAGGGAACACTGAGGAGAAAGGTAGAAAGGCCAATTAGGCTCAGAATTTGATGGAAATCGCTGTGTCTGTGCCACCACTGGCATTTTTGTTGTTTTTTTTTTAAACAAGCTTTGTAAGCTGAAATGACTTCTTGAACAGAGTCATCTGAAAAATATCATTTCCTCATTGCTGCAGTTTCTAGTAGAAATGTATAGGATCTGATGAAAGCTTTGGGAGAAATGTCTCTGTTCTGGGATAAGCCTTAGGTCCGGAAGTGATGAACATGGTATTTAGGGTCCTACCTAAATTCACAGACAGGGCATGCATGGCTGCTTCTCTCATGGTCCTTCTCCCTCAGTCTTGGTGCAGGATGGGTGCAGGAAGGTTTCCTGCGCCCTCACGTTTGGGTGGGCTCCAATTTTTTTCAGCCCTCTTGAGATGGTCTGAAGCCACCTAGGACATAGGGTGCCAGTTCCCTGTCTAGACACAGTGCTCTTCCCACTGACAGCACCTCAAGTGTGGCTTGCAATGATTTAGGAAAGATGATCCCACGCCATTCTGGGTATGAGAGACTCCTGGCTTAATCTGCATATTACAGACAATATTACAGACAATCTGCATATTACAGACAATTACAGACAATGCATATTACAGACAAATACCCATTCTGGGTATGAGAGACTCCTGGCTTAATCTGCATATTACAGACAATGTCTTTTTGTCAATGAAGTTGATTATTCTCATTGCTTTCCTGCACACATAGGCCATAGAAAGTGAGCAAAAAGGCTTCTTCGGATGCCTGAAGTGGCTACCTGGAAACAGAGACTAGACAGGAATAAGGGAATAAAGGTGATATTTATTTGAAAGGCCTTCAAAGGTACACCCTGGGGAGACCAGAGGCTACTGCCAAAATGGACCCCGAGATGGACGACAAGTCACGAGTTCTTCACACTTTTATAGGTTTGGTCCATTGCACATCATCAAAATTGCCAATTAAAATTTTAGCTCCTGATGTAAGTTCTCTAAGCTCAGCCCCCCTTCTTCTCAATATGTTGGTTTACACATTTTTGGGCCCAGGGCAGCCTAGGTGTCCTTGGAGAGCAAACCTAGAGACTTTGTTATGTCTACCCCAGCATGAGAGCAGCAGCAGCAGGCTATAAGACACTTCAGAGTTTTACAGTAAGCAATACAGAATTTGAAAAATATAAAAATATAAAAGCTAAAACTCAAGGCATCACTTCCCATCCAAAACTGTGGGATTTCTTGCACAGTAACATTCTGTCAGAGCCTTCTGAAAATGGGTCTCCCTTGTCACAGCCTCCCCATCTCACCTGTTGAACTTCCTTGCAGCTTGTTTGTTAAGGGAGGAGAACATCCATAACTGGTTGTAGTAGTAAATGTGGGGAATGCTGGTAAGGGCTTGAGATCTGTCTTTGCACTGTATTTTAGGATATCTTCCGCAAGGAAGACAGAAACCGTTCTGGATTTCTTGACGTTGCTGAACTGAAGAGTGCGATACAGGCAGCAGGTACGCCCAGAGGTGCCGAGCAGCTCCCTTTCTTGTCCCTGTGGAAGTGAAGGAAAGGATGGTAAAGAAAGACGAAAGAAAAAAGCTTTAGGAGGAAAGTGGCTTGGATTTCACAGAGATGCCGGTTAGGTCACAGCTCTGCTCAGAGGTCTGTGTTGGGGAGCCAGCAGAGAGATGCAGAGAAGTGCAGCACTGGCCAGATTAGCTTATCCATAGTCTCTCTAGGTCATGGATGAAATATCCAGTAGAGGAAAGGAGCAAGGAAGAGCAGATTCTTGCAATCGCCCCAGTTCTTGCAGTCTCTCCAGGGCAGTGACTAAATCTAGAAGGGAAAGCTACACCGACAGGCATTTATTTAGTTTGCACTGACCTCTGTTGGCTACTGAGTGCTGAAACTCTCAGTGAGTGCCACATTAGTGAAGCATTTCAGCTGAGTCGTCTCAACAGAGACTCTGTGCATTAAATACATCTCTGACCCAGCGATCCCCTTTTAATAGTACAGTAGAGAAGCTCTCATTTGGCTCCCTGGAGCTAGAAAGGGTGCTGTCCCAGGAGGAAGCTGGTGCAGGATTCCTATCCCTGGAAGCCATCAGCTCGGGGGATGCATGTGTGATTTTTTTGCTGCTGAGAGCTGGGCAGAGCATCATCATCTGCCTGAGGAGCACAGAACTGACGTGCCAAATGTCAAAGGAGAGGTTGCCAGGGCCATTCTGTGAGAAAGATGCTAAAGTGTAAAAGTGGCAGGAAAATTATCCATGGAAAAGCCCTGTCAGCCAAAACAGTGCAGCTGTTTGAAGAGATAAAAAGACACTGTTAAATGGCAAATTCAGTACGTGTTTGGCTACAAGTAGTTCTGAGTGGGGAAGAAAATTATAAGCTCATTCTTGCTGCCCTCTGAGCCAGACAGCTGCACTTGAATCTGTCTTGGCAATGGCATGATCCCTGTCCTGGCTTTTAAGGAGGAACCCCAGAAGGCGTTTGGGAGCTTGGTGCTACCTCTGGGAATAGTATTAATGTATCTAAATACAGCTCCTAGCCAGTTGTTCCCTGAAGTGTTCAGTGCTTTCCCCAACAAAACACTGCAGTATGTGCTTAATTTTCACTGTTTTCCTAATGCTTCCAATAATAATGATGGATCAGAGTAAAGCAGGCCAGCTGCATTAACAGCAGTGCTGCCCTGAAATGCAGCAGCATTGGCCTGATGTATTTACAACCTCCTCTTTGGCAACAGTAAATGACTCAAAAAAATTTTTATGAATAGGAAAACATCAAGTCTGTGTTTTAAAGCTTGGCTAAAACCAGAGGGAGGAATCCAGCAGATAAAAGGTTTGGGGAGTAGTCTTACAAATGAGCTGAAAAGTCTTGGGAATAGAGAGGACTAACCCTTCAGTCTTGATGAGGTTAATTGAGAGACATTGCCTGGTGAGCAGATTTTAGAGCAAGTATATCCCAGACTGACCAGGCCAAATTGTTGGTGTTTTACTGGTGTAAGACATGATTATAGCATTCCATAAGCAATGTTTGCTAGAATCTGCTCTCTGTAGAGAGCTTGATTGAATTCCCACTGTCTTCAAAAGGTTAAAAATAGAATTCATTGCTCGCTGCTACAGTGATTTAAAACCAGAATCAAAGAAGACATTTCATTAATTAGATTTATTTCTAATTACTATCCTTTTCTCTTATGAAAAGAATATAAAATCAGGTTTACCTTAATTTGAAATGTATCTTAAGCCCAAATGTATTTCCATTCTTTAATTATTCAGCACTGTGTACCAGTTCCTGCTGGAGACCTCCAACTAGGCTCATGCAACCAGAGTTTGTCAATGGTGGTACTAAACCACTTCCATCGGCTCCATCTCTCCCTACACAGGTGTAGAGAAGCCATTTCTTTTATTTCTGCTTTTTCAACTAATTTAGCTCCATTATGAGTTCATTTTAAACTGAAAAGTTTAGAGCTGGTTGAAAAAGCAGGAAAGTTACTTCACATCCAGCTGAGCTACTAAAACCTGGAGTGAGAAAATGAGACTTTTCTGAAGTCTCAGAGAAGGCATTAAACCAAAGCTATCAGTCCAGCTCTCTGCAGAAAATTTCCCTTTTGTTTCACAAATCAGCTTTTAGTGCAAAATATATTTAAATCATTCCTCTTATATAGCCAGCACATTTAGGGTAGTTTTATTTAACTAATAAAAGAATCATTCTAAAAAGCAATTTTTGTTCATTCAATTGAATACCAATTTCCATCCAAACAGACTGCAACACAAATACTGAATAATCTGCTAATAAAAAAGAAATGCACCCTTCACCATTTTCTAATAGAAGAGAAAATGTAAAAATTAAGAATCCCAGGCATGCTATGCAGCATAATAGTGTGAGCATGCGGCATCTGCCTCTTTAGCAGAAGGAGCCAGTGCTATTGTAAATGCTACGTTCACACTTTAACAGTTATGAGACAAAGAAAATCACCCTTTCTTATAGAAAATAAAAGCTAAAAAGGCAAAGCAAGATAGCACTAGATTAGTTAGCTCAGTGTTTGCTGCTCGCTGACTTAAGCCACAATGGGAGTCAGTGAGTAAGGCGACCTCGGTTTTCCATTACTCTATCCCGACGAGTCTTAGGCACGAAGCTGGGGAATGACTGTCCAGGGCTGCACGACAGGGTGGGGGGCTGAGCGTGTCCCCAGCTCGTTGGCAGGGCGCAGGAGGCCACCAGAGCCGGTCCATCCGCTCACAGTGTGTCCGTGTCCTCTTCCCTCGGCAGGTCTGGCCACCAACACGCAGCTGCTGCGCCTGATGACGCTGCGCTACGGCGATGCCGCCGGCAGGGTTGGCTTCTCGGACTTCGTGTGCTGCATGCTGCGCCTGGACACCATGACCCGTGAGTGCCAGCACCCGCCAGGGCACGTGGCAGCGGGGCAGCCTGCAAAGCCAGGCTGAGAGCAGCGGCAGGGGACAAGGGACGCCACACGAGGCACAATAATATGCGTCTAACAGCGTAGCTTGGAAGTGACAAACCTGCCCCAAGTCCAGGCATGGCCCAGGCAGCCCTTTGGGCAGCCTGTTTGCCAGGAGCCAGGTTTATCTCCTGCCCACTGGAGCAACTGGCTGCTAGAGAGCAGTTTAGTGTTCAGCAAAGTTCTCTCAGTTTTTCAGTAAGGAGGAAGTCCAGTATCCTCTGTGGATAAACAAACCCATGCCCTGTGTTGCATCCAGCAATTGTCTGGCACTTGCAAGGAGGGAGTGTCTACAAATGAGCTTTTGCCTGAATGGAAATGAAATTCTGCTTTACAAAATCGTAATTTTTGCTACTCTAATAATAAGCATTTTGACTGGAGATATTGGTAGTTAAACAAAGCCAGCAACTGTGACCCCTGTGCTAGAACATCGCTACAGCAATTTATTCCATCTTTGGAATGAGCTGGGTTTCAGCAGTGCATGGAAACACGCGTTCATTTTCTCCATGTGTTTTTTAGCACTGATGTTTAATGGGGCAATAGTGGTCAGCAGATCTGCTTGGATGACACTGCCTAAAATCCCATTTCAAGGGAGTACAGCAGAAGCAGCTCTGAAAGTGTTGTAAAATCAGGGCGTGTCCTGATTTTAATGCTTTCATTAAAAAAAAAAAGCTTGTAAACACCCATTTGTCGTGATTATACATGTCACTTGCTGTAGATGAAAGTTCTTATGCCTAAATTAGTGCCATAGTATTTTTTTTTTTTCATTTACGAAAGATCCTTTTACATTTTAAATGCCAATGTAAAGACAAATCCTTTGCATCCATGTGGAAAGGAGTCTATAAAAGTTTCATTGCTGTCTGTAATGAGAATCTTAAAATGCTCTCCAGTCTTTCAGTTATCACTTTACAGAGGGTTTAATGTGGAATACATTTCTCAAACTTTTCAGATCACTGTGAATAAGTTTGTTACAGGAGAGGATAAGGGTGCCAAGTGGGAATAAAAGGCAGTCAACCTTTATGATGATGTGAATGCAGCAGGGAAGATAAAATCTGTCCCATTAAATCATTACTCATCCTTTCAAGATAGCCAGAGATGAGACCCAAACCAAAAGCAGCAGCTTCTTTGCAAATTCTATTTAACTGGAGTTAATGAAGCAGTAAAGAGGCACTTACCTCTGCCCAGAGGAGGAAATTTCAGCGCTGCCATTTTATTTGTAAAAAGACTGCTGGGTGCAAGCCCAGCCCTGCAAATACAGCCTTGTCAAGGGACTGGGCGCAACATAAGTTGTGCCTTTCTCCAGAGCAGTGTAGGCTGCATGTTCTACCTTTCCTCTCTGCTCTGGGCCATACAGGTAGCTCTGGTGGCCTCCTGAGGGGCAGATGAGCAAAGAGCCCTTGTGCTCTGTTCCTACCCTCTCCCAGCAGCCTTTTTGCTAAGGCTGAGCACGTTTTGAAACATTTGTGATCTTACAAAGTCTTTTCCATTCAGGATGGGAAACTCCAGGCTCCCAGAGAAATGTGTCATTCAAGGATAGACAGACTTAAATTTGTTTCAACTTTTTATTACTGTTCATAACAGTGCATTTCTAGGAGAAAAGTAATTTTGAAATAAATAAAACCCCTCAAAATACTGTGTTTTGAGTTTATCCAAACACTTGGGTTTGAAGACTTCTCCTAGACATATTGCAATATAAATATGCACATAGAATAACAATATTTGAATGGATTTAAATTTTCTGATGGCAAAGTGTTGTGTCAAAAAAAAAACTTTCAGCAATGTTAATTTCAAACTCTAGCTGAATAACAGCAGCATCTGCATTTATATTCCCTGCAAAAAGCTTGCAAGGCATACTAATGACTTCAAGAGAATCACTTTCTTTAGGGCAAGCTGTGATCACTCACTGCCAGGGAGGATGGAAAAGGACCAAGAGAAAGTTTCCCTGTGGGAAGATGTGTTTCATTAGCTCACCGTCCTCCTGTCAGTCTTCAGGCAGGAAAACAATTGAAACAAATTATGAGAGAGATGAAAGCAGCCACATTGAGTACTGCCTGTCCCTACACTTCTGCTGAATTCTGGCCCCAAAATTGGGATGCCTTCCCAGGCTGTGATCTGAGGGCCAAGGCAGAAGGGGTACCCAGCACGGAAATGAGATGTGGCCAGGCAGGACACCTGAGCCAGGCAGAGCATCCCAGCACAGGGATTGCAGCTCTGCTCCTCAGCTGCCACAGCCTTATGACTGTATTGCATTCTTGCTGCCTCCTCATGAAATAAGATTTTCTTTGTCCTGCCCCTAGATGCATTCCAAAACTTAGCAGAGGGTGGATCACAAATTTTGATGACAGCAATGGAGGTAAGAACGCTCCTTCCTTCTCTTCTCTCCAGCTCCAAAGTGGGACCACATGTTAGCAGAAGGGTGAAGTTAAAGATGGTGTGTGGTGTATGTTGCTAGGGCTTTTGTCCTAGCAAATAGTGGCGAAGGTTTTGCCTGGCTGGAGGTACATCCTGTGTGGGAAGTGTTTCCCTGGGGTTCCCTGGCCCCACTCGTGCACAGCTCAGAGGTGGCCATCCCTGCCCAAGGCACAGAGTCTTCCCTTCCTGACACCAGCCTGTCATTGCTGGAAACACTGCTCAAAGTGACTTTGAGGAAGTGACAAAAAAAAAAAAATCCATGCCCTCATTTCTTGCTGCCCCATCTGTTAATCCTGAATTGCAAAACATCTTGGTTTTAAGAAAGAAACAGCAGACAAATGCTTGCTGTTGCTGTTTGTCTTAAAAGCACAGCCTGAAGGATAGCTGGCTGAATGGGGATACATCAGGCTTTTTATCAGCTAGTCTAAAGCAAAAATCCTGCTGTGCTCCGTAGTGATATGCCTGAGTACTGCATTTTATCAGTCTGGGGACTGTTATTTGACAGCCCAGTGTTTAAAAGGATTTTTTAAAAAAGCCTTTTACAATCTCACCAGCTCCCATTTACACTCTGTGGTTAGTGCAGAGCCTCATTGTTCATTAAATCTGTTTTGCACCAAGGGCAGAGCACAGTTTGCAAGCAGAGGACCTGAACCTATTTTATAGGGTAGTCTGTAGGACAGCCAGGTTCCCTGAAGTCGCTATCCCTTCCACTTGCAATCAGGCAGGTGCCACCCTTTCCCAGTAATTGCTCCTGCTGCAGCTGCTGCAATAATTTGTCATGGAAAACAACATATGGAAAGTGTTTCTGGGCCTGAATTGTAATAAGGGAGAGGGGCAGTTCCAAAATCCCTTAACTATCCTGTGCAGTATGAAAGGACTACAGCCATTGGGTCACCCCTGAAGGTCCTGAGACATGTCTGAAGACTTGATGTACCATCCTTATCTAAATGCACCTTTTCTTCTCCTTTTTCCAGTGGCTGACTCTTGTCATGTACAGCTAGAGAGATGCCAGAGCTCACGGTAAGAAATCTCCTCAGTGCTGACAAGAGAGGATGGGGCCCTTAGAGTGGCCACAGTGGATGTGAGTGGGGCCCTTGCAGGAAGCTCAGCCTGGGGTCATGGGGAGTTTTGAGAGAAGGAGCTGTGAGAGAAAGAGGGAAAGGGGTGAGAGCTGCAGCATGCGAGGGGCTGCAAAGGGAATTGGTCTTTGGGCTATTTTTTCTGGGGAATTGCTGATGACCTTACCAGTCAAGCAGACCACCAATGGCTCAGCTGAAACTTGCCCCCCACCCAAGATAATAGATGAGTGAGCAGAACTAATTTTTTTGTCTTCTGAGGGGTGCAGTTACCTCTGCATATCTTACACAGCAGCAAATGTAGAGTCAAATAGAGGGTGGGTATAGGAAGTAATTTAGATTTCTTGGTCAGTCCGATTTGACATTTTTAAGTGAATTATGTGATTTGGTTTACATTTGAACAACAGTCCCTACCTTGCGCTTCTTTTGATGTTTGCTCGCTTTATGTCAGGCCTAGAGAGGGACTTTCTTCCTCTGGACTTTCCAGTTTTGCTGCTTGGTTCTTATGAAAGGCTCTGCCTTTTCCTGCAAAACTTGTGCTGTTTATACACCAAGAACCACCTTGGCCACTGTCCTCCTGCTAACCCTTTGGGATGCAGCTGTTCCAGCAGCAGTGTTAAAGTGTTAGTGCTGGTCCCAGATATTTCTCACTGAGGAGAAAACAGGGATGAAACCCAATCCTTAGAGAAAACGTGCAGTGGAGGGATGGTTGACCCCAGGAATTTGTGGAGCATCCCTTGGGCAAAGTCAGACACTTTCCTTGTCAGCCTGGTCCAAAACTGGAGTAAAAAGCCCAAACCCATGACATTCTTTGAAATCCACGAACTGCATCCAGATAAGCCTTCGTATAGACAGGAATTACGATAATAAATAATACATGAACATCATCTCTGTGTCTCACACCCTGTTTCTGAAGGCAGTTTGCATTGGATGCCAGCTTTGGGGAGAAGCTGGAAGGGGAAATGTATTACTGGGGTTTAGATTACACTCCCCCAGGGAGAAAGCATGGTAGGTTCAGAGCCAAGGCAGGGATGGCTCCATGTCTTTCACCTTGACTCCAGAACAACATTTGTGCCCTGCTGCTCTTCTCTTTTGGCTCCTGGTTACACCCAGTGTGTCCAGCTGGGGCAGGAGCTGGGCTTCAGCACTCAGCACTGTGATGCCTTCACCCCCCTGAGCTCTGCTTGCAAGCAGTTGTTTGTTTGAAAGGCTGCCCTTTGCATTCAGAGCTGTGGGCAGTGCAAACCTGCATTTTGATGTGTCGATGTGTGGGAACAGAATGTTCACAACAACTGCACCCAGCACTTGCACTGCAGACTATCATTAGGTAAATATGAGAAGGACCTCGCCTTTGGAGATGAAGTTGCTTAAATTATTGCTTGCAAATTATATTCATAGTCTATTTAGTCATCTTTTTTTTTCATGAATCATTCATAACCTGATCATAACTTCTGGGAATATATAATTAATCATAATTTTCACTTACTGGTTTGGAATAAAATCCTGCCTGTAGGGTGTTTGTAAGCAGTTCACTTGAGCAATTTAGCAGACACTTTCAGCTGGAGCCTGGGCAGTCATGGCACAGGACCCTCAGAGGACCAGAACTATTTAAACTGGAGCCTGACAATCTGTGATTGATGTGGGAAAACACACTTGGCATTCGCTGAAGAGATTCTCTTGGCAAAAATATTCCCATTAGAGATTCCTAAAGGCTGACCTGAAGCTGGCTGTGTTTTGAGTGAGTCTCTTTACCTCTGTTTCAGGTGACTTTTCTTCCTCCTCAGTAGAACAGTGCCCAAGGCCATCCCATACAAAAGTCATCCACGGAGTTCTTGAAAACCCACAGTGAAGGGGTGAAGCCAGGTGTCCCTCTGCTTGGTGGTACTCAGATGTTGGGATGAAGAGTCCTTTCCAGGCAAACTGGAGGTACCTTGGAGAGAGAAGAATTGCTAATGAAAGCACTCCATGGACAAGCTGGTTGTACTTAATGGTCTGGGCAAGCTGGAAGTGCTGACTGTAATCTCCTCTCATTTCCCTGTAAATAGTACAGAAGTCAGGAACAGCTCCATTAACTCCACTGTGAAAAAGAACAGATCCCTGCCTTTTGTGTGAAAGGAGTGTATAAGATGTAGGTTGCAAAAACAAGTAAGACACAGTTTTATTTGAATTATTTCTTAATTTTCTTGTGTGCCATTTATAAGTGCCAGAAAATGATTGAAGAAATTATTCATAATTCATAAATAACACCCCAAGTTTTTTTTATTTTCTTTATAATTTTTATTAATGAATTAGAAAAAAAATCTGGACCATTTTTGAGTTCATCAGCTCTAGGGATTCCATTTTATTTGCTACAGCAGTGGGGTGGCATATTAGAGATATAGAACAGATTGTTCAATGCTTTTTTCTGACTTCCAGAATCTATATTGGGACTGTCTGGGAATAGACAGGTTTATCTGAACTGCATTCTCTTCCTCTGTCCTAATGTCTTTAAAAATGTAGGGCTTCTTCAGACATAATTTCTGCTCAAAAATTTAACTTAAACCTGCAAAATAACTGTAACCTTTCTGTACCCACACATGAACTTCATACTTTTGTATCATGGTGATAACAGCAAATTTAGTGATCTATTCCACTCATCTATTGAAAAAAAATAATCTCTGAACACTCTATTTGTGAAAATGCCAAAAAAGAAAGATGCAAATGTCAATGGATGAAAGAAATCCAGGGTTGCCATGGCAATATAATTCACACCGTGCCTCACCCAGACCCTCTGCACAGGTTTCCATTGAGGCATCCACATGCTAGCAACAGATTTACCCATTTGGCAGGGAGATGTTGCACCCTGGAGCAACAACTACATCACAAGGTAAAGAAGAGACCTGGATCTTTGTTATCATGAGCTCAGTCTGTGTCACTGCCTTGTTCAGCAGCTTGGACAGCATTACTCATGTAGGTAGGTCCTAGGCAAGAGGGGCCACTGAACCCACTCTTCCACTGAAAATGAGAGGAAGAGGAAATCAGTAAAATTAGACTATTTTAATATTTTTTCAGTAATTTTTGAACAAACTGATTCCTTCTCCGAAGTGGGACTTACACATCCCACCTGAAACCATTAATCACTAATTAAGCCCTCTGCAAATGTTGGCAAAGAGAAGATAAAAAGGGGACCATGGAAAAATAAATATGCTTTGCTAAAAAGGTTTATTAATAGAGACATTTCAGAGAAAGGTTTATGTAGCTTAGCCTGGGAATTCAAAAAGGGTACTTAAAAAACTTGAAGTACTTCTGGATGATTTCCACCAAACAGTTCAGGGGTGCTCAAGATGGCTCAGACCTGCTGGGAACAAGCTCTTTGTAGCTACTGAGAAGTCATCTCTGTTAAAGTTGCAAAATTCAGTTCAAGTGGTTTAAATACATTCTTGTTGTGTGAAGGTCTCATCTATAAAAATACCAAGCTATTAAGATCAATCTTAAAAATCTTAATTTGCAGTCAGTGTATTACTTCTCCTTTTGTTGCGACGTGTAATTGCCTTTCTGTGGAAGGCAGTTCTGCCTGTCAGGAGGCAAAGATCCTTGTCTCATAACAGTCTGGCTACAGACTGCAGTGTCTCCTCTTCATTAAAAAGCAGGCACAGACACCAGGCACCCCAGGTGAGAAACATCAGTGATCCATGAGTTGTCTCCCCGTGAGCAGCTGATGGGGGTGATGCTCTGGGGAGTGTCCCCAGGCACAGAGCCCCTGCAGAGCCCACCTTCAGCTCCATCCCACCAGCCCTTCACCCATCTGTGCACGGCTCTGTGCTCTCAGGGACCCACCCATGGCCCCTCTGGGTTTGCAGGCTGGTGCCTGCAGTCTGATCCTGCACCGGGGCAGAGTAATAACTCACTGCTGTCAAGCCGAGCATGGCTGCCTGTCTGTGGCATTGGAAGAATTGGTATTCCACTTGATTTATACCTCCAACCAAGCTAATTAAGCAACAATTCAGGAGGAATCCATCATTGTGACAGACTTGTTGATTAACCATCCCACAAGCAAAGTCAAGGGTGTTTGGTAGCCTGAAAAAAAAAAAGGGTCAATAAGGGGAGAAAAGCAGTGATTTGGCCATAATACAGCGGTGACTATTATTTCCAAAAGCAACAAGAAGCTTAATACATTTCACAAATACAGGGGCCAACACTGAAAACAAAGGCAGCTCAGATCAGTGGGGTGTTAGATAAAGAGAGAAAACTTCTCATCTGTGTGTGATTAGGCTGTGAAGGCCAGCTTTGGGGATGGTGTCCCTATTAAAATCTTCAGGCCCCTTCATCTGTGTTTGCCAGCTCTGAAATGTGAGTGCAGGCCTCATGAGGTTTCTGGCACTTGTGAAGGCTCTGAGATTCATCCAATTATGATAATATCATCTCTAATTTTTTTTGATTAAAATCAGTTCCTAGTCCTCAGGGACACAAGTCTGAAAAGCCCTAAGAGAATCTGCTGTTAGAAATTGAAGAGAAGGACCTCAAACAAGTGCTCTATTTTTAAATCTTCATGAGGCTAAAGCCCTTGAGAGGGTAAGAAGCAGGCTGAAGCAGATGAGATTAGTGATGCTGAACTCCTAGCACAGGAGATGGGATATAGAGCTGATGAAATTAGGTAGGATTTGAGCCAACCATTAACATTAGAAGGACTTTGGTGTAGAAGTGGTGACAGCTGACCATGCAAGCATAATCTCTGGATGTAATCTTGAAGCCCTGCTGATTGCTGCCCTTCTCTTGAGACCTAAAGGCCCTGTGTCTTACCTCTGCCTGGCAAAGGCTGTGCCCACACCATGCCAAGATGGACAGAGGAGGAAGTTCTCACATGTTTTACCTACAGGGTCTGTTTCCTGAGCACGCAGCCTGGATCAAGGCTTTCCCAGACACCTTGGAGGCTGTGGTTTTGATGCCATGATGATTTTTTGCTTTTTATATATACCCCCTTTTATATACTCTTTTATATAGCTTTTATGTATTCTTAAGGGCTTTTTAGCCCACATACTTCTAATTCCTCAGGTTTGATAACTAGCACAGACCCAATATTCCGTTAAGCCAGGAGACCAAACATCTTAGAAGCCTCAGACACCAAGGTCTTCTCTGGAACACATTTTGTAAACTAAGATAGGCCTATCCAGGGAGGGAAGGTTCCTTGGGGAGGGGGGTTCACTCAACCTCTCATTGGGAATCTTAGATATGTTAATTGGCAAGGCCTATAATGTTATACCTGAACTATTGTGTGTGTGCATTTCGATGTGCATTCCAGCGTGCTCCACCTGGACAGGGTGCACCAAGGATCCGTAAAATAAATACCGAGGTAAAACCCCTTTTTCCCTTCTAACCGTGTTTGGTTCTTGATTTTAAGACCAAGGATAGGCATCAGTTTGATACCCACACCTCAGTGAACACATCCTGCTGTTGTGGCATGGGAGACTGGGGGTGTCCCTGGCCAGTTGCGGAGTAACTGAACCTCCCTCTCCACCTTTTGCTGTGCCTCGGGTCTCCCACAGAGAAACTGCTGCTGCAATTTATACAGAATAACTATAACATTTTTCAAGGGAAAAAAAAAAAAAGGCTCATTATTCCATAACCACATGCGTGGCTGGAGAGGGGAAGGCTGGGTTAGACCCTGGCTGTGAGCAGCCCACTGGTCCATGCACTTTATGGTGTGCACTAATGACTTTTATTTTTGTTTCTTAATGCAATGCCTTTCTCAAAGCAGGGAGCAGCCACAGCAAATGCCCTGAGCATGGGCTGCAGACTCACAGGCCTCTCTCAAGCAAGGGTGCAGCAGTGAGGGACTGGTATTCTGGTGTGCAGCCGGGAGGGGTGCCTGGGAATGCTCAGCTCTTGCTGCTGCCCTCAGCGAGATGGTGACCTTTCCTCAAGTGGTACCTGTCCTTCTCTGAGTAGGAGGCAATGGAAATTCTGTCAGGAGAGACCCCTCCCCATGTTCAGGTGGCTCAGCAGGAGCACAGACAAATGCTGGGTTCCTTTCTCTGGTGGGGGGTGCCAGCTCTATTTGGCACTGTCGAGCTTAGCCTTAGCACCTGTCCTTAGGATCTCCTTGCTGCAGGGCTGCAGCTCCAACATTTCACTCTTACCTGGCAGTTCCTCACACTAAATACTTTAACCTGCAGTTTCTGGCTACGCTCCTCACACCTGGTCCCACCCTGCAATAGCTGCACCTTTTCTGCCCTGGGGAGGGGGATGCCCAGGCAGTCCCAAAGCGCAGCAGCCTCCTCAGAGTAGGTTTCATAGTGCCCCCACCAGGCTGGCCATTGCCACCCTGTGTCCCTGCCACCAGCTGTGCTGCCAGCTGTGCCTAGGCCAGGTGTCCCCAGCCTGCTGGGGCTCTGGGGTCCATTTCTGCTGCCTGGCAGTGACATCTAGAGGCTCCGTGGCCTGAGCTCTTGTCTCACTGCTCACAGCACTTGGCAGGCAGATACCTGTTCCTCACAAAGCGGCCAGGAAGGGCTGAAGTACTGCAAGACTTAAATCCAAGTCCTTCCCTTGCCCCTCCTTCCCTAAACCACCATGGGAAGGATCTTTGTTGTAGCACCTCAAGAAAATTTGGCATTGTTTCTGGGATACCAAAGGTCTGGGAGAGCCAGCCCATGTCCCTTCCCTGAGAGAAAAACTGGTCCACGTAAGGCTGGTGCAGGTTAAATAATACATACAGCTTTCCACTTGAGGAAATATTATTTCCTTGCTTTACACGCCATCCATTAGATTTGATGCCATCCCGCATCAAAGGCAAAGCTGCCACAGAAATACCTCTGTATCGTGGCTGGCTGTGAGAGATGAAAGATTATTGTGCAAACAGTATTATGCATTTAAAAGCAATGCATTCAAGAAAAGGGGGGGAAATATATCATCTCCATACGCTGAATTATTCAGCCACATGATGAATGCATCTCCTGAAGCATTCCCAGGGTTTAAGCTGAAATACCTGCCATGGAGAGAGGGAGGGAATACTATTGCCTATATGAAAGGTACTTGATATTCAATAGAATGTGTATTCTCTAGGGTGTTATCCCATAGGCATTTTGAGTCAGCAGAGTAGATTGCAGAGCAGATCTTCTAGCCTGAAATCAGGGGGAAAGCAGCTTAGTGGAGTAGAGCTTCCTCACAATAAAAAATTTGCAGGAATATTGCAGTGAAAAGTGGGAGGAATGGCTCTTGCCCATCCTATGTCTTATATCCACCCTCCCGTCCTCTTTACTTGTTTTGTCTGTCTGATGCTGAGGAGCTGGGCTGGAATGATGGTTCCCAGCTCCACACAGGGAGAAATGCCGAGACAAGGTGGGAGGCATAGCTGTGGGGCAAATCTTCTCCATCATCCTTGGATTTCATGGCCTAAAACCCCTTCTCCTTATCTCTGAGGGACACAGGTTACATCTCCATCTGTGGAGCAGGAAGATGCTTTGCTTACCAACGGTGTGTTTGATTTGCAAGACCTAAACAGAGTCATTAACCTGTGGAAATGTTAATGTGTCTAGTTGTTTGGGGTTTTGGGTTTTGTTTGGTTTTTTTCAAACCAGCATTCCACATGCTCTAGAAGTCAGAGGTGATAGGAGATGTAAAATGAAATTGAGATTGTCAGACTGTCTTGATTTTACTGGATTGCAAGAAGAATTGTTAAAAGAAAATTGTAGCTGTGAGTGCCAGATTTTTCTTTTTCTAATACTTCCTGTTTTGCTCCTAGACACAGGCATAAAAGCTTTCCTTTTCATTGTTATATCAGATAAAACCAAGAGATTTTTTTTCCCCCATTAGAAAAAAATAAACAGTTTCAAGCTTTTGGGGTAAACAGTAATGGCCAGCACAATGTTTAATCAAATTTAGAAGATGAATTGGACACCTGACCCATGGCTTCCAGATATCATTGGTTCTCACTGAGGTCCCTTGGACAAAGCCTTCCACATCAGGCTGAAGATATGGAAGATATTGCCAAAAGGAGCAATGTGCTGTGGTGGACCTGGACATTTTCTTCTGGGCCCTGGTTGCCAGGCAGAATTCCCATTAAAGGCAGCAGAGGGGAATTCTGGATTCTAAGTGGTCTTTGTAACACTCAGCATTGCAAACTTCTAATTTCGGTGTTGGCTCTGGCCTGGGGAGGGGTTGACATCATTCCTCCTTCCCAAAAAGAGGCATCAGAAACTCCCTGAACTTTGATGGGGCAGGAGGATACTCCATGGCCTGGCTGGAATAAAAAAAGAGGAGCAGTGAGTATGAAGTTGGGCACAGATGGGTCTGAGTACAGGGAAGCAAAGGCAAATTCAGAAGTTTCCTGGTGCAAGCACCAACCCCTCCAGCAAGTGCCTGTGCCAGAGGTGACTGCAGAGATGCTCTGGGGAGGTTCCTGTGTTTTACTGCCCTGGAACAAAATCATGGGGCCTGGGAAAGTCACACCAGGCAAGCTAAGAGATCTCAGCATACTCCTGCATGCAGACCTGGGTCACCACATCCACGGGAAAGTCTGTTTCCTGCAGGCTCTGACCCTGCTCCTGGTGCTGACAGGGATAACCTGGAGGGCTCTCAAAGCCCGTGTTCCTCCAGGCACTGCCAGACAGCTTACCTGACAGCTCCATGCTAACAGATCCTGGGAAACAGCACTTCTGGCTCAGCTCTTGGAGCAGGCGATGGATCCAGCTCTCCTACTTAATGTTCACTTCATGTGAACAAGTCCTAGGAAAGGCAGACATCTGCAATCACTCAGCTCTGCTGCTGAGATGTGCAGGCATGGCCTTGCAGGCACTTCTTAGACAGCAGGCTGGGTTTAAAGCCAAATTCAGAATATGGGATAGAAGAAGCCTTTTCCCATTAAACCACATTTGTAAAAATAATTTCTGGGGTTTTACCCTTGTGCAATTTCACTTTAAGGCCTTATTACTCCCCTCATCCCTGAGGTTGGGAGAGGGTCATGCTGTTGGACAGCAGTCATATCCAAGAGGCAGCAGGCTGAGCAAACAGCTTTGCTTTGTCGAGCTGGAAGCACCAAGCTGAGGAAGGCAAGGGCCAGAAACTGCTTTCAAAGCTGCTGAGAGGTTCAGGAAGCTGTGGTGTCATCACTGAGCCATCAGGGCTGTGCCTCAGGATGTGCCCTCTGTGCTGCCAGGCTGGTGGTGGATTGACACACATTCCCACTGACCTACATTAGAGGGATTCATGAGTCACACATTAAAAAAAATCATTTCTCTAATGAACAGGCTGCTGTCACTGAGATGGGAATTTTGCATGAGATACAAAGCAAGAGCCTTTGACTGTGAATATAATGATATACTTCTAACATAGAATTAACAAAAAAATAACTGGCATTAGGCATTCATGCAGATATTCATGGCTTTCAAGACACTTTATGGATGAATTGATTCTGTTCAATCAACCAAGGCATAGAAGAATTATTTCCTTCTCTAGCTCCACAGCGAGTCAATAAAAAAGGGGACAGGATTTCCAAAACTCCCTTTTACTTTTGACTGAACAATGGAAGAGCCTTTCGAGAGGCCTGAGACTCAAGTGTACCCAGTGGTAGAAAGTCAGAGGTAGAAATTTTTAGGTCAGGAACAGATTGTTTCTCTCTTTTTTGACAAGATATGCTCTGATTTAATGGAGACTTCATTAATCCTGGGATGTGCCATGTCATGTATAATACAGGAGTTCAGATGGATGGAGCACAATGTTCTCCTCCAGCACAGGGATCTGAAGTGGTGAGATCTGGATGGGGACTAGGACAGCTGCTGGAGTTAAGGTGGGATCCAGTCGGGGGTGGCTCAGAGGGACACGCCGGCAGGAGAATTGGTTTGGTGGCAGGGGATTGATCTTTAAGGTCCCTTCCAACACAAACCATTCTGATTTCATGAAAAAAGCATTGAAAGCAAGCGAAGCTTTGGCAAGTTGGAATTTCCTGGGCAAAGTATTTGAACAAACTTCCTCCCCCCCCCCGCCTTGAAATGGATAGATTGTGTAAGAACTTCTGGGAAACAACACAGCTATATGCCCCCTGTGCTGCTGATAAGTACTCCCCCAAGGCTAATCTCATCTTAATTTGTCAGGGACGTGTGTTTTAACTACTTAATCATTCGATAACACACTTTATCTCATTTACAGTATATTCACTCTTCTTCAAGCCCTGTTTCTCATGTTCTCACCTCCGGGAATTTTAAACCCAGAAACTTCACCAGAGAAGGTTATTTAAGTAAGGGGTTGTTTGCCCATGTCCAGTCGGGAGCTTGCCTGTGGGGCAGGAGATGCTGCCGCAGTTCCAGCCGGGAGCTGCAGATGGCAGGATTGAACTGCAGACTCCGGTCGGACCAGCGCTCTTGGCTCTCCAAACCAGCAAATGCCTTCAGCCGAGGCACCACGGTACGCTCAGCACCGTGTAGGTGAGACTGGGAACACCACACTCACAGCTTGCCTAGGAGGTGTTAAACCCCTCTTGAAAAAGAGACGCTTTTCCTCCACAAACACAGAGGCTCGCAGCCAATGTTGGTACCACAGGGTTGCCCTGAAGGTGCTGCACCCACCTCCTTCCACACATGCAAGAGTAGAAAAATGTATGAAGAAAGGCACCGAAGGTAACCAAAGTCTTCTGAGCAGCTCCTGGTTGAGGAATCATTAAATATATAAGGATATCTTAGTCTGGAGAAGAGCTGCTTACAATGATGAGAGCAGGTGTACAAAAAAAAGACCATTCATTGTCCTGTAATAGAAGAACCAGGAGCAGCAGATAAATCACTTGCTGGTATGTTCAAACAGGCCAGATGAGGTACTGCTTTCCGTGGCCTGGAATGGTAGAGCTCAGCTCTGTGAGGTGCTGGGGCTGCCAAAACCTTGCAGAGCTTTGAAAAGTGATTGGGCAGATTCAGAGAGAGGAATCATTCAGGGGTACCATACTCAAAGGCATCCCCTCCTGTTCATGAGGAAACCAGTTCCAGGCATTAAACCCTTCCCAGGGTCTGCTGTTGGAGTCAGGAGACTGTGCTTTCAGCTGGCCTGATCCAGCACTTCTGTGGCCTAGACCTGGGGATCCAATTTAGGGAATGCTGTGAGCTGCTCAGCTTTCAATTTCAGAAGTCCTTTTCCAGGACAAAACTTGAGCCTGTGACCCAGCTACACTACATGAGCTCTGAGGCTAGAAGATCAGAAAATGTATTTATATATATATTATATAGATATAAAAAAATATCTCTCTTGACTTTTAAGTGGGTTTTGAAGGGGAGAATTTTCCTGGGTCAGGGTTTCCAAGGGCATGGGATGGTAGCATTGCACTGTGTCCTTCAGCCTCTTTGCACTGGCCTGGAGCCAGTAGGGAAAGGCAGGGTGAGTCCCTGGTGTTAGGATTGTTGGGCTGTAGAGCATCACAGAATTATAGAATCATTTAGGTTGAAAAAGACCTTTAGGGTCTTCAAGTCCAGCCATTTACCCAGCACTGCCAAGCCATGTCCCTAAATGCCACTTCTACATGTCTTTAAATACCTCCAGGAATGGTGACTCAACCACCTCCCTGGGCATCCTGTTCCAGTGCCTGGAAACTCTTTTGGTGAAGAATTTTTCCCTAATATCCTTGTCCTGTCGCCTGTAACTTGGGAGGAGAGACCAACCCCCAACTCACCACAAACTCCTTTCAGGTTGTTGCAGAGCACAATAAAGTCCACTCTGAGCCTCTTTTCTTTCTTGTCAGCATTTGGCAGGCAGAGCTTGGGCCCATTTCTCACCTACAGCTGGTGCATCAGCCAGGCCTTTGCAATTTGGGTGCTGCCTGTCCATGGTCTGTATCCCAGAGTGCAGCCCCAGCAGCTGGGGAGCCTGGGTTGCCCTGGGCTGTCCAAGTACAGAGCAAGGCTGGAGCAAGCAAACCCTGGGTTCAGCATGGCTTTCCTACCAAAAGGTCTAGTTAATGGGTCTGGATCTGTGTGACGAGGAGGAGGAGCATGAGAAAAAGAGGAATCAGACCAACAACGTCTGAGTTAGTGCCTTTCTCAAAACCTATTTTCTCTTTGAGGAAAAATAACTCTTTCCCTATTTTAATTAGGCTCAACTGGCAATATGGGAACAGCCCCAATTCGTAGCCATTTCCTAGCAGGGTTAGATTTAGTGCAGCATGGTGGGGATGGTGGCAGCAGCACCTTTAAAGCCAATAGAGGAGAGTAGCAGGATCTGTGCTAAACTCTGCAAGTGCTGATGCCCCAGTGTAAACAACCAGATCATAGGAAATGATTAACAACTGCTCAGGTCCATTGATTGGCTTCCTGGCATCAGCCAAGCAACCTTTTATGCTCTTCCTGACTGGACTTGATATTCAGGCTCTTTAGCTTGCTGGCTGATCTGGTTGGACAAGAGGGCTCAGTGTTCCTGTCTGCAGTCAGATTTCTGCTGTTATAAGGTTCCCATGTCTGATAGAACAAGGGAAAATGGACTCAAGTTGCACTAAGGGAGGTTTAGGTTGGATAATAGGAAAAAAGTTTCATGGACAGGTTTGCCAAGCATTAGAACTGACTGTGCAGGGAAGTGGTGGGGTCACCATCCCTGAAAGTATTTAAAAGGCATGTAGATGTGCAGTGGTGAGACTGACATTACAGGGGAATTGGAGCATGTGCTGATATGAGATAATTTGCAAGATTGTTTGGAGTCTTTTTTTTTTTTTTTTTGACTGGACAATGAACAAGGCTATCAAGGTGGAAAATTCTGCTGCTGGTTAGTTAATAACAACGGGAAATGAATAGTCCTTCATGTTTCTGATCACCTGTGTTTGGTGAAGTTATACTGGGAGAATAAGCTCTTCCTCACCTTGCGTAGCTAAATGAAGAAAAGTCACTTGGTTACTGACAGGTCAGAAAGCAGAACAAGTCTGATCTTTGCTTAGGCCATGCCCTGGCTTGCTGCTGTGGCAGGGGACAGGGAGAAGGCACCTACGTGAGTGCTGGCCTTGGCTTTCCAGACTGGAAAAGGGCCAGCCAGGCCCAGTGCAGCATCCAAGTAAACACTGACCAATGCAGGTAAGGATGTTGGGATTTTTCCCTCAGCAGCATGCACTGTCCTGTTTCCAGATCCTTGGTAATCTCCAGTCCAGCACCTGATTTCCCCTCACTTTAAATTTGCTCAAGGCCTAGGGCCTAGCTGGAATCCTTTGCTGGGGTGGCAGAGCACAATTTTATTTATTGGACTACTTTTCCACTATTGCCTTTGCCTGTGGTTAGCCCTCTAATCTGCCTTTTCCCAAATCTCATGCAATCATGCTGGAATCCATTCATGGCTGCATGTGCAGGGAGGGCCCTGAGGAGGCAGCTGGGCACACGTGTGTGTGTGTGTGTGTGTGTGTGTGTGTGTGTGTGTCCATGCACACGTGTCCAGGGGTGAAAGCACAGCTCTTGGCATGGCGTGTCCTGGGCAGTGGCTGCCTCCAGCCCTCGCTGGGCTGAGCTTTGCCTCCACGTGACAGTGGAGCTGCTGTGTGCCAGAGCCATCTGTTCTGCTTCAGAAAAAGGCTGAGCAAAGGGCTTTCTCCACTATTTGTTCATACCCACCTCACAGGGCGAGGTAAACCAACAGGAGCAGAGGTGAGGCAAGGCCTGGTGCTGGCTGTGACCTGGGCTGTTCTGTCCTGCTCCATCACAGCAGAGCCACTGTCACACTGACAGGACCCACCTCCAGGAGCTTGCTGCTCCAGACAGGGATACAGCCATTTGGCTTCATCACTTTCAGCAGGAAGGTTTTGCAGCTGTGAGCTCCAGTTGTGACTTGGGAATCTCTGTCCCTTGTCCTGCCCTCACATGTGACAGCCTCCTGCCTCTGCCCCACATGCAGGGCCCAGGGATGCTCGGCTGTGTGAACTGAGTGGGTGCTCCAGGCTGATGGGCATCCCACTCCCAGATTAGCAGTGCTTCAGGCAGGGAAATCAAGCCAGGAAAGTTCCTCAGGGGTTCTTTTCCTGGGAGGTCTCTCATCTATTCCTGGAGTAACCCTGACGACATTTTGCACAAGAGCACACGGCCCTTGACCGTGCAGCTTTCCTTGGACTGTGATGATGTTGAGCAAAGATCAGTGCAGTGCTCTGCTGGTCCCCCTGCTCTGTGCCTCCCACAGGGACTGTTTCTTCCACCCTGAAGAGATCTGCTCCTGCTCTCCCTCTCTATCTGCAGCTCCATCAGTCCAAGAGCAAACACACCAGAAAGCTTCATGTGAATTTGCAAGAACAATAACCTGCAGGGATGGGGCTTTGGCTGCTGCTATACAATGTTTGGCTTCACAGATGTTTCTGTGGGGTTTTGTTTTGCTTTGTTTTGTTTTGTTTTGTTTTTCCAGGAAAACCAAAGGGCCTAGATGACAGGGGAGAAGGGGATCTCAGCATAAATTTTGTTAGAAGCATTACAGTAAGCAGCCCTCCAGCACTTGAGCTGGATTGTAAATTTTGTTTAGGGGGGAATAAAGAAGCACAGAAAGAAATCAGTCAGTGAAGAGGGTCTAACAACCTTTGCCCTGGAGTGTTTCAGTGGTCAAACAACATGCTGGAGTGTTTTTGAACAGCATAATGAAAACCCTCCAAAGAGCAAGGCAGTGGAAGAGCCGCTGTTACAGACATCCTGAGACCCAGTTAGCTTAACTCCTTTATTGATCTTCCCTGGAAATGAAGCACTACAGCAGAGAGGTTAAGGGAAACAGATGATAAACAGGAGAGACTTTGAACACATGAAAGCTGGGATGACAGTTTTAGGGAAGACATCTCAATGGAAGCACAGTGCCCAACTCCCCAGGGTTTTAGCCAACAGGCATTAGTAACCAAACACTGAACCCACTTTTCTGGCACTGAATCAGGAGGTCAGAGTCCAGCTCCTTGTCTCTGCAGGAAGGGGCAGGTCAGGCAGCACTTAAAGTGGGAGGGAGGAGCTGCATGTGAGTGCCAGACAGGACAGTCAGGGCTGGACTGCAGCTCTGGGCACCTCTTGGGAGTGTGGGTCCTTTGCAAGGCAGACCAGTCAGCATCACACCTTCACATTAACTCTGGTCTGTGCTAGGGTGGGACTGCTTTCCTATTTGGCATCCGTTTCCAAATCCAAACTTTAAAATTCTAAAGAAAATTGCCCATTGTGCTTTTCTGAGATACCAAACTGTGCCAGTCCCAGGTCAGAAGTGTCTCCACTGCCCAGGGTAAGCAGGCAGGGTGAGACCCCGGCCTAAACACTTCCCTGCTGGTGTTTGTCCTCTGCCCCTGGGTCCCCAAGGCTCTGCTGAGGGAAGCAGTGGCATGTCTTTGCTCCAGAAGAAGTTAACACTGAGCTAACAGTGGCACAGAACTGTGCTGCATCTCTTTTTGAATTGCACAGCTGCAGCTTTGCATTTTTGAAGGTTTAGTACCTAGGGAATAAGAAATGTCAATATTACCATATAGTTTTCCTTGGGTGATACAAAATCCTCCAGCTGTCAGGTTAATTTAAAGCCAAAAAAGAAATCAAGTTTAATCACAATTTTGTGATCATTTTTGCCTCTCACAGGAAAAGTTCCCCTGGCTATGCTAAAAAGATGTTAGATGTTTCAAGGACATTGATTTGTTAGAGAAAAACTTGCATTCCTTGAGCTGAACATCTCCCTGAGCAAGGGAGGAGGGCATATCCCAGGATCAGGAACCAGGATCTGCTTGAAATACATGCATTTCAAGTTTCTATTTGAGATCAAGAAACTGCTCTTGGCTTTCTGGTGGCCTTCAGACAAGCTAATGAGCACCCTTGGGAAATGCACCTTCTGAAATCACCTCCAAGCCGCCCCAGCTCCCACAGGCAGTCACCCAGCCTAGAGCAGCACCTGCTTTGGGGTGCTAGAACCCTTCCAGAGCCACCATCACCCATCATTCCCACCAAAGCTTCTCCTTTGCTGCTGGTCTGGAGCCCTCGGGAACCAGCCCCAGGAAAGGGCTTTCAATTCCCCATTCCAGTTTGAAGGGGAGGGAAGATAGAGGAACAGGGAGATTTGGAACAGGGAGATTTGAAACAGGGGAGGGAGGAGAAGATGCTTGCCAGGGGAAGAGCCAGAAGAAATTCCAAGGAGGTGTGAGATTTGGAGGGCCAAAGGCCTCAACCACCATTAGCAAGAGGAATCCAGCACACCACTTCTCAGGAGGGGCAGGGCTGTGAGTATGCAGGGTGGAGGGCAAGGGAATGGAAAGGACTGGAGAGGACATCGATTTTCTTAGAGGAAAAAGTGAGCAAGAATGACATCAATGGAAAAATATTTTCTCTCTCTCTCTCCCTTTCTGTCTCACGGACAAATATAGCCCTACACGTTATGCAAAGGCAGTGTTCAAGCATGCTTGGAATGAGCAACTTGGGAGGCAAATTGCTACCACTTGTCCTCACCCTTGTTTTTTGGCTTTTACTTCTTCTTCTTGCTTTGTCCTCTCCCCTCCAGCGTGGTCCAGCTGCCACAAAGCCACCTCAGAGCGAGCCCCTGACTCAAGAGGACAGAGGGGTGCCCAGGGGCAGCTGCCAGCAGCCGCAGTGACAACCACCACTGGTGTTCACAAAATGACCTGAGAGGAAAAATGGATTGAACCAGGGCTGTGTGGGTTAAAGAAGGGAGAAATGGCTGGGTTGGATATTGGAAAGGTCTTTCCAACAGTAACGAAGTGCTGGACGGCGAGCAGGTCTTTCCAGCAGTAAGGAATGCCTGGAGATCTTGCCAACACCCATCCCAGGGCATCCTTAGGAACCAGTTCAGCAATACCTGTCTAGAAAGGCACAGGCACAGGCAGTCCTTCCCCCTGACAGACTCATTGCTCAGCAGCAGCCCAGACCATTTTCTTACTTCCTTATTTCTGCAAAATTTCTTTCTCTTCCACTATGAACATTACAGAACATTTCTGCTGGGAGTCAAAAGGCTGCCAAGTGCCTTTAGCTGTTTCCATCATCTCCTGTTTTCCCAGCCCCAGCTGTGTTTTACCTGGAGGCTGCAGCTCCCATGGACCTGCTCTGCTTCAGTGGCTTCACGGCTGCTTGTCCCCAGTTTGCTTCTCAACAGGAGCCAGCTCCGAGGGGCTGGAGGGGCCCTGTGAACCCGTCTGCCCCACAGCTGGTGCCAGCCCCAGCTCACACCAACATTCCATGGGGAGAGCAGCACAGGAAACACCAGGGATCACCTCTGAGCAAGGCTCCTATCCTGTGGTTACCTCCTGCTTGTGTTTCGCTTGTGGGGCTGGAAATCTCAGCCCTCTGATGAAACATGGGATTGCTCAGAAAAAATCCAAATGCAGAGGTGAGTGGCTGCACACCCATGGCTGTTCCAGGGGCAAGGAGAAGGAAGACCCAGGCTTTGGTGCAAAACAGAAATCCTGCCTTATGTTATCAGCAGTAACCAAAACCTGCCCTATCCTTCTCCTCTAGGACGGATAGAAACAGCTCCAGTGTTAAAGCCAGCTCTGCAGCCAGACCTTGGGCTGAGCAAATCAGGACAACACTCTTGCTACCCTTCCCTGCCCCCACAGGCCCAGGACAGAGAAGAGTTTTGCAGCCCAGGGTCTCCCAGGACAGGGAGGCAGAGCTGGGAAGATCCCGAAATAAGTTGCCAAGGGGCCGTACAAGAAAGCTGGAGAGGGATTTTTTACAAGAGTATGTAATGGCAGGACAAGGAGGAATGTCTTTAAACTGGAAGAGGGTAGGTTTAGATTAGATATTAGGAAGAAATTCTTCACTCTGAGGGAGGTGAGGCACTGGAACAGGATGCCCAGAGAAGCTGTGGATGCCCCATGCCTGGATGTGTTCAAGCAGCAATACCAATATCAATAATAACAGCAATAGCAATGGCAGTACCTCCCTGCCAAGTGCCAGAATAATCCCCATGTTGTATTCATGAGAAATAAAAAGAAATAAAAATGAAGAATTCAAATGTCTTCTTCAACCCCAAACAGTGAGATAGCTGGAAAGAGGCACAGATATCCTTAACCCCATCCCTCAGCTCAGCCACTGTGTGAAGGAGTCTGCAGAGCTGTCTCTAGGTTGTGTTGCCGTTCCCAGGGGGAAGTGGGAAGAAGCAGAACCAAGGAGCTGTAGTCACCCCCATGGGCAATGCCATGTCCAGCACAGATGGTGAGGGCTGGTGGCCTGGCAGTGCAGAGGTAAGAGCAGCCTCTGCCTGCCATTATCCCAGGTTTGCATTCCCTCTTCTCTTGAACGAGCTTGATGCTGAGAGCATGGAAGAGGTCTCCTCCACAAAGTTAGTTGTGTCTGATTTCCAGAAAATCAATCAAATGGGACACAAGTAAAGCAAACAGATCAATCTGCAAACAGTTCATAAACAAAAAAAAAAAGGAACAATTCCCTTCCCTCAAAAAAACCCCTCTGCAAATGTCATCTGCCAGCACTGTTATTTCCACTCCCGGGAGGGATGCAGACTGGTGCTGCTCCCAGATTTTCTGTGAATGGGCTGGGAAGCAAAGCAATTAGGCAGAAGATAATAAACCATTCACCCAAACACAACTGCCAGCAGAAGAGGGGCTTTAAATAAGTCAAGCTTTCTCACCTCCCTGAGGTTTCCAGTGGCTTTGTGATACACCTCCCAGGGCAGGGTTTGTGCCTGGTGAGAAGCCTGAGGATGAGGTGGCATTTGCCCACCTAAGGGGTCATTTGTGTTTGCAGAATATTAAAAAGAATGAAATTCCTCAAGTTTCATACACAGTTTTTGTGATTGTAGCCTGCAAGAATTGGTCCAATGCTGGTGGCTGGTGTCAAGCCAGTGTGCAAACCAGTTTATATTTCCAGCCCTCGCTGGTGCAATGCCGGCACTACCTTGGCACTGCTAAGACAGAGGATAAGCTCTTCCTTGTGATGGCTCTGGTAAAACTGACCTTCATCCCAGTTCTTACCACAAATGTTCCCCAAACACTGTGGTTGCAGCAGGCCCATGGTGGGAGGCAGAGGAGAAGTCAAGGGAGATCCTGACCAGAGCCAAACCCTTCCTGGTGGCCTCATGTTGGAGACCTGCTGGTGGCCAAGGCTGCATGGAACAAGGAAGGTGGCAGGGAGAGACCTCTCACTGCCAGGTGGACACAGGTTTGGCCAGAGAGGTGCCTTTCAGGCACCTCCAAGGGGTTCATAAACATCCGTACAACTTCCCAAGAAATAACAAATGTGTCATGTCCTCCACCACATTGCTTCCAGATGTTTGAGGGTTTTGATGGAAAAGCTGCATTTCTCATAGAAATGACACCTCTTTGGCAACAAAGAAGTCATTTTTCAGCCAAAAATGTTGCACTGGGGAGAAAATGCTCCCATGTGAGCCATCCAAGTATCCCTCCCTGAGCCATACAGCCTCAGGCCTGGGGCAGCCCTGTGAGTGAAGCTGGAGATACTGCTCCAGGTGTATCCCTTCAGAGAACTTACTTGACCAAATGGGACAGGACAGGATGGGAAAGAAATAATAACTGCAGTGTTTTTAATATCCAAAAGAAAGAGAGAACAAATTTTAAAAAAAAGAGAGAGAAAGGAAGACTCTTCGTTTATGAGTTATTGGAAAGAGAGGTGATGGGTAAGGGATGAGATGAGATGAGATGAGGAAGAGCTGTGCTATCAAGGTCTATGACACAGAAGAGGATTTTTAAAAGCCTGCCACAGCCTCTCCTAGGCACATGTCTTTAAAGACAACAGTAATTTTGTTTAGTTTGGCACTTCCACAGCACCTGACAAGGAAGCATCCAGAAAGGCTCTTTTGATTTTTGCTCCAGAAACACAGGCTTCACAGGAGGAAATTTCTGTGTGATGATAATCCCTGAAAAATATCAAAAAAGCAGATTCCAGAAAGGGCTGCTTCAGGGCAAGAGTTAAATGTTTGACCGCTGGGGCTGGCTGCCTGTCTGGCATCAGACCTTGGGAACTCACATCCGAGTGACCTGGGGAAAAGCACCACCAATTTGGTGTGCTCATTTTTCAGGTTCGGTACAATTTACTGGCAAATAAATAAAGTCTTTGTTGAAGTAATTTTTTTTTCCTTCTGTGAGCAAACAGAGTATAAAACATGGTTTTGAGTGAAAAGCCTGAAGCCAAACAGTGACGGATTCCTTTTTCCTACCATCGATCATATGGAAGAGCTGTTTGGAGACTGCTGTCTCTAAAAAACACCCTGCATGTTTGAGAAGTGATGTATACACCCATTCCATCTGTCTTTGGGATGATAAAAGCCTTCAGCTCAATCTCCTTACAGATTCCTTCATGTGCATCTCCTGGACCCGATGATGAGAAACCTGGGAAACAAATCTCTTCTGGCTCTTTCGAAACACTTTGTGGCAGAATTGGCAGTGCCATATTGATGAAATCTGACAGCGATATTTTTTATTTATTATTTATTACGTTATTTACGTATTTATTTATCATGATTGGCCCTTCTTAGATTTTGGAATTATTGGGACATGCATGGATTTTCTGTCTGAGCCAGGGGACTTTACTTCTTTACACTCCAGCTCGCCCAAACCACTCAGGGCGTTGTCTGCTCATGAATGATGGCATGGATGGCATAATTTGCTGAGTGCCCACTCTTCTCATCCCATAGAGCACAAGAAGATACAGGCACAAGTCTATAAACAGGAATCCCTTATTTCCATCCTGCTCTCAGCAAGGGCAAGTGGCTGACTGAGGTGTTCCTGGCCTCCCCCAGGACTGCCCTCTCCGTCTGTCTTGCCCTGGTAATGCAGATTCTTGCCCATTAAAGGCTTTCTCTCCCTTCCCTCTTCCAGGCTGTCTCTTATTGCTTCTCTCCTCGGGCCATACGAGGCATCACCAGAAGTATTTAATCATTTCCATTGATCTACATAGCACAAACAAAGGGCTAAGCAGGCAGAAAGGGATAGCCCAGCAGGTCTGGAAGGACTTGCTGAATGTTGTTAATTCCCCAGCTCTAATTCAGCTTCCCCTGTTTTGAACTGTTGCTCTTTATTCCCACATGAGATTCCAGCTGATGTTCACCACAGGGGTCCAGATGACTGAGAGCCCACCAGGACCTTAGAAGAGATGCCAGAGACAAAGGTCCCCATGTCAGACTGGGATTCTTTCTCACCCTTACCGGGACAGTGGAGGAGTCTGAGGAGCTTTGCTTTTCCTACAAGACATGTTCTGCCTAATTTGCACATGTTCTGACTGGAGTAGGGCCCTTGGACACCCCTCTCCAAGCACGTTTCCCTGGTTGCTTCGTGCCTGTGGCTCACAGGAGCTGCCTCCCCATGACCTGGAGTAGAGCAGAGCTGTCTGAAAGGCCAAGCACTTTGTGCTAATTGAATTAACATCTTCCATTAAGGCCACTGGCTATCAAAGTGCTAATTTTCTTCCCAAGGCTGAGGACCAGATTTTCCAAAGCAAGGAGAAGACTGATGCAACATGAGCTCCTTATGAGCTACCTCTCACATCTTACCTGGGTCCTCACTGTCAGTGAACTGAGACTCATTTAGCAGACACCTCTGGCATCTGTAGATCCTGATTTGGCCATCAGCAGAGACTGAAGCCACACCCATAACTGTAAAGACATTTTTCTGCTCCATATGGAGAAACACACCCTTAAGCAAAAAGGATGTTGCAGGCTTTTGCCATTTCACATTGTGTACAGATATTTAGTGTGACTGTGAACAAGGGTTTAGTCTTGCTGTACTGCAGATGACCCATGAAACAGCTGATGGGTCAGTCAGCTCTGCAGGTACCTGGTCTGCACAAAAATCAGGCCTGCAGCTTTCCCTTACAGCACTGATGTGCTGTCATGCTGTGAAAACATCAGACCTGTTTACAGCTGCTTCATGCCCAAAAATATTGTACCTTTGACAAGACTAATGCAAAAATCAAGAGGGATAGCTTGAGACAAAACCACTTAAAGGCATCTTTGTGTCTCCTCAAGTCTGTATTACACAAAGCAGCTACAGTAAGTACAAGATTAAGTACTATCAAGCCTCTCAAAACAAGCTGTGCACATTAGTGCCCCCGAGCAAGACAGCGCCCGGGATGAGGGCTCTCAGAGGAGATAATCCCAGTCCCTTCCCCTCCATGCACACACAGAACAACATCCTCATCATTCTGATGTCATGGCACGTCCAACCGATGAAAAACCCCAACTAAAGCCACCGCAAATCTCCCAGACACATCGGAGTGCAGCCAGCAGAAGAAGCCAGCACACGGCTTACATCAGCCTGCATCAGGTTGCTGGGCGACCAGGAAATCTGCACGTGTTGCCATGACGATGTCACTTCATCATCATTCAGTGCACAGTTCCGAGGAGTGCAGCCAGCCCTTCCTGCGCACATTCCGGGACAGAAAAATGTGGGATCAAGCAGGAGCTCGGCAGTGCGGTGGGTGGGGGATGCTGCAGTCAGAGCCTCTCGCTCGGGCAAGGCACGCAGGGCTGCTGGGAGAGGTCTTTAACCTTTTCCTCTTAATACTTTGTGGTTCAGCATTTTCCTCTGGCGTTTCTCGGATGATGCCATGTCTGATATCTGGGACAGCCACGCACAGCATGCAGATGGGCAACTCGCTCTGCATGAAGTGGCAGCACCCTCCTACCCTCACCACTGCAAGGGGAAGCTTGTAAGGGAGGGTAAATACTCCGTCTGGGAAGAGAGGGAGCTACTTGTGTGTCACTGACAGAACATGCTGCTTCCCAGGCTCTCACAGCAATAGTATGACTACTACTGTGTATGGTGCTTGTGGTGAATAGCACCAAAAATAACATGGTGACAATGTTAAAGACAACTGGAATGCCACAGGATGCCTCACTTACCCAGGAAGGATGAGCAGGCTGGAGCTTGTGTAGGCAACCTCAGCTTGGTGTCACTGTCTAGATTTGGCTTGAGATCTTTAGGGACACTTCCAACCCAAATCACTCCATGATTCTATGATCCTGCAGTACTGAGCTCCTTAGAAATGGGAAGAGAAGAAAAGGCTTTGATTGGAAAGCAGGCACGTTGTTAACCAGGCCTCAGTATTCACCCCACAGGTCAGCAAAAGCCAACACCAACAAGCACACTGCAGCACATGGAAAGGGATGGTAGTGAGCACAGTCTCTGCCCCACTATGGAAAATAATCCCTGTGGCCATCAATCACCTTTATTGCCCTGCTCCACACTCACCTTCTGCCACAGGAACCACTGCTCTTTTGCAAAAACCAGCATCAGCCCCAAGAACAGCAAATTATGGAAAGGTTTTAGAGAGGAAAATCTTGCCAGTCAGATGTAATAATCAGTTCTGGCCCCAAAGACACTGGAGGGATCACAACTGATTTGTGACCACCAGGCAGATGAAATGACAGATGGTCTGAAGTTGCCAGGTGAGTTATTCACAGGTGACAAGGGACCAGCCCTGCCTGATAAAACATAACGGCAGAGAGGGAGAAGTCCTAGAGAATGACACAGCTGGAGAGGAGGATCTGAAACAAGTCCCTCTGAGGAACTGTTCAAAAATAAGGTTGCAGCCCAGTGTGATGGAAGGAGTAGCTGGTGTTGAACACTGTGGGAAGTGCTCCCTGCACACTGGGATGCAAGGGGGAAGGTCAGCCCTGAGGTGGTTGGGATGATGGCTCCTCTCTGCGATGTTGATCACCTCACCAGGGCTGGTGGACTGATTTCAAGACTGACTTTTCTAGTTTGAGCAACAAGAAGCCCTTTTCTTTCCTCTTCTCAGACAAGATCTAGGCACAGCTGAATCCAATGTAAACTTGGCCAGATTAAAAACCAGAAACTGGACATGCAGGAGCTTCCTATGAATTCAGGTGTGAAGGGTGCGTGGGTTTCTCCAGAAACCCTGCCCACCTCCTGCCTGCCTGGTCTGGCTGCCTGTGCACAGGACCAACTCATCGAAGTCAATAGGCATCATTACACATGCTTTTCAGCCAGGTTTGGACGATACCAGGCACATTTCCTTCTCTGAATACCAAGTATTTACTCCAGGTTGTACTCAGGGTTGAAGAGCTGAAGCGCTCAGAGTGGAAACAGAATTCTCTGTTTCATATAGTCTGAATCCCAGTCCTGCTCATTGCTACTCTTATCCCAGAGCAAGGTGTCCTGGCAATGAAATATCAAATCCAGCCCTTGCTCTGTCAGGATGTGTTTTGCCTGGGTACCCAGCAAAATGCTTGTTCTTTTCCTTCCCCGTTTTAAAAATTTAAGTTTGCAATGCCAGGCTATGTGGTAAACACATCCACAGGAACAATATTAAGAAAATGGAAAAATTCAGATCATTTGCCAGTCTGTTCATGCTTGGAGCAGCATCCAGGGTTTGGGTTTGAAAATAACCTTTACATTTCATTTAATAACTGCTATCAAAATCTTATCTGAACTCTAATGTAATTATTTTTTCTTCTTCCCATTTTTCACATCCATCTGAGGGAGGAATGACAAAATATTGTCAGTATGTGTCCTTCATGTCTCTGTAGAACTCTTGGTGATTTAGCTGGTATTTGACTCAGCCATTTGAAAGAGCAGATTGTACCAGCACACATCCAGGCAGCTCCTTTCTCAGTGAAGGGAAGGAAAATTGCTGGCATCACACAAAAGCTTCTGTATTTTGCTTTCCATGTACGTTTTCACCTTTGTGCTCTGTGGCTTTTTAAAATGACCAGACTCTCCCAACCAACAAAAATCTATTTTCTTTCCATTTTCTCCTTCTTCTTCTTCTCCCTTTTTTTTCCCAAAGGGAGGTGGTGTTTGTATTTTCATCGGACACCTCCTGGGACTGACTGCAAGGGGAGGCAAGAGTTTGTGCCTCATCTGTGCCCCAAATGTCAAGCTCTACATTCGATCCATAGGGTCACAGTTGTGGTGACGCAGGTCACAAGCAGGTGACCTTGTCCTTTTCCATAGGGAGAGGTAATGCTGTTCCTTCTTTGCAGTTACTGTGAGAAAAGGTGAAGGAAAGCCCATCTTCTTTCAAGCCTAACACTTAGTTCAGAGTTACCTTAGGACAATGTGGGCTCTACCCAGGGTGATCTTGAGAGTGATTTCATCTCATTTCTTGTTTCACACTCACAACAGAGATGGAAAAATAGATAATGGAACTCTGGGAAGGATTGTTTGATTTCCACATCAGGCCAGGTAGAAGCTGGTGAGAGCAAAGGTTTGCACAGCCCATTACCTGAAAAGGGGCTCTTGGGAGAAGAATAAAATTAGGGCAAAACCACAAGGGTTCTTACTCACAAACCCTACATATCCCCAGCTGGATGGTGTTGAGGAGCTTGGCACCAGAGATGTTTTCTGGGCCTCCAAAGGGTCCTCTGTCAGTGTGCCTCTCTTCCCTTGGACTCTGCTTTTTTTTTCACCACACAGAGACCCAGCTCCTTGTTGCTGTGGCCCCACAACCACAAGTGATGCACAGAGCAGATCTCCTGTTGGAGGGACATGGGGAGAGCCCTGCCACACATGACTGCTGCCACTGCCCCCCTCCCCATCTCCTGCCAGCCCCCAGCCATAGAGGATTCCTTCCTGGCCCCAAAGCAGTGCCAGAGTGGAGTGATAGCTCTCTGTTTCTTTGCTATTCAGGTCCCAAGTGCTCAAGTGGGCAATGAAATGGTGACTGTGGGATGGTGGGCAAGGGCATGGAGAGGGAGCCACAGAAATGGCTTTCAACAGCTGGCAGGGAATAAAAATAGCTCTGCTGGTGCATGGCTATAAAAAGGTTTATATGCTGCACTTTGGAGAAGAAAATTGACTCCATTACAGTCAAGTGGCTCGGTGCCTTCAGCTGT
The DNA here is from genome assembly GCA_013397815.1 of Aleadryas rufinucha. NCBI lineage: Eukaryota > Metazoa > Chordata > Aves > Passeriformes > Aleadryas > Aleadryas rufinucha. The sequence continues at coordinate 164,907 of VZTH01007816.1, read as the reverse complement.
GTCTGGACACATCTGATTCTCAAGGAAACTGTTTTGATGCCTTTTGTTGTACTCCTTTAGCAGAGCCATGCAACCCCTGTGCTCAGACACCTGTTCTTCACACCATTGCCTTCTCTGTGCCCACTGGACCTGGAGGAGGCAGGAATAATTGTATCCAAAGTCTCCAATCTTCCCTTGGTCCTGCTAATGCTCTCCCAGGTGCTTTTGAGCCCATTGTCCCTCCTGTCGTGGAATCTTCTGCGTCTCTGACAGCGAGAGCCTTTTGCACGTTCTGGGCTGGGGTTCTGACTGCAGATGCCCCTGGCAGCCAGCAAAGAACACTCATACCAACTACTGCTGGGTTTTGGCTTCATGTCCCCATCAGACATCCTCCTCCTCATCTCCTTCCCACACTGTGGCCCAGGGAATGCTATCCTCAACTCCTCAGAGGTTTGGGAGATGCAAGACTCAAGGCTCTTTGGGACCGTGCCCATGGTCCCAGCTGGGACCAGTGGTATCACGCACCATTTTTCTGTGGAAAAACCCACCCGGGTGAGGACCCTGGCATCAGCTGTGCTGTAGGGCTGTGAGTTCCATGGTGCTTTTCCCCAGGCTTGAAGCATCCGCTTCACTGATGAGCTATGGGGACATGAGTAAGTGCCACCTCTCCCCAGTGTGCCCACACACACCCATGGCAGCCCTGCGTGGGCATTGCTGTCACTGGATCTGGACATCTGGGAGACAGAAAAAAAAAATTTTACCAGAATTTGTCAGATTGGAGTTGGGGTAGGGGGTTCAGCTTCCAAGGACTTTGATTAGAGCTACATGGGTTAATTGCTGCCGAGCATTTGGCCAGGTGTTCAAGTCTCATGTGACAGCCCAGAGTTTAAAGCGATTTTTGGCTTTGAAATATCCTTTGTGTTGGCTGCTCCTGCCTCAGAAAATGACTTGTTTTGTTACAGTCACATATGCCATAGATGCACAGGCCTTTCTGGCACACACGGATTCCCTGTGGGAAACCCATGTGCTGATGTTCCCCGTATGGGCACAGCTTATCAAGCTGCTAATGGGGCACCATGGATGATGGAGAATGGAGTTTTCATCTTCATTTCAGAGCAGCAGCCCCAGTGAGCAGATGTAGCCAAGTGATGCTGACATTTAAAGCAACTCCTGAGATTACATTACGGAGATTATATTTAATATGGATGGCCAAATCTTTCAAACAAAATCAATGTTCTTTTACTTAATAATACCTTGCCACATCTTAATGAAGGCTCCTCCAGCCCAAGGCCCCATTTTTCTGCCGTCATTTGGTCGCGTGACATCGCTGACTGCATCAGATGGTACATAATGCTATTTTCATCCCTTTCTATTGGATTTTATGCGTTCCCATCCTTGATTTGTCAATTGCCGGATCAATTAATCAAGGGACTCTTAGGGGAGAAACATTTTTATTACTGAGAAGGAAGGGGAATTCATTTAAATTTTGCATCTTCCTGCAGCATCCAACATCTATTATTAACTCTCCCCACTGGGCACGGAGAGGAGGGCAAAGCATCCACAGACAGATCTGTGGCCATCTGAGTTATTTGCAGAAATAAGAACCATGCTGGGCTGATCCCTGGTCTGCCCCTTGGTTTTCACACTGGGAGAGGCACCCAGGCAGTACCCCTGAGCCAGGGAAGCCTGAGGGTCCTGCACCAGGTCCAAACAGGCTGCGCTGGAGCCTGAGCTGCAGTTACAACATCTGTGGCTGAGAGGAGAGAGACACTTGTCATCCCAGTAAATTCAATTTAATTAGTGATGCCTGAAGATGTTTAGTCGAGACAGGAGCTATACTAAAACTTTGTGCAATTACAGAGCCCAGCACCAGCCTTTGTGAAAGCTGTGGGGAAAACCCAGTTCATTTACGTGTCAGCTGGTGCCTGTCTCAGGGTGAAGTGAGCCCCAGCAGGGACTCCTGAGCATCCTTATCAAGCTGTAAATGTGCTGCAGGCTCAGCTCTAGCCTGTTCCAGAAAGCAGACTCCTGGCCCTAAACAGACTCCTGGCCCACCAGTGACCACGTTTTCTCCTGTCACCTCTCTCAGGTGTGATTCCTGAGTTCCCATTGCTGGGTTCATCGGAATGTTTCATTCTGGGACTCCCTCTTCACATGTACCAATCTTTGCACACTCTCTCCCAAAATGCAAGGTGGCCTTTCCCCTGGGAGACTCTGTAGCAATGTTGGTGGCTGGAGAAACCAGCTGGGAGCTAATCCCAACCAAAACACAAGCCTCACACATCGAGTCCAAACACTTCTGAAAGTTTGGGCATTTAAGGACAAATCAGATTGAGGTTTGCCCTGGACACAGAGATGCATCAATATCCCTGCATGATCCATCCATCCCTCCCTCCAAATGTTCTCTAGAAGTAGCCCTGTCTGGGGGTCAGGTTGGCACCCAAATTGCCCCATGGACACCTCCTCACACTCAGCTGACCAATGGCAGGTAGTCCTCCTGCTCTGGAGACATCCTGCCTCAGGCTCTGTGCTACAGAGATTAAAAATAAATTAAGAAAAAGGATTATTGAAATTGTGTCTCCAAAGAGGAATATGAAATTGCACAGGCCATAATCCAGTTTGCCACTTTTCCATCTCAATAACCCCCTGTAAGGAATCATTATTATTGTTTGTCTGCATGAATTCTGGCGGGGCTGGGATAAACTCAGTCCTTGCAGCCACCTGCCCCCATGTTGCAGTGGAAAGACACAAGCTCACCATTCCTTTGGGCTCCTGACAGCCATTCTCCCCGCCCCACAGGGAGGAGACCCACTGTACTTTGCAGCCACAGGGAGGTGGGACCAGCTGTGGGAGCACCAGGCATCCGGATCTCCCCTGCCTTTGGCGCCTGTCACTTTCACTTGATGATCAGTGGTTGTTTAATGAGGATGTATGGAGCTGCTGGGACTGCAGGCAAATGATAAAGGTAGGGCTTTTGTGTCCCAGGGTTTAAAAATAAAATGCAATTTCAGCAGCCACTGCAGGAGAAGGATGCGCCTTGTGAGCCTGTCCAGGAGGTGTGGGGCCAGGGGAGGAGGAGCTGCTGTGGCAGCTATCAGCAGAGAGGACTGATGGGAGCAGAAAAATGTGCTCAAACATCTCTGCCAGGACCAACTCTTCCAAATAAATTACCTTGCTCAGGACATGTGCAGTGGGCAGACCAGCCCCACGGCTATGTTTGAATCAGTCCTTTTCCTTGTTTGCTGTGGGACAGAGACTGATCCCAGAGAGGCCAGGGATGCTGGCCAGTGCATCCATCCATGTGGTGACAGGTTGGGTCTCTGAGCCTCAGCCAGTGACATTGCTGGGGACAGAGAGCAGGTAGCACTCAGGTACTTGGCCAGTCAGAGTCTGGAAGGACTGATCCAGTGCCACCAGTGCCATGGCTGGACTTTGCAGTGACCACAGAGACCCCACAGACAAGAAGAAGAGTGTGATGGGAGAACATCCTCCTGTGGTTTATGTTAAACCACTAAGGTTTACACTGAAGGTAGGACTGAGACTCTGCACAACACAGATGAATGCCTTACCAGTGCCCTGGGCCCACAGCACAGATGTGACCTCTGGTGTTCACCTCCTGGTCCTTCTCCAGGGGTCTGTCCATCTCCAGGCATGGGGAACAGAATCCCAGCTTGTGCCTGACTGCAGAGCTCCACATGGAGAACCACCATGGTGCCTGCACCTGCCTGCATTCCTCTGTCCTGCCCCTGAACTCTTCTCTCTGACCTCTCCCTGTGCTGCCCCCAAGACACTGCTGTTCCTCAGAGCTCAGCTCCTCTCAAGCCTTGGTTGGTACCAGCTGGAGCAGTCGGGAAGCTCCACTGCTCCTGTAGGTAACCTCCACCCTGACTTCCATGGGGGAGAGCTGTTCTTCAGAAACACAAAAATACCAATGAGGAAGCACTTTCTGACCAAGCTTTTCCAAACCGTAACAAAGCATGGAAGCTCCAGGTGGATCAGAGGGAGCCCCTGGGAGTGCAGCATTTGAATCAGAACCATTGCTCTGCAAACCCCACCGAGAGGGACATCAGCCCTGGCTCCCATGGGTCACTAACTCAGCAGATCTGCACAATTTACCTCTCTATAGTTTTATTGTCTGCCAAGTGGTGGGCAGGGCTCAGAGCTGATTTACCCCTCTATAGTTTTATTGTCTGCCAAGTGGTGGGCAGGCCTCAGAGCTTGTGTGAATCATGTGAAGCCAAGGACCAAAACATTACTGGGGATGTGGCAGGAATGCGCAGCCATCGGGGCCATGGCCAGTCTCAGGGGGACAGGCTGTGTCCAGGCTCTGCTCTCTGCCCCGGGCAGGTAGGTCCACCAATATGCCTACAGGAAGGCAGAACCTGGTCCAGGCACAGCATTCAGGATCTTAAAAAGGTAAATGCCAGTGTGGACACTGCACAAACACAGCGTGGGGTAAGGGCCTCTGCTTACCTGTGCTGCCCTGAGTAAAGCAGGGTGCTGAGCTGAGCTCCCCAGCACCACAGGCAAACAAATTCACCTGTAACAGCAGAAACCAAGAAAACAAAGATTATCCTTTATTAAGGGGGGTTATTTCCTCCCACCTGCTCCAGTTCCCTAAAAATAACTCTCATTAACCATGTCTATCCATGCAAAGTGGCAGAAACATCCCTCCAGCTGCTGGCTCACCTCAGTGTCTCCAGTCTGACCGGGGTGACTGTGGGCCACTGCTGATGTGCTGCAGCTTCCCCACTGTGATGACAGCTGGGGGACTGTGGGGTGACACAGCTGCTCCTGAAGGCCGGGCACCAAGCATGATGGAGAGAAGCCTGCCCTGAGTTTCCCTGGCACTGAGGAACAGGCACAAATCTCGTGTGCCACCAGCACCGATAGCAGAGCTTGGGACAGGGAGCACAAACCAGCCTCCATGTCTGGGATCAGCCAAGGACTACCCTGACCCTGAAGGAAATCAAGCATTTTTAGTTGTTCTATGCCCTTTAAAGGAGGATAGATCCCACAAGTGTTGAGGTTTCATGCTCAGAGGGAAAACGATGCAAAAAGGAGGTTGACTTTACAATACAGTGGTTATGGCATGGATTGGAGGTCTTCCTCCTCCTTTAGGCACAGCTCAACATCCAACACCACGGCCAAAGTTTGAAAGGAGTTTAGCACAGAGTGGATTTTGCCTTTTCTGAGGCAATGACTACCTGAGCACAGCATCACCACCCCAGCCAAAGCTGGAAAGGCACATGGGGGCCTCCTGACCTTGGCTCCCTGAGCCACCCAATGATGTCCTTCTGCAGCCGAGTCATATTTTTAGGTCCTTCTCCCTGCTGATTCATTAGTGGAGCTAATGTCCTCCAAACTGCTGGGCTTCTGACCCTCGAGGTGTGTACGCCATGCACTCCTGATAAATATAGACCACTTCAATTACATAACCTGTCTAATAAGCAGCACCCGTCCTCCCTGCGGGCAGGCGGGGACTGGGAACTGAAATGCCTCTGCCAAGGGTGTGAATGGATGCCTCGCTCTTCATTTTCTTTCCTTTGTCTTCTGTTTTCAATGACTTCCTGCTGCATCATCTTAACGAGTGACTCAGTGAGGGTCGATGGTCCTGGAAGTACTCCAGGTTCAGGGCAACCTCTCTGCTCTGCCCACGACTGCCAGTGTGTGGGGCAAGGCCCCCCTTTCTAATCCTCTCCTCTGCCTGGGGAGATGTGGTAGAGTGGGACGATTAGGATTTGGAGACACTGAGCTAAAAGCTGTGTTCGTTTCCTACCTCGATGTGCCAGAGCATTTGGCAGATGAGGGGTAACCAAAGGACTTTTTACTGAGGGTGCAATGGTCTGTCCCTGGAAAAGGCCCCTGGCTTAGCTAACAGAGCAGCAAAAGCACCTCCCCGTGTGCTGTGTCAGTACGGAAGGCTTCAAAAGTTTGTGTGCTTGGCAATAAAGATGTCTTGGTATCAAGTAGTGAGACATCAGTGGAGTTGGGCTGTGATCTTACAAGATGAATGTCTGATGACTTCAGGACTTAGATGTGACTGCAATGGCTGAGTGGCAAAATGCAGAGTAATCATTAAAAAGAGCATTCGAAGTACCGTATGAAGAACATTATTAATAGACTTGACAAATGCATGCACAAGTGGGATGATTTCTTTTTGTGCCATGGCTTTTTAACCCCTGGCCTCTGGTTCCTTGCAGCATTTGCAGCAAGACCCCCATGGAGAGGACCCAGGGAAAGCAGGTCTGCCCCACAGCAGGAGGTTTCTTCCCTTGAGAATGCAAGCCTTGTGTTATTCAGAGAGAGAAGGAGCTGTTCCCATCACCTGCACCCAGCGCTGCCATGGTCTGGCATCGCTCAGCCAGGCTGGCTGTGAGCAGCATCATGATGGCAGAGGGCTGTCAAAGCTTGAGTGATATTTATGACAAGGACCACTCTACCTATATTTGTTGTTCCTGCTGTGCCAGCATCCAGCATGTCCTGTAATAACTCTAATAGCTTTTATGCAATGGCTAGGAATGATGAAGCTAATTCAAGGTAAGGTATTTAACCTCCCTGGTTTTATTCCTGTCTTTATCTGATCTCTTCCAGCTTCCCTCACTGTTGGATTCAGGCTGGAGCAGGGCAGAAGGCTCGTCTCAAAGTGGTGGGATGTGCTCTGACCTTCACCTAAGCAAACAGCTCTGTTTTTGCTCCGGGACTGTGCCTCTCCTGACATGCTGTGGCTGCCACTGGGCACCACCTGAGGAGATACCTCCAGTCCTGCTGAACCACCTGGGATGCAGGAGGTGTGTGACACATGTCACTGGACAGTGGCAGAGCCAACAGTAGAGCCCAAGGTCTTTGCCCCAAGGTCCACAGTCCCCCTGTGGGGCCACAGGTCTGGGGCCTGTCCCAGCCTGCAGCAGAGGACACCAAGCCCCATCATTCCTTGCCTGCAGTGCCCTCCTCTACCTCCCGTCCTTAAATGATGCAGAAAGTCTGCTAAGGACTTTCCTGCTGGAACGACTCAGCAGGAAGCAGCTAATGCAACCTCTCTTGTTCATCCACGGGACTGATGTCCAACGGGTAATAAAACCACAGGCTCCTTTCTCATTAATCCCTAATTATGCTCTCTCTCACTCACAAATCACTTTCTGTCATTAGCAGTGGAAAGCTGAGAGCCTGCCTTTAACCTTCACATGTTGTGAAGAGGCAGATCTGAACACCTTGCTGTGATCTTGCATAAAACATCTCCTTGTGCTGCCTCGCAGGGGCTCCTGAGAAGGAATCTCCCTTTCCCCAGCGCGGGCAGAAAGCAAAACCTCTAGAGGAGCACAGCATCTGTAGTGAGAGGCTGGAGATGTCCACTGGGTGTGACACTTGACCACTGAGTGACCATAGGATGGGGCTTGCCCTTGCCCTGCTGAAAGAGCCCCATGATGGACCACAGAGGCCTGAGCCAGCTAATGCCCTGATGCCCTGCCCCTGGCCGCTCATCCCAGTGCGGGAGTAGAGAGAGGCCAGGCTATTCTGAGAGCTTCAACACCTTAATTCAAAGCCAGGCTGGGCATGAAAGCTGAGGCACTTTGTGTTCTAGACCAAGAAGTCCCTCACATGGTGCAGGTGCAGGAGCAGGAGCTGCGAGAGAGCAGAGATCACAGGTGAACATCAGCCCCGCTCCCAGTGGTGCTACAAAACCCCACCAAATCACTAGGATGAAGTCTCTGGTGGGGGTGGGTGTGCTGGGCACATGGTAGGGACAGGCCCAGGCAGGCAGCTGGGTTACTGTAGCTGGAGTACCTGTGCCAGCCTTCACTGGTGCTGGCAATGTGGTGTTTGCTGCCGTTATCCTGCTGCATCCTGCGCTGTCCTGCCCACCATGGGAAGAATTACTCCCAGCCGAGGCCTCGGGGGCCAGGAATAATCTCTGTCCCAGATGCAGATGCAGCATCAAACCCACGGGTGAGTGTTAGAGCCTGATGCCGGACACAGCCCTGGCTTGCAGTAAGTGGTGCCTGTGCTCTGTCCCCACCCTTGGCCCACATCACTCACAGCATCTCTGATAAGAACACCAAGGCCACCTGAGGGCTGTTGGTCAGCAGGTCCTTTCCGAAGCAGCTGCACCTTTCCCAAGTGCTCCTCCCTGGCTTCCCAGCTGCTGGCTGAAGCTCTGGGATCCTGTGGGATGATGCTCAGTGTCCCTTTGTTCTTGTGTTGGCCATGAGGATCTCACACTGTTCGTGCAGATGAACCAGCTGGCAGGTGCCCATGCAGGAGCCCAGTGCGGGTGAGTTACTGGATCCAGTCCCTCTGCTTGTGTGTCTCTCCAGGGACAGACAAGTGCAAGGAGCCTGCAGTATCAAGCAGTCCTCAACTCCTGCCTTGTGAACCTGGCCAGCACAGCCTGATTCATGTAGGACAGCGGCTCCAGGATCACTGTTCTCCTGCTTTAAACAACTGAGGGTGTCCCAAAACTTTCTCCTCTCTTGCTCCTGGGAGAGAGAGAGAAGGAAGGCACAGAGCAATAAAGGAATCAGAAAAGTTTTGTTTGCTGCCAAAAGAGGTTGTTTAGAACATTCCCTTTACATGCTGGTTCTGCTCCTGCAGGGACTGGTGTTAAGACGTGTGAGAAGCAGCACAAGTTCAGATCCCGACCTGCCCATGTCCAGGGCTGCGCAGGGTTGTCTGATCCACAAGTGCTGGAAGGTTTCCCTGCTGTGACCTTGAGACCGACCCACTGACTCTGATGATTTGTGCCCATCACAAAGCACCAAGGAAAGCCCTGGGGAAGTGGGGACCTTTGCTTAGGTAGCTATAAAAAGGGCACTTGAGTGAAGTGAGTTCAGAGCTGAGTTTCAGAGAGCTCTTTGAACAGCACTGGCAGGGAGTGCAAACTGTAGGAGGCAAATGTGGGGACCTACCAGCAGGCAGAATATCTCCAGTTGAATAACTTCAGTGGATAATCGTGAAGGGAAACTAACTGTGCCAGTGGGGAGGGGGATGATGAGGCAGCTCCTTGCCAGGAAGGTGAGGGAGCACCTGGCTGCCAGGCAAAACATGGATTGCATAAGGCAGCACTCTTACAAGTGATTTTGCAAGCTACCCTGGAAAGGTGGGTAGCTTCCCAGCCTGCCAGTGAGAATCTTACTGACAGTGAGGGATTATTCTATCCTTAAAGAAGCCAGGGTCTTGCACAGCTGCCAGGAAAAGAAGCAGGAGGAGCCATTTGCATGTCTTTAAACACAGGACATCAAGTGAGAAACGTGAGCATAGAGAGGAGACGGCACTCTGAGCAGCTACTGGGACATCCGGGCAATGCCAGCATTGGTGGGCAGCCTGTCAGGTAAGAACAGAGAGAGGCTCCTCCTGGGGCAGTCCAATGGTCCTGCTGGGAGCCACCCTATGGAGGATGTTCTTTCTCTCTTCACTTTCTCAAAAGTTGCCTAAGTAAAGAAGTATTTTAGCACAGACCTTTTCCTTCAGCCTCTAAAGCAGGATGACATGCTCCCAACAGTTGTATCCAGCACCGGGAGGAGCCAACACTTTCTCTAGCTCCTCTATCCTGTTATCCCTAACATTTCCCTCCTGCTTGGGTTCAGTGTTAATCTACATCCATTCCTCTGGCTCACTGGCCATCCAGCAGTTCAAAGAGCAGAGCAAGCCTTGAAGGCAGGGAAAGAAATAGTGCGGGGGGCAGAGGGCAAGACCCAGCAGCAATGTTAGTGCCAGGTTGTGGCTCCACAGAAAGCAGTGCCTCCCACTTCTCCCACAGCATCTCCTCGTGCTCTCATACCGTGCAGCAGCTTATCCTCCTCTGCTGTGCGTCCTGGGGATGCACAAACAATGCTGAGGCCTGAGCCCCTGTAGCTCTTATCTCTGGTAAGGCTGAAGGTGCTTTTCTGCTCCCTGCAGCTGTGGGTGAAGGGGCCCTCACCTCCTCCTTCAGACAAGCAAGATGGAGAGAGAAATCCAGGGAAGAGGCTGCTGACCACCAAAACCATTCCACTTACCTGCACCTGCACATCTGCGTCTCTCATGCAGCCCAGCATGAGGCATCTCAGATGCAGCAAACACTCTCCCATCTTCTACTGAGAGCAGCAATGCCCACCTGAGAAAATGCACGCAGAGTTTTGTTCAAACTCTTCCTGTCAGTCTCCTGCATGTCCCACCACCAGAGAAACAGTCCTCCCAGATGAAGACCTCCAGAAAAGGGGATGACAAACCATCTGGAGACCCTACTGTAATAGAACAAAAACATCTACTTAAAAACTTGGGGCCTGATATCCACTCCTGATAAAACTGCTTGCCCAGAGGCAGAGCAAGGACAGAGACAAGCTCTCTCCCCCTCACATGCCTCAGCCCAAATCCTCTAGGGTGAGAGTCACCCAGCCATGTTAATAAGCACAGGCCATGCTCCCTGCTCCCAGGAGCAATTTCTGGTTGAGATTCTGTGTGATTCAAAGTCCTTGGGAAATAAGACCACCTTTTCTCCATAGTATTGAACTGCAAAGCAGGGGTTTGGGGCAGCTGGAGAGTGAAAGCTTTGGCCTCCATCACTAACGTTTTCTGTTAGGACAGGTAAAACAAAGAAATAAATTTTTTAATTGCATGTTTGTGAGGAAACCAAGAGGAAGGGACAACCACCTTTCCAGAGTGACAAGCCATTCATTTTGACTTTGGGGGACTGATTTGAATGCTCTGAGAATACACAGACATGGCCAATATCATCTCCAGCTGCACCATCTGCTACCAGGGTGTGTTTCTTCTTTCTGACACAGGATACCTGCTGGAGATGTGGGTGTTTCCCTACGGCCATTACAGCAAGGCTATTCCCTTGAGGAGCAGAGAAACAAAGCCCTTGGGCCTCCACACTGGATTAGCACTCAAGCAATGGAGAGAGAAATCAAGGGGCCTGTGACTTGAAGTTACATTAAAGAAAGGTCCTCTAAGAATGTGAATCTTGCCATAGATCATTTCTTGTGTCAGTAATTACATGGGAGGTAAGAGAATATGGCTAAAATGGAGGACTTACCCATCTATCACTACCTAAGACAGGTTATTCTTTAATAATCCTGGCTAAGCAGCACAGCAAGGCTAAAGCTGAGCTGTAGCTCTTGCACACCCAAAGGTTTCTGTGCCCCTTTACATGAAGAAGCTGGAGGGGAGGGTAGAGCCAGATGCCCCTTTCCAGCCTCCCATGGAGAGATGGGGGGTTCTCCTCCCTCAACAGCCACAAACCATGAGTCGAGCACTGAAATGGGCACCAGTCTGCCCGAGCAAGTTAGTCATATGATTGAAGACAAGGTTTGTTCCTTACATGTGCAGTAAAAAGAAAACAGCAAAATTAAACACATGCAATACTTCAGGTCTTTATTGTTGCTGTAGAGTAACTGGTACATGGTTAAAACATTCTAATAATATTATCAGTGAAATCTGAAAACTAAGGCTTTCTGTAGGTTTGTAGTATCCTGGTGTTTCCCTTCACACAGTGCACATATAAAATCAAGTTATAAAAACACGGATCATTTTTAAACAACACCGATTGATGCAATGCACAAAACTAGGAACTACGTCTCCTATGATCAAGACAACACCTTACACACCAGCTTTGGGCCTTGGAGCTTTGAAGTCAAGAGAAAAATGTCTTGGTCTGATATCCTGCTACCCAGGCGAGCCTGATGACACACACAGATGGCAGGGTTTCAACCTTCTGTTCCAAGCAGAGAGAAAGAAACCCCCTGATGCTGATGAGGAAACATTTGATTGAGCAAAGGGGAGCAGCATCCTTAAAGCACAGCCTTGATCCCAAACAATGTGTATGAGACACAGCACGACCTGTAGGTCCTGCAGAGAGAGCTCAGAGGTGCAGCTGCTGGGATTACGACAGAAGGTGAACTGGGACAAACCAGCTACTGAGACAAGTCCCAGTGCCAATCCATGTCCCATGGAAGAGGGCTATGTGATTCCTGGAGTACTAGCACCTTTAACCCAATAGCATTGAAAAAATTTCAAAGTGATTTACTCAGCATGGAATCACAGAATGAGAAAAGATCACCGAGTCCAACTGTAAACCAAGCACTGCCAAGTCCACCACTAAACCGTGTCCCTAAATGCCATCTTGGTGATCTTTGAAAAGGGAGACAGTAGGAACAAAGCACTCTCCAAGAAATCTGTATATTAGAACCTTTTGAGTAAAAGGCTACATTTTCACCAGAGGAAAAAAAAGCATTCACAGAAAAATCTTCCCCCAGTTCCTTAATCCCTTTTAAAACAAAGAAGCTTCTCTATCCACAAACTTTTAGTTTTTATTCAGTATGTTTCCCATCTTGCATTTCTAACTGACCTGGAAAATGATGCACATAATCTAAACATTTACATCAGACACAAAGCCAACACCCTTCCCTGTGAGAGGAGGATTCTTCACTCACCATTCACTCTGCATCATGGAGTTGGGCATTGCAAACGTGACATTACCAGCTGACAAGCAGATTATTCTTTCTCTTTGATCCAAACACATGAGAGAGGAAGACAAGTTACAGATTTTGCAGGATGTTTTTACCACGTTACAGTAGGTTACATGTTTGGCTCCGGCTGGGAGAAAACCCCTTGCAAGGGTCAACGATGGATTGCATTGACTTCATTTTCAGAGCCCAACTTTAACTACACAGAGACATAAATCCGTACTGTGCCATGACCAAGACTCACACTGATGTTCCTGATACATTTGATGACACCACAAAGTTCTTTGAACGACTGAGAAAAGCGTAGCTGGTATTTTATGTCACCAACACATGGAACCTGTCCTCTGAAGTCATTCCTGAAGATGATGTTAAGGCTATTGGAGTAGGCTGGCTATGGTTACTCCTGGTATGAAAGCACAGCCGTGGCTCAGGACAGACTGGAAGAAGCCTTTTAGGTCTGCTCTGCATTAACCACAAATGAGGTTTTTAGGTTTTCCCTTGCAGTGGGTTACCTGAATGTGTAGGGTATTAGCTGAAGAAAAACCAGGCTATGGAGGTTGAAGCTGCAACCATGCCTGTGATATCACACAATTGCTTTAAAAAAAGAACTCAAGGCGCAGAAATTACCTCCTTCCACTCATAACAATGCAACACCAGTTGTCAGGTACACAAATACAAACATGAAAAAATCATTAAGAAACATAACCCTAAATATAAACCTAGCTTTATTTATTTTTAAGAAACAAGGGATTAAAAAAATTGGAGTAAACCAGATGGCTTCAAGTACTTTCCGCATAATAAACGATTAGTTCTTATAAGCATAGATTAAAAAAGACTTGTCACCTTGCAAGGGACAGTTGAATAGAGGCTGGTGATTCGTTCAAAAAATGGTCTTTGAAACAAACACATTAGACAACATGCTTAGTGTTGTAATTTAGAAGCAAACAGGTGTGTCCACCATGCCGACCCAACACTTGAGATACGCAGCACAGTACGAGGTACATTTTGCACTCTGGACTTCCACACTTCACGGCAGTGCCACTCCACAAACGGAGCCACGCCATCTGGGTCCAGCTCAAACAAGCCCTCATGCAATAAAGAACAAATATTTAGTAAGTGAGGAAGGTTTTGCAGCAATACAATTGATCAAGTTGTCTAAAATTTTTGAGGTTGCAAAACAATCTAACCTGAAGACCTGAAGTGTCTCTGAAGTGCTGGCAATGTTTTTGTCTTTTTTCTTGTATGTGAACATGAACATTACTTTTATTATATATGACAAGGGATACACTTGAAAGTGCCTTGTCTGAGTTTAAGCCTTCAGGTTTTCTGAACGTCATGAAAATAAGGGAGAGTACCATAGTGTGAGCCCCAAAAGAACCCCCCAAAAATTGCAAAGGAGGTTGAAAAAGTAATTATGTCATCAGGCAAACAAAGCCAGTATGCAGAGGGAAGATGCAGCTCTTCCCTGTGCTAAGTCTAAAACCCAAACCCATCTCTTGTACCACCAAAGAGAGAATCATTGCATTTCAACAGGTCTGCCTTACAGGTCTGCCTGATAAGCAGTCTTCTTTGCTTATCAACATGGACATGTGAAACACCAGAGGAAGCAACGTGAAAACCAAAATTAATACCAAAAAAAAAAATCTTACCTACTCTGAAAACTAAATAAAATGTTTTCAACCAAAGAATGTCTACAAGGAAACCTTTTTGAAAAACATTTTTCAGTTACCCAGAGATGAACAGCTATTTTTGCCTCTGTGAGAAAAAAATACCAATAAACCAGTAAAAACCAGCTCCCCTATCCTGCAGCTCTGCACACTACAGTAGGAACAAGTCTCCCACAGCTAACAGGGAGACTAAAACAGTAGGAAACAGTGAGAGATAAAAACTTAGCTGCAGAGGTCTATTAAATAATCAGCAAACACTTAAATGGAGGCAGAGTGAGCACTGTACTGTTTTCTGCACTATAACACAAGACTGCAAGGCTTAGAAATCCTCCTGAGTGACCAAGCCAGAATAGTAGAATAGTTGGTAGGTTCAGTAGTGTTTGGAAAAGCTTATGCAAAAATATTACTTCAAAATAAGTTTGACTATTTGAAATAGAAAAAAGAAACAGAACAACTTCTCCTTCAACTTTCACCTACCATCAAAACCTATCAGTTTTCCAAATCTGGTACTTACTTCATGCCAATGTGACTATAAAGGAATCATACATTTGTCTCTCTTAGCTGAACTGTTTGGGTTTCTACATGAAACTTCAGTGCATGTCACATTTATTAATGTCCTTACAATTGTTCAATAATCCAGCAATTTGTTTCTTAATGACAGCAGAATGCAGTTGCTAGCTGCTTGTGAGAGCAATGTTGAAATTACATTCAGAGATTAAAAGCTACCATTTTCACGTGTAGCAATAACTAACATTTTTCTTTCTCTTCACAGAATCATGTGCAAATGTCTAACAATGGCAATAGTAAAAGACAATTCTCATGCAAAAATTGTTCCCTGTGCACAAAATTTGCAGGGCATCTCAAAACCACCCTTCCTCTACCCCAGAACTAATTGATTTTTACTTTCATGTCATGAAATTTCTGTTGCTTTTTAAAATACCGATGGCAAGCGAGTTCAATGAGTTCCAGACCACCAAATATCTTCTGCTGCACAATGAAAAAGACGATCATGGCTGCAAAGTACCACTGTGCAAAGCTGTACAGGTACAGCAGCGCGAGCATTCCCAGCGGGAACACCGTCCAGTACAGGAGCGAGGCGCACTTCACCGCCAGGACCCTGAGCTCGGATTTACAGGGCGGGACAATGCTTTGCCCCGTTGCACTGAAGCATTTTCCACCTTCGTAGAAGTGTCGCAGTCTCTCCTCTTTCTCTTCCCAGCGCTTCCGGCACCAAAGCTGCAGCTCCTCCTTAGAAGTGGGCACTGTCTCTATGGGGTATCTCTGGACGTGGAAGTGAATCTCCTTTGGGAAGTTTCCTTTCAAAAGGTGCTTCTCTGTCTGAGGAATGTTTTGGGGGTATGCCACAGTTATGTCATGGATGGCATCAAGATTGTCACCTAGAAGAAAGGTTTGGGGGAAAAAAGATCAATACAGATCATGTAACAGTCAGAACACTAATCTGCTTCAAGACATGATTGAAAACTGCCCAAATTATGGCAAGAATCCCAGAGATACATTAACTATGCAGACTGTGCTTCATCTGCTAGAATATCTAAAGGCTAAAAGGTCAAACTTTTCCCAATCATTGCATGTTCTGAATCTGAACAAAAAGCTTTGGGAACAAGATTATACACAGCACAAACTAATACAGAATTACAATAGTAAGATAATTAAGTCAAATGTAAAGGAGAGAAGATGCACATCTGGTCTTGGATAACGAGCGCTGTATATGAGTCCGATGTTCAGCTGTTTGGGTAAAGGGAGTGTAGCTAACCATTCAAACAGCGATTGCAGATTAGAAATTCAAGGGGATATTGATGAAAAACCCCCTACTCTTCATTAGCATGCCTGATTGAGACAACATTTTTGAAAGGATATCAGTATTGCCAAAGCAGGGCTTGCTAGAGCATCCCTTGTACTAATTGCACTTTCTAAATACTGTCTTTATCCTCCAGCCTCTGAACAGACATTCTTTTTAGATTTCATAAAGTAAATTCTGCTAGTGTAAAACTGATCTAAAAATAGGCATGTGGTGCACTGGACGTTGCATAACTGTTAAGTTCTGCCAGCAGTGATTTATGTTGCTGTTTTTATTTGGCTGGCTGGCTCAGGGCAAAATAGAATTGGAGACTAAAAGCTGTCTCCAGTTGCAGCAATTGAAGACTTTTGTTCTCACAGATGATGCCACTTCTTGCAAAGATGATCAAAACCTACTCTTTAGCCCCACTCTTCGTTTTCATTTCCTCCCCTTCCCTGGCATTTTGGTTTTCCTTTACAGGCCTAAAAATGACAGGGCCAGAATAGAAAGTTACTTTAAAAGGCCATGCTCAAAATGATGTATCTAAAGTTCAGCTCCAAATATCACAAGAGGGGGAAAAACCCTATTCAGCCTTTCAGAGTCCTTTATAGTTGAGCTGTCTTGAAACAATCTCTCTTGGACAGTTGTGTAGCAGGTTACTTGG
This sequence comes from Aleadryas rufinucha, assembly GCA_013397815.1. Classification (NCBI taxonomy): domain Eukaryota; kingdom Metazoa; phylum Chordata; class Aves; order Passeriformes; genus Aleadryas; species Aleadryas rufinucha. The sequence continues at coordinate 148,353 of VZTH01007816.1, read as the reverse complement.
GGTTTTAAAGAGATTTATATGACTCCTTGGAGGTCTATCAGAGCAAAACTCAATATTCCACCTTTTGTCTAGCTCAGGGATGACCTCTGAACAGAGCAGAGAATCCCAGTGTTCTGCACAGGTAAAACCTTTCAGATCTCCTTCCAAGAGATGCCAAAATTGAACATGTCTTAGACACCCAGCCCTTACAAAGGGAAATAATGGTCAGCCTGTTGCACCTTAGCACGAAACATTTTAGTTTTGAGAACAGCTTGCATTTTTCCTCCCCTATTCCAAATATTTCTACCATCAGATTTACAGTAATCCTACAGGACAGACATCCACCCTCTAGTTCCTGGCCCAACCAGGGGAAGGGCAGCTATGTAAACCTCCAAGAGATTTCCATCTCTTACAATCTCCTTCCTCCTGATCCTCCAGAGCTCCCCAGGTCTAGAGGAACATAAAACCTACACACTTTACCTCAAGAGGAAGGCCAGGAAGGTCCAGTCTTCCTGATAACCTTGCATCAAAAAAGCCTTTCATGAGAAAAGTTTTTGGCTAGATGAGTTTCTTGAACATCTTGCAGTCCTTCATGTCTGGGCAGCTGAACTATCAGTCTGCCAACTACAGGAACTACTTGAAAAATCAAGGCTTTGCACTTAAGGGCCACTGGCATACAGAGCACAGGTAATAAATCATCAGATCTGCTTAAGACACAGATTTTCTGACTCTGTGCAAGCAGCACTGGCAGGACTCCCTGCACTCACATAGCTGGTCTGATCTCTTTAGCATGGGGATGTATTTCTCCCCATGAATTCCTGATCAGAAATAGGAAAGCCTCTACTCCTTGCCTATGGATCCATAGCATCCCCAGACAAGATACCTTCCAGCGGGGCTTCTCAGTTAGTCTAAGACCAGACTCTAGAAGGTCTAGACTACATTATGGCTTCTTAGTTAGTCACCCAGAACAAAGCTCAAAGAGCTGCACAGAGGAGAGTGGATGTTACACGTGGGGAAATTGAGGCAAAGGAGGATTACATGGCCTGCTCTATGTGTCCAGCTGGAACCAGTATCTCCTAATTCCAGCTGCAAGGTTCACCTATGAAAGTGTATTTTACACAAGAAGAAAAGAAACTGCAAAGGTATACTTGGCATATCTGAAAGAACAGAAATATCAGAAAGAGAGAAGACCAGAATACCAGGTTTCATATGCAAGAGGGCCCTTGCTTGGGTCATACATATTTAAGAACTCCACACAAATGGCAGCCTGAAGCTTTAATTCCCTGGCAAGGCAAGCTACAAGACAATCTGCTAAAAAGAAGAAAAGTCACCATAGCAGATGAAGGTAGACCATTCACGAGAAGGGACAAAATTCCCTTAGGCTAGGTTTAATCAGGCAGCTCTGAACCTGCATCCTTTGAGCATCTTTACTGTTTCCCTGTGAAGTTAGGCTGTTGGAGATATCTGCAATCTGGAGCTATATCTAACAGCATGTGCTTCAGGTCAATAGCAAAGTGCCAGTCAACCAGAAAATTAAGTGATCCTAAGTGAAGACACAGGGCAGTCACTGACATAAAGATGTTTTTTCCACCTAAATATAAAAACCAACTTCAAAAACCTGTTTCTGCTCATTTTAAGAAAAAATTTCCCTATGGGAAACCACATCATTCTACTTCTCTAGTGGGTCAAAAAAGAAATCAGCAAATGTATCTGTTCATAGCTCAGAGAAGATGCTGGAGGTCAAAACACTTCTTGCAATATTTTTAGTGACATCTGAGGATCATCTTTGTCCTGCGTGTATCCGTGACCCCTTGAGGAAGGAATGAAGGACAAAGGAAATCAAATAATGTTCGAAGATTTGCATCTAAAATCTCATTAAGCTAAGAAACTGCCATTTAGGCTAAAATGTCAGGCAGGTATCCCAGCTCCTCAGGACAAATAGAAACACCAATTTCAGTAGTTTTATAGTCTCATGACTCTCTTCCTGCAGTAGAACTATGTATCCTTTGTACCCAGGAATAATATTTTGTCCTATGCTTTACAAAAACGCCTCAGAAAAGGAAAGCTTACTGCAGTGCTCAGGAGTGAATATAAAGTCTATTTCGAATTATTGTTAAGTGGCTGTAAACTGCACAACATGCAGACGATGATTAATCCATGTGGCAGTCTCCATTTTGGGATGACAAAATGCCTCAAAAGCACTATTCTTTAACTTACTGAACTTTCTGTGCCCCAATCAAAGTTATTTATATTTCAGCTCTGTTGATACACGACGTTACTTCAGGCGAATACAATGCACAGCTGGTTGCTTTGGGCACTGCACTCAGAGGTGGCACAGGGAGAACTTGACCAGGCTCAGGACCAAAATATCAGCATCAGAGAAAGGCACGTTTTTTAAAAAAAACACCTCCAAGGAAAAATGAGGACGTTTTCTTTCACTACACCAGTTGTTCCATCAGAATTTTTACCCTGCAGCATCTGGCAGCCCAGTACAGCTCAGCTTCTGCAACCCCCTGCCCCAGCAAACCTGAGCACGCCATTCCCAATATGCTCACACACAATACATGTGTACTATATATGGGCACAGCCAGCCATGGGCCAACATNGGGTGCTGCAGGATACAACAAACATGGACAGAAAACAGCTCTCAAACAAAATGGCCCCATGGTGTTCCCCTCTCTGGCTGATTAGGATAAAGGCCTGTCAGAGGGAATTAGACACAGGCTGTGGAGCCTCCATTACTACCTGTAGCCAGTCTATGCTGCAGCTGGCCCAGGTCCTTGGTTCTCCCAGTTGCTGGTACCTGGACACAGGAGCCCCTGGGGCCACAGTCCTTCTCCAGTGGTGGTACAAACTCCTTGCATGCACTGCTGACCTCTCCAGTAACTGGCTTTACACACTGCGGGCCACCCAATAGCTGGTCTTTGGATCCTCTCTTTTCTAGTTGCCTGTTCCTCACCTAAACATCCCATCATAAGCCTTGTCCAAATCCCAAATGCTCCTCTTTGGCATCCTGTAATGACTCCCAGAGTCCTGCCTCAGTCTGTAAGGTGATGGACAAGGCCCTCTCACTGTGACAGGTGTCACTCCTGGCCCACAGGCTGATGGCCTCCCTGTGACAGCCCTTGGAGGAGCTGGGCTAAGGGTTCTATTCCTCCATCTGAGCTTTGGGGTTTTTCCTGCCTGCCCTTCTGCTCTTGCATGGGTCCAGACAAACCTTTTATCTCATCACCTATTATAAAACTTTACAACCAAGAGCCTCTTACTAGGTTCAAAATAAAGATGTTACAGGTATACTGAAAATTACTTTTAATTGTGTGTTCAATAATACCATACCAACACAGTATTTTAATTCTAGGGGAAAAAACCCAGCCTGAATATAAAAGCCAGGATTAAATTATTTTTAGCTTCCTTCAAACACGTTCACAAAGAGAATACTGCAGTGCAGCTACAATTGGAGACAACTGCCAGAGGTGAAGCTCAGCCCTACAGCACAATCCCAAACAAGTGGGATGGACCCAGCCCCTGGTCCTGGATGGATGGGCCCATTCCCTGCGCTAAATCCTCGCTTGGGAGCTCAAGCACAGCCTGTTCCTCAGTTCTGACTCACACCAACTACAAGGACACTTGCTCCTACCCAGCAATGCTGAGCGAGCTCACTGCAAGACAAAAGGATCTCTGCAAACTCGAAGGCCAAAATAATAACTCACAACAGGAGCTCTGAATGCCAAAATGACCAGCAGTGAGCTAAAAAAAGAGGATGGCCCCAAGGCAAATCCATGCAATGAACTGCTCAGACTCTCAGCAGCCTCAAAGGTGAACTCGAGTCTCCTTGGCATTAACAGGGGTGGCTATTACCCATTTCCATCCCTAGCAAGGATCCCAGCAACCCTAATTTGTCCCACTTTAGTTATCAATGACATTCCTTTAAACCTTACAAGGATTATACCATCTCTTCCCCTGCTCTGATCCAGCACAGAGGATGCTATTCTTAACCAGGGTACATCACAGAACAGCAGCTGATGAGCTGCTGAGCCACCACGGGGAGAGGCACACAGAGATGCTCTCACAACAGAATATTCATTCTTCAATTAAGCTCCTCTGTTAACATGGTGCACTATATGTGAGGCCCTTGTCCATTCCACCTCCCAGCTCAATGTAACTGCTTTCTGCTGCAAAGTGACATACCTGTCCCTTCACTGCACAGCTCCAGATATTCCATACACTTCCAGGCTTCCATAAAACTCTGCCTGTCGCTCGCCCACCTATGCCTTAATATCCTCCATCCTATACACATTTCCTTAGGAAACCCGACAAGAGGAGGCTTGGAACTTCTATAAATAAACTGATCAGCAAGATAATCAAAGATGGAAACAAGTAGAAGAAAACTTGTCAGATTATACAGTATCTGAGTATTGTTCATTAGCCTTAAACACAGATACACTTCTGGACATTAAAACAAAAGCCATCTAAAACTGCTTACTGGGAAATATGTCTTGGGTCACGAGATCTGAGTGATTTTTCTTTGAGAACACAGTATCAGGAGGGAGCAGCTTCAGGGATTTACAGCTTCTCCTGGGGTATCATGCTTGTGAGGATTTAAAACTTCAGGCAGCTCTCCTTAAAGCAGCGGTGTCAGCTGGGGTTAATCTAAATCACTTTCAACTCAGTAGTTATTGGAAATCTTTTTTAGGTAAGTGTAGCAATCAAATAAGCAAACAAAAAAAGACAGAATGATAATGCTGGCTTTGATTAACAGAGAAGAGTGATCCTGCATACCAATTCTTTCTATACTTATCTGCTTTTCCACTGGCATTGTGATACAAGGAGAGAGGGAGACCTTCCACCTGCTGAGTCGAAGGAGTTAAGGACACTGCACCTCTAGTCCCTGAGGGTGGGAGCCAGAGGAAAGGATAGCCCTGTCTGCTTTCTGCTCCCCAGCAGGAAGGAAATGTGCTCTGGGTGCTGCATACAGGAGTAGAGGACTACTGGGATCTGATACGAGGTACCTCCAGCTCCGATAGTACAAAGATCAAGAGATATAAGGATATGCTCACAGCTATCAGCAACCATTACATGTGCTTAATTCTTTTGCTAAATACATTTAAATCACATCATTTTGCAGCCTGATGTTACATCTCATTAATGTGTAAACAACTCCAGTAACTGAAGTTGCTGAGAGAGTGGTGCAGGGGAGGGAGATCCGCTTTGACTTTGAAATCTCTGTAAATACCTCATTTAATTATTTTAAGACCAGACAGAATGTTATCATCATCTAATCTGATCTCCCGAATGACACAGGAGCTTATGCAGAATGCTTTCGGTTTTGCCATGGGATGTGGTGAGACAGACATCCCGCACTGCCCTAAAGCTTTTACCATGAGATAAGCAATTCCCCTAATTAATCAGGGGGGTGTGTATGTGTCTGTGTACATTATTTTTGTACTTCTACTTCCTGACCACGTAACTTGGCTAAATTAGAGAGCTGTCTGCTCACAGAGGTAAGTGGTGGTATGATCTGTCAACCTCTTAAATTGCTCCTGAACAAACTAAACCCACTCAGTTTCTGAAATCTCAATACGAAACGTGGCTTTTAAAGCTCAAATCCCTTTAATAGCTTTTTGAATCTCTTCTAATATTTCAATATACTTTTCAAAGCCTGGGTGCTGGAACCAGTACAATTTTCCAAAAATGGCCTCATTAAGTCCATACACAGGAATCTAGTACTAACATTCCTACTTGCTTCTTGTTTTTCCAGTCTTACCTGTGACAGAGCCTGAGATTCTCTCACCCCAGGCTGGTGTCTGCTAATTGGCTCCACCAACTGCATCCTGGACTGCATCCAAAGCAGCATGGCCAGCAGGACTAGGGAGGGGATTCTCTCCCCCTGCTCTGCTCTAGTGAGACCCCACCTGGACCTGCATCCAGCTCTGGGGTCCCCAGCATAAGAAAGACATGGATCTGTTGGAGTAAGGCCAGAGGAGGCCATGCAGATGCTCAGAGCGCTGGAACATCTCTGCTACAGATGAAAGAGCTGGAGTTGTTCAGCTCAGAGAAGAGTGCTGTGGAGACCTTAGAGCACTTTCCAGTACCTGAAGGGAGCTACAAGAGAGCTGAAGAGGACTTTTTACAAGGCACGTAGTGACAGGACAAACAGGAATGGCTTTAAAGTGAAGGAGGGGAGGGTCAGATCAGATACTAAAAAGAAATTCCTTACTGTGAGGGTGGTAGGACACTGGCACAGGTTCCCCAAAGAAGTTGTGGATGCTCCATCCCTGGAAGTGTTCAAGGCCAGGTTGGATGGGGCTTGGAGGAACCTGATCTAGTGGAAGGTGTTCCTGCTCATGGCAGAGGGCTTGGAATGAGATGATTCTTAAGGTCCCTTCCAACCCAAAACATTCTATGATTTTATGATTCACATTTATTGCTTGAACCCATCTCTCCCCTTGCCCTCTCCATCAGTCAATTAAGAAGGACTGCAGTTAAACCTGCCAGCTCCCTTCCACCTCTCCACACTGAATCAGATGGTTTCATGTGGAGTAGTTCAGTTAGGTTATGTGAAATCAGTACTGTGGGAAACCTAAGAGCAGATCAAGAAGTATCTTATCCTGATCTGCAAGTTAAGATGTATCAAGTGCTAAACTGATCCTTAGTTTGTGGATTAATCTGGACAAAAATACTGGGCACGGGAGTTGAAGCCAAACACAGAAGATTTAGCTCAGAATCATTGCAAGCATTGTTTACACAGCTGTGCTTTACAGGATAAATACAAGTATGGGTCGTGGTGGTGGATTTCATGCGTTTCAGGACAGCTTACAACCTCCACTAAGGTTTCACAGATAAAACTCAGCCTTGCCACCTCTCCAGATATGGGGCCTCTGACCCTGCTGTTGTCAAAGTCACAGCCAGCTGGTCTGAAACATCTCACGTGACTCCTGTCAACACAAACCCATTAATGACTTCAGGAACCGAGGCTGCTTGTTTGAAAGAGAAATCTGTGCAGATGAGGGAAGGATGTGCATGGGAACGGGGGGATCCAGCCCTGGCAACAGGGGATGATCCAGTGGCTCCATCCACAAGACTGTCCAGGAGCTGCTGCTCCTCCGTCTTCCCTCCCTGACTCAAAAGGGTTATTTTACAAATTGCAAGCAAAAGCTGGTCGAGCTATAAATAAAACACAAAAATATGCAGAGAGAAGGGAATGAAGGGATAAAAGGGTTGGAATAACAAGTTATTTTCAGTCACTAGAGATGACCAGGCAAAACTGACTCACCACTCTTTACTCTATCATTCCCAAACTATATTTATCAAATCCAGATAACAAAAATGCCATGTTTATTCCCTTGCCTGCATATCTGTTCTCTCCCAGCCTCCCATGCTACAAGTCTGCACTACAGACACATGTGGGATTTGGTTTTCATAGGTATGTTACAAGTTAGGTAGAAGAAGACATGCTGTTTCTAGGCTTACAGGACACCACTCGTTTTTCCAACAGAAAAGTGATGTTTCATGTAACAGAGAGACACTGACACTCTGGTATGCAACTTTCCAACTCCCCTGAGCTCGAACATGCATTTCCTGGCAAACTGCCAACCAGCTCAGACGAGAATCACAATTATGCTTGAAATGAAGATAATTTACTACACTTCAGTGAAATCTTTTCAAAAAACATCATGTGTACTCTACCGTGCCACGATAAGATGTCTTGCTAGGCAGGCAAATGTACCTAAATTAGGAAATGGCTGAGTTACTTTTATTTTAAAAAAACAAATGCTAAACTAGTCATCCAGGTATTTCTGGAAAGCTAAGTATCATTACAATTAAGCAAAAATAAGACACCAAATACCCTTAAAATAAATCATACACAAACATATAGAGCTTATTCTTGCCTTTAACATAACAGACTATCCACCTAATTCTTCTGTTACTTGTTGGGCATTTCAAATCCCTGGGAATCTGAGAAAGAAGTAATCCACCCCTGTACATTTCTTTGCTGTCTACTTGAATGAACAATCTCTCTCCAATGCAGATGAAATTAAGCATCAATCTCTACAACAGAAAACACATTCCTATTTGAGGTAACCCAGTTCTACCAGAGTCCAGCTGTTGTATCTGCAATTTCCACTGCCATTTCTGACTGGCCTCACTGAGTTAACAGTAAAGCAAAACACTCTGGAACAGTTTACATACACAACTGTCATACCAATGATGCTCAACATTGCAGGATGTTACTGCTAGGTAAACAATGGAGCTGGCTTAAACCCCGGAATTTTTGGAGAAAAAAAGTGGTACATTTTTAAAGATGCGAGTACTAGCAGTAGGTATGAACGGCCATGTTGTAGCACAATAGCATATGTAGGCTTTCGGGATCCCAATTAAAACACAAGCATTGAAGAGTTTATACTTCTCAGTCTCCCTGGTCTTCTTATTAGATGTTATTTATTTCCCTCAATTCTTCCAAAACCCTTGCTCATACTCTTTTCAAATGCTTCTATCTCTTTTCTATACTTCTAGGATTTGTCAGGATATAAGGTAGGAATTTTCTCATAATTTTCTCATCGTTTTTAATCACTTTCACATTGCCTTAAATAAACATTAGCCAAATCTGCAGACTGAGCATGCAACTTATTTTGAGCCTTGTCTTTGGTAAAGTCACTACAAAACTACTGTGAGTCACTGTGAGTAGAGGAAACTAATTCACCACAGATACTCAGAAGGAAGCAGTTGTGGCAGTTCTTGCTTGGTAATCAACAGCTCAAAGTGCACCCCATCTCCTCGGAAATGCCATGGATTCTCGCTGTCCATCAGCCCTCACTTCAGGCCAGTGGAAGGATGGTGCTGTGAATAGCATAACACCACCCACTGCTGTATTGCAACAGTAGCAGTAAGTAAATAAATGACAACTATTAGAGAAAAGACATTTTATTCTTGGCTTCTAGTGCATTACAACTATTCTTCTTTATAATTCAGATATAAACATCAGCTTCCTTTCCTCACCTTACTCTATGTTTCTCCCTTTTTCCAGTCGCTACAGATGAGTACCCTTCCCTTAATTCAGTGCGCTTTGCTATCTGTCCTCACTACTCACAACCAACCGCTAGAGAGAACTCTTCAGCTGCGCACTGACCCGACACCGCCTCCAACCCTGTCCCTTCAGACTGTCCCAGGCATCACTCACGGGCCTTCAGCAGCCCCAGGAAGAGCAATCTGGAATCAGGGGGCAACTCTGACTCCATGTAATATGACATATTGGCTAGATGATATACCCAGTACCATTACATCTGGGATACATGACATTGAAAACGCATTTTGAGATATTTGATATTACAAATACGGCCCATCCCAAACCAAAATGCTAGATGAAAATGTACCCTGCACCAAAAATAGAGTATGAACTGGATATTGAAAAAAACACCTGCTAGCTGCCACCTCAAATATTTGGATGGAGTGCTTCTGCAGATGTCCTGAGCCGATCTCTTGCACGCCTCACCGATTTGTGCTATTGCCATTCTTGGTCACAGTGGTTTGTTTTCATTTCTGTGTACAAAGGAGGAGGAATGCAGAACAGCACCAGCAGCCCCACAAGAAGGCATAATTTCAGGACACAGGAAACAGTGATGCTTATAACCTCTCTCCAATGGATAAATACACTAAAGCCATATCACGCTTTAGTTTCACCTTGATTTTTAAACCCAGGACAAGGATTTTGCCCTGAAACATTTCATTCTCTGCTGTTAGAAGAACTTCTGTCAGGAGCATCTGTTTTATTATCTGAATTTTCAGCTGAGGCATATTTACATAGAAATGAGCTCATCTATACATCTCCAGGAGAGAAAATGGTTTGGGGTAGAAAAGCACTCAAATTTCAATTCAGCAGCAAAGCCCTAGTCATGAAAGAGTCAAGGAAACGGAGCCTCTAACACACTTTAATCTTCCCTTCTTTATTGTAACCCTCTAGATGTAACTTAGCCCTTTGAAATTCAACTCTAACACTGCTAATTCAATTCCCATGTTTTTTTTCCACTGCTGACTGACCACACAAACCATAGAGCCCCCTGAAACAAAAGTGTACGGCACTGAGCAAAACAGGCATTTAGACCCATGGCTACCTACACCAAGATACGAACTTATAGTTCCCAATCCCCTGGTGCTAAAACAGTTTCCACCAGATCATGATACACACAAGTGAACAAATCTTATTAAATTTAATCAGCCCAGTACTTGGGGGAGCCATCTTAATCAGAAAGGGATTTAATGAAAAGCTGCAACGCCAATGAATACTCTTTAATTACGACTGACTAATATTTATCCACAAAGAGGAATTTGTTTCAGGATTAGTCTGAGACCTGGAAGAAGCCAAAGACATCAATTTAATAATGGAATGCCTAATTAAAGTATAATGGAAACCTAATTGTGATATACTGCTTTGTAGCGCACATGATTTATTTAGAACAATTGCTTTTCACTGGGCTCATTAGGGAAAGTTAAACAAAACACAATAGTAAAAAAGAAGAGGGAAAAACAGACACACTGGAACTTCCAAGATGATTATAATCAACTGATGAAAGACAGTGATATATTTGTCAGATAAAACACTGCCATCCCTCCACAGGCTGTGATTAAACTTTCTAAAAAGGATAATGATTATATAGTTTCTTTCCTCCCTAAAGACACAGGATCAGACCCAAACCCTATTGCTGCTACTTGGTGGAGCTCCTCTGATGGAAATGAGCCATAATGTTGAAGGGTCTGATGGCCTTTTGGATGCTCCTCATATATAGAAAACTCACATAACACAAGCACTCTCCCAGCTGCTATGGAAGAAGAGAGGATAACCAGTGCAGATGCCTCCAGTCCTTCCCACCTGCAGGAACTGACTGCAGGACTGACTATTCCTGATCAGGATACACTTCTTTAAGAAGGGATGGCCCTACAGGTACCCATGGCACAACTGAATGTCTCCCATTTTTTTTTCTAAATAAAAAATAAAAAGCTGCCCAATCCATTCTTATTGCAAAACCAAACATCCTCCTGATGGCATCCTGGTAGCATGGGCATGGTGATCCCCACAGGACACTGGGCTAGTTGCCACCCCTTAATTCACTCAAGTCAAGGTGAAAGACATGCGCTGTTTATCCTGCATCACATTTCTAGAGCATCAGAGCAAACAGTGTTTCTTCCCTTCACTGGAAAAATGGCAGGAAAACTGAAGGAGGTGCTCCTCTATCCTGCAGTGCCCTGCAGAAAATAGACATGGGGAGGTCCAGGAGCAGATGAGCTTCCTTCGACAGTGACTGCTGGAAGCACCACAGGATGTGTGAAAACACAGTACCATGGCCTTACAGATGCATGAGGGATGGCAGCAATTTTAAGTGCACAGCAACAAAAAGATCTGTCTCCAGTGATAAAATGATTTGCTAATGTTTTTTCCAAACTACTGCTATTTATAGAGATGCTTTGAAAAATTATACTGAAGTCAGTCCCTTGAATGAAAACGAACAAAGACTGCTGGGAGTGCCCGGACAGTCATTCCTGTGTCCAGACTGAAGCTGAATTTTGGGCACCCATCCTGTACTCCCACATGTGTGATGCTGTCAGTCTGCCGGCCAGAGAAGTAAAATCTGAATTCCTTTTGCAAGGACAGCAAAAGAGTCAGATACAGGCCAGTGGTTCGTATTCAGATCTGGTCTCAGTGTTGCAAGAACAAGGCTGAGAGAGACCATTTATCCCAGTATGCAATGGCCCAACACTGAGCCAACGTGTTGCTCAAGACTTAGGGTCATCCTCTATGCTTTGTACCTTCATATTAAAGATGTGTACAGCAGTGGTCTGCTGGTTTTTATACTGATCAGAAGGCAAACCCATGCTGGCAGCTGAAGTCACAGATAAGAAATGTTGTCAATCCTTCTTGTACAGCATCTTTGAACAGAAGTCTAAAATTGGTTTCCTGCAAACATCTGCTATAAACTTCCATTTCTGAGCTCCAGTGGAACATTTAACTCCATTGGCACTGCATGCTAGAAAGCTCTGAAAGCACTCATCACTAATGTTTTTAACATTGCTTTTTAACACAAATATGAGTATGTACATAACTAAACCACAATGAATAGAATCAACTTAGGCAGTTGAATTTATTTCATAGGAATTACAGAAACAAATGGCCTGCAATTTAAAAAGCCCATTGTTGTCAGTACACAATTGTTTTCCTTAAATATTTTAACTCAAAGAAAAATGTAGCCCCCTAAATTTCACACAGTGCATGGAGAGGACAATGCTTAATTAAGGGGAGAAACTATGTGTCACAACAGAAAATCCTTCTGAGCTATGTTTTCCACAAATACACTCTGCTATCCCTAACACATTGAAGTTCAGAAACACTTTCCCCCAAAACAACCTGAACAATCAATCTATTTGCATGTTGATCCCCTAAGGCTTACCACTGAAAGCACAAAAGGCATCACAAAAATCCTCACTCCACAGCTTCCTCCACTGGGAGATCCCAAGGTGTACAGGAGCAGCAAACAGATGAGAAACACATTGGGAGGACACCCCAGACAACTCCATGTTCCTCAGCAGAATGTTGCTATTTTCCCTCAAGTGCTCCTGAACATAACCCTGTTCACTGCAAACAACATTTAGCCTTGCTAAATTCTGCTTCAGTGCCCATGGACAAGCTACACAACATCTGCACAGCCTTTAGGGAAAGACTGCTATTCCCACTCATATTTGGCCTACGGACACAAACAGCTGTGGAGAGCTTGAGGCAGGAGGGAAAGGACAAGAGCCCTCCTGAACACCACTAAACACACCAACACCTCTGCTCTGGAGGAACGAGAGCCAAAGAAGAGACCCAGCCCAGGGCTGATGTAAAACTCTCAACTGCCTGCAGGAGGGCTTTGCCTTGGTACAACGCGATGCCTTCACCATCCAGGTGCAAATGGATGTCTGCCATGTTCCATCCCAGTGGGAAGAGAAAAGGCCGTCCTTACAAATGAAGTTGCCATTGAGTCACACGGCAGGTCAACAAAGGTGGTGAGAGAGTTGAAGTTTATCTGAAGAGCATAATCTCTTTTCTGAGGAACAGTCAGACTTTTCAAGAGCTGCTGAATGATGAACTGCCAGTTAGTCTTCCAAAAATAAACAGTGGGGTGGGTGATGAAAAATCCAGTGTAGCTTGGCTGAGCAAAGACAGTTTAGCTCTAAGAGGTAATTCTGGTCGAAACCTTTCTCTCTGTGGGCAAACACAAGACAAGGAGAACTTCAGTAGCTTTGATATACTTTTTGAAACATGGAATGCATGGAATGCTGAAACCTACAGTCCACCACTCAGTATATTTGCTGCCTAAGCAATGGTGACACAAACTACCTCCCACCAACTCTTCCATCTGCCCTGCTTCCAAGAGCACGAATACAAATAAACACACCAAACAATAAGCAATTACAGCATGAATATCTCTGTAACTACACACACTTAGTGACTGAGACAAAAGAAATGCAAACCAAACAGTAAGACCTCTTATTTTTATTCTCCCAAAGCCATGTCAACCCACAGTCACGAGTTCATTAAGTGATGACAGCAACTTTAACTGTGTTGCTCTATCATAGAAACGGCCTTTCAAATGTCCCAGCTACAACAAAACTCATTTGACCATCTGATGACAACTGTCCAAACACCTGCAGTAACTCATGTTTAAGTGGCCTGCACACCAAAGTGATAAATTCTTTGATTAGCTTATAAGACAGTTTGTAAGACAAATCAAAACACTGTGTTAAAAACATGAGTATGCTGCTGCAATAACAACTAATGTCTCAGGTTACAAATGGAATATTTTTCTAGATCAGTCTGTGATCTGAGAAGTCGTCATAGTATCACTCCACTCACCAACTGCAGACATGAATGAATAATTCTATCCATAGAGTAAAACCCTGGCACACTTTGGCATTTTAAACTGACTAGTACATTGAGTTATGGCACTGCCTGTGATGAAATAACATTGTAGGCAAGAGACCCAAGATGGAAATGAATTGGCTACTGTCCATCTGTCTTCACTGACTTTCAAAAAACTTCTCCTTTGACACTAAGAGTGAAAAATTGGGTACCAACATTTGTTTAGACTCACTGGTAAATTATCTTAGTTAATCTGAAATAGGAAACTTACGGAAGTCCGGAACGCTAACTTTATTCACACCTTTTAAGCTATTTTGGCTACTTCTCAGTTACAATTACAGGGCACATCTATATTGCTCCCTGTGAGAGCAGAGAAGTAGCAGAGATGTACACAGTAGCAGACTGATAAAGCTACATCTCCACTGCTCTCCTGGCAGTCTCAGGGCAGGCAGGAGGCCAAATGAACAACTGTTCCTAGTTACTTACCAGGAGTACTCTTAAAAAAGTACTGCATGCAATAAAAGGGGAAAAGACCAGATGAACAACTACCTTCCCTTGTTTTCCTGCACTGAAGACATACTTCTACTGCCAACAGTTGAACTCAAACTGTGACATACAATTTTGAAGTACACAATCAGAAATGTATCCCCTAAAGCAAGATGAAGATGACTAAATGCTGAGGAAGTACATATTATCAAGGAAGGATTCCAAAACTGAGAAGACCATAATTTTGTCCTGACATAAGAAAGCAGGACCTCAACTAAAGACATTGATGCTATAGCCGATCTACCTAGCTGCTTCTGATCTACCACACATTGCTTTCCCTTCATCATCCACTGTCTGAAAGTGTTAGCCAGTAACAATACCTGTCTCATTTCTAAATACTGAAAAAGGGAACAGCAGAGCAAAATACCAGTAAATGCATGATGCCCTGAATTCCTGACTCTTAAGTATACATTTTCAAAGAGCTGTTTTAAGAAAATATTTACTTTTTGGTTGTTATGGTGATCATCTTTTCACAGCAGTTTATAAAAATAGGGATTGCTAAAAATAAAAATCCAAAGGAACCTAAGGCACTAAAAAGGAATATGGCATGCAGATTTGTCTGCTTCAGAATAAATCTGCATATAGTGTCCTGCAGCAGCACGTTTTACAAAGGGAATTAAAGCCATGAAATTAACATTTTAATGAAGTAGAGAGACCATTGACGTCAGGACTACTCACTGATTGTTGCTTCCAGGTGGCCTAATGAGATGAAAATGAAGTTTATATCTTCAGCTAGTCTAAGCCAGGCTTGTTTTGTGACTGTGATTGAATTTAAATGAGAAGATACTGCTGTGTGCAAACATGTCTAGGCTGGTAAGTAGCCTTATCAAATCTAGGCATAATAAATGCTTGATTTTAAATATTTTGTGTTAAGAAAAGGGATTTCAGTCTTCCTTTCACAATTCAATACAAATGCAAAGCCCAAGTCTTATCACTGATTGTATAGCATGCATCAGCTTTTGTGCTGGTCGCTCCAGGAATTCCCACATAAAATTTTTACTGCAAGATGTGCTCGTTTATCTACCCAGGCATAGAAAACATTCTGCTTACGAAGGTGAAATAGGAAATTGTAAATCCAGCGTAGCCTGTGGATAACCCACAATGAGATGTTTTGGCACCAGAGGCATGTCAGCCATTAAGGCACACTGATGGAAATGTGAGACCACCATATATTGTGAAACACAATAAACAAGGAACTGCAGCACACCATAAAATTCCATGTTCCTAAATGCCACTGAGAGTGCTGTGTTTCATTTTCTGTCTTCACTATCCATAGTGAATAGATGTGTGTAAATATTTTTCATTATTTTTTATTAGAGGAATGAATTTATACTGGTTTTGCTTTAAATACCGTATTTCTATCTAGAGAACAATCATCATGCTGGGGACATACCCTCACAATTTCTGTGAAATCCTGTGAATAGTTAATACTGTTTCACTTTTAACCCCTTGACACCTATCAAAAAATAAATAAAAAACCTAACCCAAAGTCAGGCTCAGTTCTTAAGACTACACATATTATTTAGGTCTAATTCTCACTCAATTCCTGGGTTGACACATCTGTGAAGTAGTCTTCAACAGTTCTAATTTCTCACTTTCAAAGATGTCCTGACATGCAATCTGCTACTGCTGTTATAACTGATCAGCAGAAGAGACTGGAGCGGGGCTAGAGAAACACAGAAAATAAATTGACTGACTCTCCAACTCAGATCTTCTCTGTAATCTAGAGCTAAAGAAGAGCTATGAGGGGATTTATTTTAGATATTCTCTATTTTGTCCATTATAACATACATAGTTTTAGGTTCATAGTAAGAATAAGGGTAGCCCATCAACAGCTCCTTGCTCTTTTTAAAATCTAAAAACCTCACAGGAAAGCCCCTTGTTTCTCTGAAAGATGGGATCAGTAATATTTACTACTTTTAGCAGATTGCCTGTAAGCCTTTTATAGACATCAGCTTTCCAGGCAAGACGCATCTCTGGATACAATATGTAGATTTCCATTCCTTTTTTCTTTCCCTTCTTTTTTTCTTCCCCTTCTTTTTTCTTCCTTTTTTTCTCTTCCCCGTGGGAACAAGGACTGTTGCACATGGATTACATTTAAGGACTCTGTAACTAGGTTTAAAAAATGGCCCCACTGGTAATGTAACAGTCATACCATGCCTAAGCTACCCCTAACCTCTACACAGCATGGCCAAATAATCTTCCTGCATGTGAAGGTGGAGATTTCCAGAAATTTCTTCCTGTTTGAGATCTCAAGCTCTCCAAGAAAGCTGGTGAGGGCCTTTTTATAAGGTCATGTAGTGACAGAACAAGGAATAATGTTTTAAATGGAAAGAGGGTAGGTTTAAGTTAGGTACTAGGAAGAAATTCTTTACTGTGAGGGTGGTGTGACACTGGCACAGGCTGCCCAAGGAAGTGGTGGTTGCCCCATCCCTGGAAGTGTTCAAGGCCAGGTTGGATGGGGCCCTGAGCAACCTGCTCTACTGGAAGGTGTCCCTGCCCATGGCAGAGGGTTGGAACTAGATTATCTTTAAGGTCCCTTCCAACCCAAACCATTTGATGATTCTGTGATTTTAATAGGTATGAGGCACAGAGAGATTGCTTGGAAGGACTTCATGGAATGTGCTCCATGCCCTGCAATAGGAACTCGTACGCAGGGAAAGGGACTGCTGGGAGCAGGAGGTACAGCTGGCAGACACATATCGGGGATGCTCATACATCATCATCACAATAACCCATGTTCTCACAGGCAAATACACACATCTGAGCTCAGGACCGCTGTCTGGCTCCTGGGAATACCTTGAATATGGATCTTCTGATCCGCTGCTTGCGCTCCTTTAATTGTGGAGACAACTGTCCTGGACAGAGGGCTAGATGAGAATGTGAATGTTCAGTATGCTACCAAACCAGAAGTGTAGCCTGCTCAGTCTGACAGCAAACACTTTTTCCTCCAAAAGGAGGTTTTAAGCCACTTTTATTCTTGGGATGCAGGCAATACAGCAAAACCAATCCAGTAATATCCCATCTCTGAAAGGAATTCTCATCCTGTCTCCTGCCCCACACTGGATGCTCCCCTTACTTCACCAGATCCTACACCGAGTCCTTTCAGCACATGGCATCAGCAGAAGCCAGGCCTGCCAAAGAGCTCTACTGGGGCTGCTGAGGAATCTGAACCCCTGACTATGGATGGAAGTGGGACATAGGTATTCCCACTGCTAGCCTGTGGAGCCAGGGAAGCTCATCAGGCTGGATGCTACAGGCACAGTATGTTTTCTTATTAGAAACCCCTTCCTTCATCCACCAAAGAGGGTAAGTGCTGTTCCCCCACCCATCCAAGATGTGGGTCCAGGCTTGTCTTCTCACAGCAGAAGAACCAACCTGCAGCTGACATGTGTTGTGCTGGTAAGATGCAAAAACAAGATTATACAGAACACAGCGTCCTCCTGCAATTCATATGAATTCTGGGCCAAGGGTTGGAACATTATTTTCTTCATTATTCTCCCACTGCCTAGAGTAGCATTTTAGTCTATTAGTTGCTATTGCCTAGAACAGCATCTGGAACAAGTTAGGTAGCCAGAGGAGAGTAACAGACATGAGCTCAGTGTGTTCCCAAGACCTGATTTTCAGAGATACAACACACCTGCAGCTTTCAGCAAATTCATCACAGAGCTAAAGGGCTCAAAGCTATCTGAAAAAATCAAGCCTATGCTGATTAAACCCTCTTGGGAAGTATGCCACTGCTTTGTACACACCAGCTAAATGCTCCGGAGACTTAGGAACATTTGCTCCAAGTATGGATTGCAGTATTTCAGCCTGGGAGGTGACAAAGACATGAATAACCTCAGCAAGATCCACATCCGAGAAGGATGTTCACAAATTCCTGGCTAGCAACAGATGGAAAAAACAAAGGCATGGAACCACAGCTGTTCCTTTTCTGAAATGGTGAAGGGGCCAAGAGGACCTCCGAGCTACAAACTCCAGCAGAAGTGAGGGGCACACCCCGCCTCCTCCCTCCAGAGGTGTAGGCACTCACTCCATCCCTGCAGACAAACAGGCTCTGCCCATCACTGCTGCTCAGAACCAAATCTCTTCACCACGGACAGAATACAAAAGAGACTGGATTACAGAACAGGTACCTGCCTTCTGTGCGTTATCACAAACATCCCCAAACTAGGTGAGAAGAAAACAGCAATGATGGACTCAAGTTGTCATAAAACTGTGGGGTTTAGCACTTTTTAATCCCTCCCCCAGTATCCTCATGCATTCATTTATCTAGAACACCAAAAGTTTCAGCATATTCCTGAAGTTAAAAACTTCCAGGGAGGAAGAAATCCATATTAAATACCACCCTGTGCCATCAGTCAGTGCTCAGCTCTGACACCTTCACACTAACAAAAAGGTTCCTGTTGTCAATAAGAGATACTCAAAACAGCAGCGCCTCAAGAGAAGAGCAGAATGAAGACTGGGCTATGCCACTGCCTCCACATGCATAGTCCTGAACTGGATATTGGAATTTTGCAGATTCCATCTAAAGAGCAAAACAAAAGCCCAAACAGAAAAACAAGTGGAATAGTTCCTTAGGTTGTTTTCTTTTTTCTCCTCCATCAGCAGAAAAAAAGCCAGAACTGACTTCAATTTATAATTTTAGGTTTGAGGGTTGTTTCTTTTCTTTTCCAAACTGAGGGTCTGTGTTTCAATACAGCAATTTTTACAAGATGTTTCCTGCCTCCCATCAGTCACCCAGCTCTTGATCTTAACTGATGGGGAAGTGACAAGACACATACATTCCTTATTACACTGCAAGATGCTTAAAGCTCCCTCTATGACATACTGAGCTGATACTGTCTCAGTAAACAGTGCATTTCTGCCTTTCAGTGCTTTTCAGTTTCAACATAAGAATTCCTACTGAAGGCTTAATGCACACACTTGTAAACTGACAGATCAAACAGCGCTAACGCTTGATGCAACATAATTACTTCCGCTACAGAAAGCCCTGTTGAAAACGGGTAACCATGAGTTTTTTTAAAAAAAGAAAGAAAACAACCCCTGCTTTGCCTAGTCCTTCAGTCTTGCTTCCTTGATTTTATACTGCTTTCCAAATGACAAAGAACTTGACCAAAGAATTAACTGCAGAGATAGAAACAGTAACCAAAACTCACCGAGGGTTGTTTATAAGAAACCATGTGAGGCCTGAACACACCTATTCAGTAATAAAACTCTGAGTAAACGTCTGCAGAAAATCTGGTTCAGACAAAGAAAAAGAGATTTGCCATCAAAGGGGCACGAAAAAGACAAGCCTGAACTAGACACAGGCATTCTCCACCATAACCTTTTGTTACAGCTATGAAAAACCAGTTATAAAATGATGGCTAATGCATTTTCTCAAAACAGTGTGTGTGCCTAATACTTGGAATTTACAATGCTTTAGGAGACAGGAGTATTTTTTCCACACAAAATGTGTACAAGAAACATGCATGCTTAAACCCGTCCAATTATATTTTCTGCCTTTATGAAAGGCATCTAGAATTTCCATCCTCAATTACACCTAGGATTCTTTACTGCAAATGACATGACTCACCCCTCTATAGGTAATCTGCCAAGAACTGCATGGCAGGCACATTACTGGCACCCCTGCACACGAATTACCTCAGTCCCTGCTCTCCCATCCACCAAAAAGTGATCTCCAAAATGTGAAAGTTCGAAGATGCTTCATGCTGCTTTTTGGGAATGCTCCCACCATGTGCAAAATGACCAAAGTTCTGCACAGAAACTATTTTCTTCCAGGGAGGATCCAAATCTTTTTGTCTGCTTATCACGTATTCTCTGCACTTGGCAGATATGAATCAAACCTTTGGGTCCTGGTTGGAACCTGCAGAACATTATTAAAATGCAGTTCATTACAACAACTTTCAGGTTTACGGATGAATTTCAAAACAATCCAGTGGGTTCCAGGGAGGCTCTTACTAGGACAGAACACACAATTTATCTTCAAAATTACCCAGACTGGTTGCTGAAAAGCTTGGTTCAGGTTTTTAAATGGTTTCTATGATGTTTCACTGCCTGTTTCTGAAAGTTAGCTTCTAAGTGTAGTAGATCCACTTTCTTCTGTTGCTTAACTGAAGTACTCGACAGTTTAAGGATGCCTCACTCAAACAGAACTTGAGCTTGTACTTTTCCATTTCTCAAGTGGAAACAAGATCACACAATTAAATGCTGTGTTCTCTTCTTGTTTCATGCACAGAATTGCAATTAAATGTTAACCTCATACATTCAGAGATCAGCCAAGGTTTTGGAAAAGATATTTTTATATTCCACTCCAAAACAGAAGGGAAAGAGGCTATTTGGAAAAATAATGCAGCCATTTTGAATTGAGGATGATTGCATTGCATTTGATGAGGTCAAAATCTGCATCCCTTAACCACATTATAGCACTGGATATCCTGTGTGTGAAAAAGACCCCAACCCAGGTACTATACAAAAAGATGGCCAATTTTGGTTTTGAGAGAAATGCAAAGACAATTATAACCTACTTTAGCATTCTGCAAATGTATTTTCACATATCAAACCCTACTAAATTAGCCTAAAAAGGAATGCAACTAGAGTTTTTAAAATTCACTATTAAAAATATCAACTGCTCATCTGGAAAACTACATATATATATATATATATATATATATATATATATACATATATGCAGCTGTATCTGTTTATCTACATGTCTTAAAAAACAAGTTGAAGGTTTTTATTCCTGTGGTTTTAGAGTAAAAAAATATTCAAATTGGACAGAAAGTAACTACTGACAGCATTTAATAAAATGTGCAAAATACATTTGGAGGAAAAACACAATAAAAAAGAAATCAGGCCTGTTTTTTTTAGTTGACAGGGTAACTAATAAAAATATATTGTGTTTCAACATGTTTGAAAAAAAGAAGATGCCTGCAAAAAATGAATTACATAAGGAATGCTGTTTGGGTTTCATATAAATTGCTTTATTTTTATTTTCAGAAACCTAATGTACTAACAGTCCTGAAATCAGATGTGCATAACTTGCCCTGTGTATTTGTGCAGTCTCTTGACCACAAATGAAATTGCTAGATTAGGATCTGAAATTTAAAGAACCCCCTTTCACCTCTCGTACCTGTTTATTCATATGCATGGCCACCAGTGCCTTGAACGGTTTACAACCCCTCTGCGTACGCTTATTAATTTTCCCTGTGCCAGCTCTTTCATTTCTCCTTATTTCCTGCAATCCACAAACCACATTCCGTGCAGACAGAGGAAGCCATGAAGTGGCCAAACGCGCTTGCTGAGGCAGTGAGTAAGTAAGAGAAGCAGAGCATTATATAACGAGTTATTCTCTCCTTACATACATTATTGGATTTTCCCGGACACACGGTTTTAAGATGAGGAACACAGAGCCCATGTCACTCTTTGTTTGTACATGCAGTTGCTGTAACAGGACACAGGTCAGGCGGGTGCATGCACAGTCATTCTGGAAAGTACATCTGCATACCCCGACCTACAGAGTTTGCTGTAAGCCCACCTATCTTTACTGCTGTAATTTTTAAAACCAGCACTAAAGGTTATTTTCATAGATTTGACTTAGCTCATGATTAAAAGTATTACCTCTAACATTTACCAAAAAAGGCTCCTAAATCTTTGTTTTTTAAAATCTGCCAGTGAAGCTAGGAAAACCTTGGCTTTTTTACAGCTCTGAATTGAAAAGATTTAAAGAAGGATAATACCTTTTAAGTTGCATCTCACAGACCCTTAGTCCTCACTGGAAAATGTTTATATAACATTTCCAAGTTATTCTATGTTGATATATAGACCCTGAATTTTATTAAGAGAATTTAGTGTGATCAAAATCCCAGTAGGGTATGCTGACATTGCTCTCCCTCCAGCTGCTCTTCTCCATCTGAAATGTTCTCCAGTCCATAAACAGGAAAAACTACTAAGAAGCCGACAGCATCATATGCTGCAGACACATGTGTCCCTGCAAATGTGCAGTTTACAATATCAACAGCTGTATGGAAAAAACCACACAGAAAACAAAAAGGAACATTTCATAACAAGATTAAACACCAGAAACCCTTTTAACAATTAAGCAGTTTTTCATTGAAGAGCTGAAGCTTATTACAAATATCCTGTCTAAAAGTTTCAGATTGTCCAGATGCAGAAACAAAGACAATATACAAAGACAGATGTCATTCTGAAGATGGTGCTGCATGCAAAAATGTCCATTTATACATCTACTAAAACACAACAGAGGGTGTGCAGGAGGTGGAATCCTTCTGCCGAATGGGCAGAAGAAAAAAAGAATTTCAATATGGGATCTGTCCAGAGAAAGAGGTCAGAGAGAAGAGAAAGGAGAAAAGGTCACATTCAAGCTTTTAATAGGCAATAACATTTTCTGGAGGATATAATTCCAAAACTATTTGGCAAAACTTCAGGACATCCATCAGCACAAGCAAAATGAGGGTCAGTTGGCTATTCTGTGAAATATTGAGCATTTTATGAGTCATAAATTTAATAAAATGTGGATGTGCTGAATTTACTCCACTCCCAAGTCACACCCTTTTTTGGTAACCTCTGTCCATGATATTCTTCAATGCATCAATAACTGGAACCCTCCAAAAAAACTAAACTCAAAGGAATTAAGACTGAATAAAACCAAACAATACATGAAAACTTAAGTCCCATTTAAGGTTACAAAACAATAGGATAAAAACTACAGACACACACACACAAGAAGACCAGATATGTTGGTTTTGCTACAGGGTTGTAATTAGTGATGGGAGAAGCAACATTTCACAAAGCTCCCATAGTTGGAGGATCAGAATCCCATGAATGGTTTTGCTAGTCTCTGATAGATGTTTTGCAGCTATTTTACTGAAAACCTCAATTTTTAAGCTAAGCCATCTCCTCATACCTGGTACATGACACTACAGAGGCTGCAGAATGTGTCTCCCCAGTCTGTCTGCCCACGACCTCACTGCCACAGCTCACAAAAGTAACTTTTGCTAGGCACAGATTTATAGCATCTACAAACCCATGTTCCTCTCTGTAGTAAACCAGCAATGATCTAGGTGGCAGACTCAGAGCATTTACATCTTTAGGTGATTCCTAGATAGGCTGGTTATTATGCAATTTCTTTGTTTCTTGTATCTCTTCCCGAAGCAGCTGCTGAAGGAGTTTGGATACTCGTTATTTTATTTTCCTTTCCTTTAAAAGACCTTTGCCACTGCTCTGCAATGCCTTCTCAAACCCCACCCTCTCAAACACAATTTCAGTGGACAGGGCTCTGTTTCCTGAAGTCTTCAAAGGGATCATGAGAGACTCACTGCTACCCCATCCCTTTGCAGTGTTCTGCCTGATATTCTGCCTTTTCATTTTGACTGGGAGTTCCTTGGTTCAGCATTTAAAGTTACAGTGGAATGAAGGAAGAACTATTGCTACATTAAAAGAAAAAAAAATCTTAGAGCAATGTGCCCCAAACAAGCCAAACTTTACATGAGTTACTAAGAGGTGGAGACTCAGGCACAATTTGCAGAGGGCCTCACAGATATGCTCTGTTACAGTTTTAAATAATTCCTGGAAGAAAGTCAGTAGTGGCAAAGGGACAATCTGTAGGTCCCAATACTTTTACTACGTACAAATTAGCATGAGTCATGAAGAAAACATTGGGTGGACTGAGAGGGCAGGGGAAGTAAGGCCTAATTCAAGAAACCACCAAATGGAAGCTTTAACTCAACCAACACTTATATGTTCCCTTTTCAGGAAAACAAGAGAGAGAAAAGAGGACAGGAAGCTAAATAGAACTGAAACTGGCAAAAAGTCAGGTTCCCAAACAAATCTTCATGTAAGAAACTATATCAAAACCACTGACAGATTCATGGACCTTTAAAGACATTGTTTTAAGGAAACCCTTCCATGGCTGAGGCTTTGAATTTCAAGGTCCAGCCAAGAAAGAAAAACAAGAAAGTGTCTCTTATTCTTGGAAATTCAGAGGAGAAAATAGGTTATCACGGTTTTACAAGCATGACTTAGCCTGTATTTTGGCATCTTTCAAAAAACACATTTGTTTTTATATTCACTTATTACAACTGACTGCATATTTTCTCAGGAGTTTGAATTCATCAGATATTCTCAGAGAAGCTACAAGTGGTCAGCACAAAATGAACGATTTCTTAAACTGCCAGAACTACAGTCACCACAGGTGACAGACTTTGTATTATAGATGCATGCAATTACTCTCCAAATCTCCAAAACAATCTTCTGGAAATAGTCCTGCTTAGTTTAAACTCTTAGGATGGTCAAGAAGAAAGGCGCTTGCTCCTAAGGCTGTGCCTGCAGATAGGTTTGTTCTCATTGTTACCCTAAAGCTGGCTGCACCTGGAAGTTCAGCTTTTACAGCTCCTTTTGAAGTACTCACGTGCTAAATTTAAATTATGCAATCTCTTGCAAAACCACTGAAATTGCAACTGCTGGTAAGGCTACCAAACATTCTCATAAAGTACAAAAACTTATTTTGTTTCTGTCTAAGGGTTTTTGTTTGTTTGTCTGGAGTGAGGAGGATATTTGCTGATTTTATAATGATCCTGTCTCATATGAACTACAGCAGGCCATGTCATGATTTTATCAAAACCATTTCTTTATTACGGTCATTACAACACACAAGCCTCTGCTGTCTTACTAATTACAAGTTAAGTAGCTTTAAATACAGGATAACAGCCACATTAAGTGGAACATTTAGTTTCTTTTGTTATGACTCCTGTCATTTAAAAAGCAAAACAGAAATTAAAGCAAGCAATATCTGTAGTATTTGTATAAGAAAGAGCATACATTAAACAAAAACAAGTGATGAGGCTCTATAAATTCTGGTAAATATCCTTTGTCTTTTGGTATTTCTAACACATTCTTTTTCAAAGAGAGACTAATCTGAAAATGGAGACTGCCAGTATTTTACTGAATTACTTTATACCAAGCACAGTGTTTTTGTGAATTTTTTTTAAAAAATTAAAACATCAAAAGAATCCCACAACCTAAAAGATACTCTAGAAAAGAAAAATGTTTAACTGTTCCTTGTTAAATATTTGTAATGAATTGCTTTGTCAGGTTGGGTGGGGCTTTGAGCAAGCTGGTCTAGTGAAAAGTGGCCCCACCCATAGCAGGGGATGGAAAAAGATGATCTTTAAGGTCCCTTCCAACCCAAACCTTTCCATGTCTTTGTGATTCCCTACTTGCTGGAACTCAACATGGGGCTCGAAGAGCTTGAGATAATAACAGATTGAGCAGTGAGTATTAGAAGGCATTTACACTTGTTAATAGCTGCGGGTTATGTTTTTGATTCATATGTATCTACAAGACACAAGCAATTTAAAAACAGCCATGTTGACACCTAATATCAAGCTGCTTTCTAATGAATTCATGGTTTTTCTTCAATCAATAGAAATAAAGCACTGAATTCGCAGCAACCTCTGCTCATAAACAAGAGGAGACAGCAAATACTAAATTTCAGAGGACAACGGTCAACTGGAGAAAAAAAAGAACAGTATCCCAGAAAATGGCCAATGTGCCAGATTTACCAATTTATTCTGTAGTACAGCGAATACATGAGTGTGAAGAGGAGATCTGGACTCTTCATGTGCCCACCCCCATGAAAGTAAAACACTTCAATACCCCACGGTCTTTTCAGATGTATCAAACTGAGTCATGTGTCTATTCATAAATGTCAGAATCAATGATTTTCTTCTGTCAACTGGTCTGATTGCCCTGCTGGTTTAGATGAAGCTGCAGCACTCAAGGTGGCATTCTCCACTGTCATCAAAATGAAACAGCTTCATCCACCTCCCCTGCTTTCTGGCTGTGGCATTGCAGGTTTGCTCCTTCCCCCTACATGCACTGCTATGACATCAGGATTTGCAGGCCAGATGGTGAATCATGTAAGAAAAATTCTCCTGTTGTAAAATAATCCTTTTCCTGTATTTTTCCCCAGTGGCAGTTGCTGTTTTACATGCACATAAAACTACACAGTTGGTTACAAAGCTTTTGAGTGGACTAATAATCCCCCCATCCCCTCCACCCCAGTTGTGCAACTTGTTGAGAACCAAAGCAACTTACAAATGGCTTCCTGGTTCATCTTTACTGAAGTTTAGCTGGGAAATAAAAACCTGAGCTTCCAAGTGCAAATCCACACATTCTAGTGCACACATTCTAGCTGAAAGAAGTGCAAATAGTTGACTGGATGTACAGTGACAAATCTATGTATTTCAAGAGAGCTGAACTAATTCACCCCAGCTAAACACTCAGACTTGCAAGAGTAAGACAGGCAGAAAAGCAGCAGATCTGCACTGAAGCCGGAAAGAGCAGCATTCAACTTGGAAGGCAGTAAAATAACTTTACCCATACAGGGCAAGATGCTATTAGTAACAAAATTCTTCACATTCTTGTCACAAAAAGACGTTTCCTATTGCAAGATGATATCCCAACAAACCAGCCTTAGATGGCTGGGCTGAGTCTGCACAGTGGCAATGCCAAAAGGTCCCATGTTCTCCCGACCATCCCGACCAAGCAAAAATCGAAGCAGGACAGATTGTCCTGTCCAGATAGGGCTATTTCATCTAAAAATAAAAGTTCCTGAACACCAATTTTATGCTAGTATGAAACAACTTAGATGACAACAGGCAATTTCTTTTACTATAAAGCAGGCTTACTACCTCCACATTACAATTTCCCAACTCTTTCATTACAAGAACCTACTGTAATTGCTATGTGCAACAACAAGTTTAAACCTCTTGGACAGAAGTGGTTTAAATTTCCAGGCTCTTTCAGACTCAGATTCTTTCTTTTTTTTTTTTTTTTNTTTTTTTTTTTTTTTTTTTTTTGAAGGGAAGAAGAAGTACCACAATCTCAGTTAAAGCAATTCAGCTATATCAAAGACTGAGGCTATGGAAAAAATGTTTTTGTTACTTAAAAAGTCACAAAGAATTTCAGATGGTTTGTTCTTTGGAAAGGAATAACATCCCCAAGCCTTGGAACTGGGACTTGAAGTTTGGCAGGAGATGGTATTTGTGTCAGTAATATGCCTTTTGCCAACTTTCAAGAAAACATCCCAAATTTGGCCAACAACTATGAGCCTTTGAAGAATCTTAATTTTGCACATGCTCAGCAAACATTTTGTGGAGTTTACAGCTGAAATTTAAAAAGAATCTGTCCTTACTGAGTATTCTCAGCTTCTAGTCCTCAATTCATGCACCATTCCCTCTGAGTAAAGGACCACACTACATCCCCATGCCCTTGTGGCTCCTGCATGTGACCAGCCATGCAGCACGGGGAAGGAAGCCATCTGAGTCAAATGCAAAGGGGACAACTATTTAACAACTCTGGAAGGGAATTTGGCAACTAAAGCAGAGACCCAGACTGTGGAGAGATGGTGGCAGTATCTGTTCCGTGATCGGCAGCTGATTTAGTGTTTGAAAACATCAGTAGTGAAGAACATTAGGTTGTAAAGTTCGTTTCTCAGATGTAGGGAAACGCCAGATCTAAGGTTGCCTCTGCCTATATAATGGATATTATCTTTACTTCTGTGATGATACACTACTTTGCCCCAGGACCTGAACCTGCAGTGAATCAGGGCTGTCTAACAACTGAATGCACGAGCTTTGCTTCATCTGCTGCATGAAGGTCTGCAGCAAACAAAACAGAGAAAGGGGGAAGCAAACAGGACAAGTTCAACTTTAGCCTGCTGAATCTCAAACCAACCTTCATGCTAAATAAAACCCAAGAGAACTGAATGCTATTTCTGCGTTTTTCATAAACAGACTTGAATTTCTCATCTTCTGGCTGGGCTGAGTGGACGTTTCTGGGGTCAGTTTTGCAGCACTGCAGAGCAGGCTGAGCTGCAAGGGGCACGGAAAGCACCACGACTGGAAAACAAGCCCACAGGTGGCTGAAACCACACAGCACACCTGACCTCAGTCTTGCTGCACACTTCCATTTCCCACACACATGACAAATACAGGCATTGTGAAGATAAATTCTTTCAAAATCAGGAAGCACTCTAATACTAGAGCAGCAAGCAGCAGAGATGCTTATAGAGAAAATCTGTTTTCAGAGAAGAGTTTGAATAATGCAGCATATAAGCCCCAGGGCCACACACTGAAGATGAGAGGAAAACAAAATATTTAAAAGTTGCTCCTTCAGTGAGTGCTCAATGAGGCAGAGGATGTGTGTGTGGAGAGAATGGCATGCAATCATTTAGCTAAAGACCAAATCATCTCACATATACATGTAAGAAAGCCAAATTCAGATTCCACAAATAGCTTTATGATGTTTGTCAACTTCTGAGTGTCAATTTTTTTTCTCTTTCTTGCTCTTTTTTTTTGCTTTCATTGTTGGTTTCATCCAGTTAAAATTACCAGTTCTACAACTAATGGAATAAAATTATGCTGTAAGATTTAATGATATTGGATGCAGAAATGTGTTAAAGAAATCTGGCCTCAGTCCTAAAGAATACGTTAATATTCAGTAACATAATGTAATGTTCTTCAAACATTCAGTTTTGCACCAGCTTTTAAATTCAAAGCCCAAACCTGATCTGGGAAGGAAGACTCAAATTTTATAATGTCAATGATCAAATCTTAACACTTTCCATGGATAAAGCCAGTGCTCATTAGCAACTATAAAGCTAATTCACTACGATTTTTTTGATTCTGTTTCTCAGACATTTATAAATAAAAATATTCATTTATTTTAGACTTCAACTCCATGTGAAAGTTGTAGATTTGGAAACAAGCTAAGGAAAACAGAATCTTGTCATTTTAATTTTCAGCTCAATGGTTAAAGCCTCATCTACAAACTTTACACATGTAAACTGTCTGCAATTAAAGCCTATTTTTATTTTGGCCATTATAAGATGAACTCAGATGATGCTTTTAATTTTTGTTAATCATCCCTAATACAAACACTTGCCCTCAGCCCTTCCAAAGTTATTCACACCTTTGTAATACAGAGCACTGTATAACACAGAGGTAAAACACTGTGCCCTGCATGCCTCTGGCACTTTATTTACTGCTTCTGAAGGACTCCTGTCTTACAGGAAGCTGAGTGGTGGCTCAGCTAATCAAATTCAACAGTAGATTAGAAAGAAGGAATAGCACCGGATTTGCAGCTTCAAGCTGAACTCTCTGTCCTGACAAACTATTTGACAGGCACTGATCTAAATGCCTTGGGATCTGTATTGCAAGCTTAAATAGCCATATGCTTACCACTGAAACGTGCCAAAGGCAGCTGCTCTTTCACAGGGCTTGAAGTTTGTTTACCAGTACATATTAATTACAACACATTTAATAATGGCTTTAAATACCCTCCTCCCTGACCCTCAAAGACTAACAGCTCCAAGAGAGTTTTAAAACATATATACATCTACATCTGAACCTTTTGTGTATCCATGGACAATTCTGAAATGAAGTAATATGAGCAGCATAAATAAACCATGCATAAAGTCATGATAAACATTGCCATCTATCAAGCAATCTGCAGTAGAAGGCTAAAGACAAAGGCACCTTCTTTTTGAACTTTTTCCTCCTCTTCAATCCTTCTCAGTTTTTATTCTCCACTCAGTCAGCACAAGTGAGTTTTCTATCTGTCAGATAACAGGCTTGAGCTGAATTTGTGCTGGAGCTGTTCCCCAAG
Organism: Aleadryas rufinucha; assembly: GCA_013397815.1. Taxonomy (NCBI): domain Eukaryota; kingdom Metazoa; phylum Chordata; class Aves; order Passeriformes; genus Aleadryas; species Aleadryas rufinucha. Next base: position 118,244 of record VZTH01007816.1, on the reverse strand, counting down.
GAAGCAGCGTGGTGCAGCTGGGCCCACCTTAGAGCATCTCCACCTCTGCCAGACCAGTCTACACACAACACACTCCCTTTGGAGGGAGCACCCCTTTTCATTACTTCCACAAAGTTTTGGAAATAAGCAATCCTTACACAATCTTGGCATTAACTATGCCTTCTTATCACACTGATTCAACATGAGCGCCTTCAATCATTAAAAGAGAGAACATAGACATGAAACCCACCAAAGAATTAAATTAGCTTTTAAAAGCCTAAATTGTCTGATTGTTTCTGGACAAGATGTTACCTATGAAGACCATGTTTTTACTGGGAATAAAGCAGACATTAAAATACTACCCAGGAAAAGACAGTTTAAGAAGAAAGATTCCATTTCAAGTGTGAATTTGCTGTTTTGTTCTATTCAAATGCAAAACGGTGTTGTTGCTTATTATATTGCCAGTTTCAATGTTGCTTAATTTACATAAAAATTAACTAGACTCTTCTTTTGCATGCATCAAGTATTCATGGTTAGCTATCTATGTATATTTAATATATTTCCATGTCATCATCCACTGCTAGGTAATTAGTTCCTGGAACTCTTACTGTGTTTCAAACGGTGAAACATAAGAAGATCTTATTTAACATCAAGTTTCCATTCAACAGATGAATAGCAATTTCCCACTCATCTCCACCTCTTCTGTGTTTTGATTCTTTTTTTCTGATGTTTTACACTTAAAGGGGATGCGCATTTCAGTTTCACTCAACTGAGTGAGTTCAAACACACATCTCCCCTCCTTTGTATTGCCTTTTCTCAAAGCCATTCCAGCTATCCCAACATACTGGCATACAAGGTACGAAGAGAAAGCCTCACTTAAATTTAGAATAAACACATCAATACCTGTTTGACACAATGGGATTTTAAAAATTCCTGTATATCGACATTATACATTTTTTTGGTCACATGCAAGAACACATGCAACCACCTTTCTAGTATAGCCAATATGAAATTTTCTACTAACTTCACCAAGTGAGGGATTATGCAAAGATCTGGTGGCCAAAACTGACACCTAAAATTATCTTACCACAGTCTTGCAATAAGAGCCACTGAAATTTCTGGAAAGGAATTTTTACCTTATGACTAGATAAGACAGAGCTGCTATATTAAAAAAAAAAACCCAAAACATTAAAAATGTTTGTATTTTCACAGTACACTAAGACTGAGCAACACTGAAGTATTGCAATAGCTGGGGCACAGGTCTGACAAAAGCAACTTTGCCATTTCCCTCCCTCTTAAGATACTTAAAGCAGTTTGCAGTTCTGGGATTAGGTTCCACTCACATCTGCTATTCCTGGGCTAGACACTTTGGACCAAATTTCACCTACACTTACCAAGGTGACTGCCTGATGTTTGTTTGCTAGCAGAGGTTTAATTTCTTTTCCTTTCCAGACCTGGTGTTTCAGGCATTTATTTTCAAGCCCAGTCAAAAATTCATGGCAAAGCTACAGCTGGACACTGCCCCCAAGTCTCTGCCTTCTGCCTAGGGCACCAATGAGGTTCTGGTACAGACCTTCCTGTCCCTCATGGAGCTTTACTCACACATCCTCTGGGAGCCTTTCTCAACATGGATCTGCCTTCCAATCTGATAGATAAGATCATTCAAGCACATCACCTGCTCGAAGCAAATTCCTTTGAGAGTGACCAGCTGGCTGGCTGTCATCTAAAACACAAGTTTGGGGGACTCTATTGTTCATGACTGTTTATAAACAGAGCTAATTGAATTTCACTCAAAATGTCATCTCTGGGGTGCAGTATTTATACTGAACAAAAAAAAAATGAACCAAATATATCTCAGCAGTGTTGAGTTGGAAATTTTACTATCACAAATGTCTGTTGTGTGGCAAGAAATTTGATCCATTGTATGCTGGATTAAAACATTATTGTACTGGGCAACTTCCAGGCATCAGCACAATGAGGGCTGCCTTGGATGGAAGTATGCAGAGCAGAAGTCTCACAGAGGCTACAGAAGGGTCCTTCTGACAAGCACCTGATGTGGAGTGACTTTGTTGAAGAAAATTAGCAAAGCATCATGTTTTTCATGCTTCAGAGAGGGGCCAATTATCCAAATTATGGCTTCTTTCAAGAGAAAAAGCTGAGCATAACACACAGAAACTACCAGCAATTAATTGCACTGTGGTCAGTTCCAGAGCAAGAATGTGGTGGTGAGTGCATAGAGAAGAAAGAAGAAATGTCCAATAGACAAAATCAGGAAGGCTTGAGATTTCTTAATTCTCTTGAACTTGAGAGTTTCTTGCCTCTGCTCTCAGATGAAGACAGAAAAAAAACAGGAGGTGTAAGAGAGAAGGAATACTGAAGAATAAACTGTCTTCTGCAGAACTTTGATGCCACTTAGGACACTCTTTGAGGCCTGTCTGAGGCAGGGGCATCAGTATACACAGAGGACAGACCCACAATGACTTAAAAGTATTACATGAAAGTGTATTTGGAGTGTTTAGAGCAGGGAAGTGTAGGAAGAGAGCCTTCATAAAAATCCTGCTAGTGTTCTAACCAAGTATGTGGAAAAGACTGAGAATTTGGATGACCCTGAGCTATTGTGTAATAGCTCGCATTGTAATTCATCTACAAGATCTTACTGGCTGATAAAGAGGTAGCTGGCCATCAGGCTCAAATTTAAGCACGCGTTCAGGATGGGGTACACTGGCAAAGGCACCAAATTCCAAAGCTGCCGTAGGCTGCCAGAAGGTCAGCTCCATTTTAGCAGAATTGCACACTATGGTATTAAGGCTGAACTAATTTGACCATTGTGACAAACACAAGTGTCCTGTGGTGACAACAGGTATCTGCTTCCTCATCTACCCCTTCCTTGTCAGCAACTTGCATCTGATGGCTTCCAATTAATCTAGTTCAGTGCCAAGGTTCTGCTGATAAGAATCTGCTCCTCTGGACTGGATTGCTTCAATCTCATTTTACCTTGGTTGATAAATAAGAACATTTGTGATCTTCATATAAATTTGAACCACAAATATGCAAATATATTAGCTACTGCTCTTTGGTTTTGACCAAAGTAGACTACTATGGAAAAACAACAGAAAGAATAATTTATCTCTTCTATGTCAGCATTTTGCTTCTCTTGTAACTTTAAGTAACTCCTTTGGTTTATTCCTATTTAACTAAGCTCCCTAGTGTATTTATTTGGTTCTGAACATTCTTTTGTATAATAGCCACTGCTGAAAATAATATCTTATGAATTACAATAACAGCCTGAGAAAGACACTTTATCCTTACACTATTCTAAAACCAGTTTCTGATAACAGTCATATTTAGATATGTTCCAAAATTCACCCAACATTTTCAAACACAAAATTTATTTCCCCAAACCTTATTTCCTGTGAGTAAGAATACCTGGTTCTCAGAGTTCATTGTAACACTAATGAAAACCTTTTTTCATACTGACTTAGGTGAAGGATATCCTGTCCTTCTGCTGCATTATTAATACTGCCAAACCACTGGAAAACTAATTGCAAATGCCAATTCACTTAGTGCTATCATTCGGCTCTACAGAATTTTCCATTTTAGCTACAGTGTGTGCTAAGTAGCAGACAAAATATATTTTACATGCAGGTCTCAACAGTCTTTGTTTATTTTGTGACAAAAGCCTGACCAGCATACTGCTCATGTTCCTATTTGTTTATAATTGGTTTCTTAGTGTGTTTAATATTTTTCAGAGATCGATTTTTGTGAAGTGTCATACTTCTGGGATTAAAACTATGCTGGTGCTTCTTTTCAAGATAGCTCTTGATTTTTTTCCACATCAGGTATATATAGCAAATTCCAGGGAGGAAAAAACAACATGACATTTCTGCTTCATAAAGCAGAATTAAAATTTAGTAATGAAAGCCAACAAAGAAACATCACTTGAAAATTAGAAAAACTTTTGTGTGGTCTTTTATTTCTTTGCTTGTTTTGGAGGGGTTTTGTTATTATTTTTTTTAAGAGAACAAAATCTGAGAGCTAGATGCCTATTATGTAACCATGTGCAAGTATCCCTTTGACAGACTACTGTTTCCTAAAGTGTAGTCTGGACTACTCAGGGACATAAACCCCATTATTGTATTTACAAGATGTAGATGTATGCACTGCTGTCAAAAGTATAAATCTTCAAGCCTCTAATTTCTTTCATCTATCTCCACTACTTCCATCCTGTTGTATTTGCCACAACTCTTCTACTAAAATAATGAAAATATCTTAGGAATGTGTTTCTGGATAGCAAAATATTTTGAGAAAACAATGCTGAAATAACAGCTGTGAAAGAGTTACTATAGAATATTTGAAAATGAAGGCAACATTTCTGGAGTAATAACGAGATACTCCTGAATTCCACCTTTCTCCTAGGAAGAAACTGTTCATTTCCTCAGGTTCACACCTCTTGGGCTCTTCCACAGAACTGTTACAGATTATGGAATTTACTTTATTCTTTCACAGCTTCTCACACAGCAGATAACTTCAAAGCCCTGCCAGCAAAAGCTCTCCATTCTGACTTTATTTTTCACTGTTGTTTGAAATGAAGAAGCATGAAATACATTGTTAGAAGCTTGTCATTCTAAGCAAAGAAAACACCAAAGTGGTAAAACACGTCTGTTCTCTTGTTCCAAATCAAACACCACAAGAGGGCTGCATTCAATCTCCCTTTTTGAAATTCCCACTTCTCAGTATTTAGTTATGCAATCTGAATGCTTGACACCTTCCTCCTGCGTAACTTTGAAAAGAGGTAGTGCCCTATGAGGCTGTTCCACTTGTAGATCAAGACAGGGCATCCTGATAGCAGATAACAGTTTCCAAGCAATGTGTACCTACTCAGTTGAGTTCCTCCTCTCACCCAGCTAAGAGGCAGCAATGGGCCTTCAGCAAGAGGCCCATGAAACTCATTCTGAACAACAATCTCTTTAGTTTGGACGTAAAGCAGCCCTGGTCTGCCCATGGTGCTTTCAGTCAGCTTAGAGGGAGTGGGAAAGTAGAACTATTTTGCTTGTAAAAAATCATGGGGCACATATCTTTTTGCATAAATTCACAAAGGCTAAGTAAGATTTGTTTTCTGTAGCTGTGTTAATGGGGTTTTTAGACTCCATAGTATAACCTGTAATGAGGTTACAATCCTCATCCTAGATAGTTTGCCAAGAAAGATGGAAATCAGCCACCAAAACTCGTCTATATACGTACACACAGTTCTGTATGTACGCAATATACCAGACCTTAGAGGAAAAAACCCACCATTTGAGTCACAGGCACATTATATTCTATCAGCATTTTGGCTGCTCAGTTTTAATGAATTCTGTGTTGTCCACTGCTATCCAAACAAGAAGACATGAAAAAGAATATGCTGCTGGTTGATTACATGTGCCAGAATACAGAAAGGCACAAGAATGAAAATCAAGAGAATTTATCCCTACAAGGAGGAGAATAATCCTTTGAAAATGTTCTATCCTAATGTACAACACTACTGTTATAAATCAGAAATTATGTATATATTTGAACATTGAGTGCATGCTTACGTGTGTGTCTCAGTGTGTAATGTCAACTGAATTTGTCAGCACCACAGGTAGCATAAATCCTGATGAATCTCCACAGCCTCTATGGTTTGGAATGTATTATTAACAGGTTTATTAAATATTTGCAATGCTGTGGGCATGAAGAGTGCACTGTTTGAGACAGCTGTGGCTTAACTGCTGCCTGCTCCAACAAAGCTTATATACCAGTGAGATGGGTGTTTCAGAGGTACCAAAACAAAATACCTGCCTCAAAAAGACACAGGCCTCACAGACAGGGTGTGAACAACAGGGAGGAAAGAAGGAGCCACAGAGCTGCTGAGCCATATGTTTCATTTAATTCTCTGATACATGCTACAAGAGCAGCCAAGCAAAGGGCTGACAGAGGAAGGCAGGGAGCTTTCAGGTCTGTTGGAAGGAATGCTTTTTGGATAAGTGAAGGCAGAAGTCAACCAGTTAAATCACAGTGGTGCTGCTGACAGGATGAACCTGCAGAGCACTTAGACAAAGAATCCTTTTGAAGGATGATTTTTCAAAAGCATCCAAGCAGATTTAAAAGAACACTAATTCTTATAGGATTCCAAATGGGACTTACGTCCCTAAGGTCTGCCCTCTGTGTTTGGCTTTTAAACACCAGTACCCATAGCAACATCCAGGCAATGCAAACGTGCCATTGCTCACAAATTCCAAAGTCTCTGAAGCATTTTGAAAATGCCTCTCTTCTTTTTATTTATTGTGCAAGCTCTTCTTTTCTCCTAATAGATGTCCTTACTGTCTGTGCCATGCCAGAACCCATCAGGGCAGGCTGGCTCCTTTCAGAGCAGCGTAGTGAAGGACCGGTGATGAGGAAAAGCCAGATAGAAGTTTGCTCAGGTCCCTGCTTCTGGAATTATTTTATAATCATCAAGAGCACTTATTTTTATTGTTAGACTGCAAGGGCAACAATGACTATCTATGCAAACAAAATGACAGTTTTGCATAAGTCTAAATATAGATGATAGGCATTTCAGAGATGCTTATTTTAAGATACTAGTTTTTAATGGTATGAAATAGAGTTAGGGGAGAGACACTACTGACTTGAAGGTATACTAAAAGAGTTCTCCAACTCTTAACTGGTAGCCATTCTACAAATAAATGAATTTATGGGAAAATATATTCCAACCCTATAGCTGTAATATACTTCATTACAACACTTAATGCATGTTGCACTTCAAATAATTGGCGTGGCACACAGGCAGTAAAGGGAAACCCTTCGTATATCCCACCAATGTTTAGTGAGAACATGGAGAGCCAAGACCTTATTTCCTGCCCTCCAAAATACTGCAGTTCAGAAAAAGGTTGACAAAATAAGTCCCAAAGACAGGAATATTTCAGATTACATATAAAGTGATGAATGAGGTGCAGAGTTGAATTTATGCTGAAGTTTATGTTTTGATAAAAATCTATTTTAAAAAGCATTTATGCTCTACTACAATTTTTCCCAAGCTCCCCTGCCCTCTGATGTTTTTCGTTTTTCAGTATCAGTCCCATAGCAACATTCAGGATTCATGGCCGTGGCACTGCTTGCAGCATCTCTGGAGCAGAGCCTTGCAAACGATTGCTAAACTCAGGGATCTGAGTCAGCTCGGAAAAGTCTGAAGCTGGGCTCATTTTTTTGTATCCTGAACATAGTGGCAGGGGATTGGGAGGAGGGCAAAGGGAAGGAGAGCTGAAGCTGCAACAGCAGAAAGGAATGAAAGAAACAAACTACTTAGGGTTTAATGATACATAAGCAGCATATTTTGCAAGTAGATAAGATTGAAAGTTTTATTAGTATCTTACAGATTTGGAGGCTATATCTGAATAGTTTGAGGATTCCAACATTTCCAGTAACTGAAATGATACTCCATGGACCCTATCCCCTGCCAGTAATTACTCATACAGAAAAGTGGTATCAGGAATACACAAAACACATTTGCAGCCACCTTAATGCAGCTGGGAGTAAAAACAGCTAGCATCTGCAAAAAGTGGAAGAGTGGAGAACCCAAAAAATATGGCTGAGAATCTCCTGTACAATAAGACTCTTGATTTGGGATTAGTCTATTCAGCCTGTAGATGCTGCTATTTTTCTAATAGGACACATCAGGAAACATAATCTCCTAACGGAAACTAAAGCAGTTTTTAAAAAAAAAAAGAAAAAGAGAGTATGGAAAAAGTATGTTTAGGTTCCTCTCTACTCAAGACTGCTTGAAGCAATTATCTGCCTTACTAATAAACAGAGCTGAGAAATGGGTAAGCTGTGTAAAGCATCTGGTAATAGCATGTGAAACAAACAGATGCCAATAGTATTCCTCTGTTTATAGGAATTAATTTCAACTTCAGCAATAATTAAATATGCTACCAATCCAACCAACATCACCTGCAAATTCTTGGCTCATTGGCTGACAAGAATGAGCAGTAATTCATGAACTTGTACTTTACCTGAGGCTCACCTATTGTCTGTCGTAAGTCTTTAAAAACAACCATAAAGCTCAGTACTCAAAACACTCAAATCAGATGAACAATCTTTCAAAACACACACCCAGAGAGATGCTGACCCAGTCTGGACCAGCAGATACACCTTGTTACTCACACTCGTGGTCCACCACCTAGTCAAAGCACATCAACTACCAGAGAAACCTTTCTTAAAAAAAACTTCAAGAAGAGATAAACAATAAATTTAAATCAAAGGGCAGGAACATTTTCATAATTCTGAAGAAAATAATTCTAGTTTTTCCTGAAAAATCATTTTTCCTGAACCCATCTGTGGCCAAGCTTTGTTTTTACATATGCAATCTGATGAGCTAACATCGTTCCAGGCCTCCAGTTGAAGCAATTAAAAAAGTCCACACTCGCCAAACATTACCACATCGTTACCACAGATACTGTGTATTCTGAGTCAAAGGAAAACAGTGGAAACCTCTAATACCACTGTGGGGTAACTGCTGGCAAATAATAATTTTTTAGTATGGTTACCACTGCAACTATTAATAACCTGTGAGGAGGTAAATGGAAAATGATCCACTGCATGGTGTAGCTGCTTGTCACAAGCCATGACTCACACGTGAGAGACTGCAAGGGAATTACTGCAGTAGGTGGATCTTGATGGGCTTGAGAATGTAAAACCTGAAATGTTTCCGATGAATATCACAGATGTGTGGTGACACAAACAGCAACGTGTCACCCTGCAAACTCCAAAGGGGCAGCGATTCTTACTCCATAAACCCTGAAGTGAAAGGCTGTGCTCCCTTCTCAATAACAGTGGGGGGTGGAAAGAGGAAAGGATGGGGGCAGAGAGAAAAGAGTGGTTAGGAAAAAGCAAACCCTTCCCAGGAGGACTGAAACAATGGACTATTTTCCACAGAGGTGGGGTGAGCAGTGCAGAATGCTGCTCCAGTAAGACATGAAAGAAGAGAAACAGAAACTTCAACGTGTACCAAAGGCCAGAAAATATCTAACAGAAAGCTGGTGCTCATTCTGAGAAGTACATCACAGCCAACACACGCAGATGTTTGCAAGACATGGTAATCATCAGCGGTTAACATGATTCTGGAAAAAGTTGAGCTGCCCTTTCCCATGTTCCGGAGTACACACACAACTGTCAGCATTTGCAATAAAGCACAACAGCCTGCACCCGATTTTCTGCATTGCTGAATTTCACAGACATGCCCAGCGATAAAAGTGTGCTTTTGAACAAGGTCTCTGCTTTTTTTTTATATAACTAATGTTATGAATTTTTTACTGACACACAAAAGGCATAAAAAGCATGCAAGCTTCAATTTACATATTGATATTTCTGTATCAAAGGCTATGCTATTTAATGCACAGGATCCAATTCTCATAAAAGCAGAAGATCAATTACACCAGTCAGTGAAGCTCTAATACTGCATTTTCAGCTAAAAACTTGCTCAAAGCTCTTTCACAATAGCTCAGTAATTTCAGAGTATCAGTCTACTTAGTAACATGACTCTGGGAGGAACACATGCACAGAGGAAAAAAAAATTGTGAAGAAAGAATTTCCTTGCATTAAGGAATGATGGTTTAGAGTTGCTGTTTAATCTCTGCAAATCTGATGGACATACGGGTGAAATTAGTTGATTGAGGACCCAAAGCTAAGGCTGATGTGGACACTTCTATTTTCCTATTTCGAAAACAGACTGGTTTTAGTTTACACAACCGAGCAACCAGCACAAACAGGCAAGAGCTGCCTCTGAGAGATGGCAGTGCTGGTCAGTGTGCAAGCTCTGGCCTCGCCAAAACCCACAGAAATCTTGGCAGTGGCCCAACATATAATTCTAGGAGTCAGAAATCTGTTCAGCCACAAAGAGGGAGGCTAAATTTCATTGAAACAACAAATCTAACCTTCTCTGTCATTTGATGTGGGGCCTTTCTATGTCCTGTACATTTCTTACACAAGACAATTATGCACAAACCTGGAAACTGCTGCAGTCCTGCTACATGGTTCTGTTTGAGCACATAAAAACTGTGCAGGTAATTCAGCAGACACTTCTGTGATTGAGACCCACATGCCTAACCCAGTATTTATGTGAAGAAAAAAGAAACTATGCAATCAAAATAAAAAGCAGTTTATTTAATACGTACATCTATTCATTCATACACTCCACCTACCACAGCCTGAACATTTCAGTTGATGAATAGACCTGATTTTCACACTTGCATCAATTTTCTCTTTAAAAAAAATGTAACACACTTAGAAATTGGTATTACTTTTGATTTACGTTTGAAAGAACAAATGGCATCTATCTTGTAAGCTGTAGGTGCTTTGGACATAAGTGTCATCTACACCAGAAAACAACCCCTGGCAGTCTCATGGTAGCGTTTCTCACTGACGTTTCATCAACTCATACAAGCAACCCCTGCCTCTCTTTCAAAGTCAGAGTAAGAAAAAAGCTCTGGGAGCTCATATACTCTGGCTACTTCAAGCTGAAGGGTTTCATTAATAAATACTCCCAGTGCACAGCGAGGACATCCAGGCACTGCTCACAAAGACCTGCTGCCTAACCCTGGCTACTTCACACCTCAGCAAAGGGGAGCCAAGCCATGTGTCAGCTTTCAGGAACTGTTAATCATCATCTCCTACTGACTGTCTTCTATCTTGATCTGCAAATCGTAAACTGTCTCCCTACATTATTAGCTCCAAAGTGCTGTGTAAGCAAATTGCACCAGAACCCAAATAAATGCCATGAAGAGTTCAGTACATAAATATGCATATCTGGATACTCTAACTCCCAGAAAAGCATACAGAGTCTATATAACAGTCACTAAGCACCTCAGGATTAAAACATTTACATAGTTTTATATAGAGATAACCTGGACTGAACACCTAAATAAAACTTTCCTGCCCTAGCAATGAAACAGGGTTGGAATACCTTCATGTAATTACTGAAGCAACAGTAAAAAACCCAGGTATGAACATTAGAAGGCACAGACTAGATTCTGTGTGTGTAAACATTAATTTTAAGGCAAAACTATCAATTCTGAACCAGTCATGGAAAAAGGATGAGAACCACAGTTTCTTTCCATCAGTAAGGATGCACAATGAAGGCAAGCATGTTAAATTTGTATCTTTGTTTATTTTGGGATGCTGCAGTTGGCAGATGTTATCTGCAATATTTTTTTCAGTTGGCTAATTATGAACCAGAAATAAATTCAAAGCTGAAATACTATAATAAGACAACTAATTCTGACTAGTCATTATACTGTACAACCAGTAAAATATAACCCCCATAATGGGAACATTGAGTCCAGTGTATCCAGCTATTAAAGACTGTTGATGGCTGTAGAGGAAGTGTCAAAAAGAGGTCAGTTTAAATTTAATGTTGGCAGAAATGATTGTCTACAAAAGCATGAATAATCTTCTAATGATGCTTTAAAGCTTTAGCTCTGTCTTAACACTCACTGTTTATTTAGTCCTGAGAAAATGCTTAAAAGCCATGAAGCAATTTTAAGAAAACATTCGTAAACAGCTATTTTCTCTTGACAGACTATTTGGCTACAATTACAGATATTATGCCAAGATAATATATGTAATTCAATGAATCCAGACAATATTGAATCAAATCAAACCAGTATTATTTTCCATCTCTTTGAAACTGAGCATTCAGGTCAGCTGAACTTTCAATGTCATTTGGCACTTCAGAAAAAACTTTATAAAATACAAGCAAGTCTGAAAACCTATACGTCATTTCTGAGTAACCTCCTGGCCTTTTATATAGAAGGATCTCACAAACTGGATCTTCAAGAGCATTATATAAACCACAAAAGTTTTCAATTAACATTGTTAATAAAAGACATGCTTTTATAAAAGTTGTATTCCTGCACATTTCAGCCCTTTTCAAAGTCCCACATTTTGTAAAAGGAGATGAGTTATCCTAACCCAAGTTCTGCCAAAAATTACTCCATATATAACATCTATTTAAAGTTTCAGGCTTAAAAAAAAAGGATTAAACATGATTTTAGGAGATGGTTAAACAGAGGGATGAATTAAAAAAAGTGATGACCAATCCTCATTTTGGTGCCCACAGTTCACTTTCTATCGCTCGTTCACATGTTCTTACTCCATCTTTCAAAAAATGCTCACCTTTGTTCCCCAAAGAAATACAGCGAAAATCTCTAGTAATTTTTTACCAGGTGCTGATTGAAATCAGGATTCCTTACAGCTCAGACAAGACAAATTATTTACTTGATCAAGTGAACAGAATTAGAAAGAAGCAAATCATCTATTTTATTTCTCTTAGCTTTCCATCAGTAGTCATCGAACCAGGTATCTCTTGCTTGAAAACCAGGAACAGCTGCAGTCCTTATTTTCCTGAGTATATTATTAATTATACATCTAAAGCATGTTTATAGTCTGTGCTTACTCTGGGGTGATTCTATGGTTTCTATGAATGAGAAAACAATAATGTGATCATTTAAAAATAAAATAAACAGTTTTACTGTTCTGGCACCTGAGCATAAGGAAAGGAAAAACCAGTCAGCTTCTACATGGGTTTCTGTTTAGAAGAGTCAACTCAGGAGGGAAGAGCTACCACTCATGAAGAACCAGAATGGGGAAAGAAAAGCTATGACTCAAAAGCCAAGGAGATGTATTACCTAAACAACTTTTATTGCTTTTTGGTGGACATTATATAGATCTATTTTTCTTAGCACCCACAATCTCAGCAGTGACTTAGAAACCATCACAGCAGCATCTATGGGCCAAAGAGACCAAATAGGTGAAACAACGGCCATATAAGTGAGAGAAGCCAGCCAGAGGAATTTGAGTGCTTTTTGCCACCTATGGAAAGCAAAGAACAGATAACTGCTCGGTTTATGCTGGCAGGGTGCAGACAGTGCTTCCTCCAGGAATAAACTCCTTTGCAGAGATACAGGCAAAATTCTGTTGAAGGTTATTTTCGCTTGATTCTTCATTTCCTATTCAGAAGGGTCACTAATAGTTATTTTTATATAATAACAGGTAATTCTTTCATGCTACATCTTGTAATGCATACTAATCAGGGTTCTTGCCAAATTAAATTAGTTTCTTCAACATTTAAAAAGCAGTTAAACTCCTAATGACATTTTCCCCCTCTTTTCATCAACCTATTCTTGGAGCAAAATAACGTACTCAGGCCTGAAGAAAAGACACTTGAGCCTCAGGAATGGAAAACAGCCATGAGCCAAAATGTATTCACAGGAGAGCTATAGGGCAATAAGGTTGTCATCTATGCACAAAAATACTTCCAAAGACGTAAACATGATGTTAAAATCTCCACCACTCCTTCCTGCATGTTAAAGTCACACACACTGCTTTGTGCCTGCAGGTATGAGGAGTAAAAAAAAGAAAATAAATCTATTTTTATGATTATCACTATAATTGTAGCATTAAGACAGTTCAGAAATGGGGACTCAGGTTAACACTCTATCCCTTGACAGTCCTGGTTTTCTTTATTACTGCTAGTGTCGGAAATTAGGATTGTAAAAAAGGCATTCTATCAGTTTAAGTAATAACTCAAACCAGAGCTGCACAATAACACCAGGTACCAACTGGGCCACCTGCATCCAAATATCAACCTTGACATTTATATTGTACACATAAAAAGATAGAGATAGATATAGATATGCACATGTATATAATATACTGAAGTATTTTAAAGTCCAGCAACTAGAGCTGGGTTGTGTGTGTATATATACATATATATATATATATATATCCCCAAAACTTTTCAATGCAAATGGTCCCCATTTTGCACACTTGGAAGCAGTTGAAAACCAATTCTTTAACCAAATACTTTAAAATGCTACTTGAACTACCTTCTCACACATAATTTACTACATAACAGCATACAGTTATATTATATATAGCTTATGATGCCTATCAAAGTACCCAATATCTAATAAATTCAACACTAAAGGGACATTAATATTTCACACAATATTTGTCTGCCTTAAATAAAAGGGAGACATAAAACCACTTCAAAGGCTGGACTGTTATTGTTTTTTCCCCAGCTTTCTACTGCATAAAATCAGTTAATCAGCCTCAAATATTTCCCTTTTTATAACCCAATAGCCTAATTTGCAAAGATTGCTCATAGAGCAATGGAAGAGAAAAGCATTTTTATAAAATTAGAAAATTACTGTAAACCCCAAGGCTTGTTCCTGCAGCAAATACAGATTTTAAGTTATTAGTATGTTGAGTGGAAAAAATTTCTTTAACTGAAAATTTATTCCAGGTTTGAAATATTGTTGTGCACTAGGTTAACTGAGTGCTGTGAAGTTTTCAGTAAAGCAAGCTTTTGAAATTGTGTATGTGGCAAATTTTTTTGCTATAGCAAATTGAGTAATAAACATTCAAGAGAGATGAAAATCTAAGGTGTCCAGCTCTGAATGTGCAATACAAATAGGGTCAAATAGATATATGGTACAACTGGGATTGTCCACCTGGACAAAATGCCAAAGTGCTGGCAGTGATTTTAGGATATCTGCTTAGCAGAAAGCAGGTAAAATGCAAGCCAGGTCTGCTTCTAAAATCCAAACAAAGATTCCAGCTAGCAAAAAAACCTACCAGCAGGCCTTTATTCTTTTTAATAATCTCAAACATCTTTCTTTGGCAGTAAAAATAACCAGCATGTGTTAAAAATCTAGAATTGCTTTTCCCTGAAGAACCAACCTATAAAAAAGTCACTTCAGATCTACTGTACATGTTTATTTTCTTCAACCATATATCCTGCAAATATTCACTTATCTCTACTTGAATCCCTGCCACATCTGTACAATTTAAAGGTTACATCCTGATGGCCTCAAACCTCATCAAAACGCCCATTCCCAAAACAACTACCAGGCATCTCAATCTAACAATCACATCTTCATATTCTGTTCTCCTGATAAAAGGGACTCAACTCTGATCCCCAGATTAATACTGGGATGGAAAACTACTTCTGGGTAAAAAGCAAGTATCACTCATTCTCTTACCCACCATCCTGCCAAGCAGCACAACTTGTATTCCACACAACTTCTCTGAGTCACCATCACCCAAAACATATGGCAGCACTGGGCAGCCGACTTACTGCATTTCCATGCTACTGTGTATTCCCCTTGTCCATTTAACATAACAACTTGTTTATTCAGCTCTCAGACTTAAACCCAGAAGCCTTTTCAGAGAGGGCAGTGACATACATGCCCTCTCTGTGTGTTCAGTGTCAACCACCCACTTGGGGTTGAGGATGGTACAGGCTGAACTTCCTTGGGATTTTTTCCACTAGTTTTCTGAGGTAAGACCGCTAAACAAGCTAAAATATTTAAAACAAAACAGAAGTTGCTTTCATTCACTGCATACCTCCTGATGATATTAGTGTCTCTTATCAACTCTCTCAAATCTCTCCATGTTACAGTCATTTTAAGGAGGGTTGCAAACAAGGGCTTGCTTTGTGATCAGTTTTCCTGAAATTACTTCAAGCAGTTCTGTGAACATCAGCTTGGGTAAGATTTGTTACCTTAAAGGAAAAAAAGGACAGAGCAGGATTACCTTCCCTTAGACGCTCAACCACAAAGGTGAATCCGGTCGTTCGCGGGTGTAAGACGTACTCATATTTTTTAAGTCCATTCTTCTCAGCAAATTCATGACTGCGGGCTTTGGTATTGGCTGAGGAGAGAAGGAGAAGCACCACTTTGTGTTACTGTGCGTGCAGGGCATGGGTTAAATGGAATGATTACACGACAGGAACGGTACAACAGCAGCTCACACAGTACGGATGTGGAGGCAGACACAAGTGTGCTTTCAGTTGGCCATACCATGGTACAAGGAAGAGCCATGTGGATTGCAAGAAAAGCCTTTTTACCCTCGCATTTAATTTGAGCAAATAATCAGCAAACTTTTCATACTTATCAAATGCAATCTGAAATTTAAAAATTAATAGTCTGTTAATAGTTCTCTGTACACTTCAGTACCCATTTTACAGTAAAATGTGTTAATTGGCTCAATTGTGTTTTGGGGTTTTTTCAACTCAGAAGGCACAACATACAGTAATGTAGGTTTGATATTATGAACAGAAATACCTTGAAGTCAGTGTTTAAGAATGTTAAACTTATTTCAGAAAGAAAACATTAAGTAGAGGAAAGCAGTTAATCTAATACATTAAAATGGTATTTTACATCTTCATTCTGAACTTGCCATTTTATTCATCAACCTGTGCTGCACATACCTGCCCCATTTTGATTTTTTGACCAAGCACTTCAGTGTCACAACACATGCCTGCCACTGTACACAGAGTACATGCAAGGCAGCTGGAAAGCAGCACGGCTAAACCCTGTGACAAACGTGTTTCAAACCTCTGGCAATCAAAAACCTCTTGTGAGAAAACCAAAGGCCTTTCAGGGCTGGTTGCTAAGAGAGGCCACTAAGCAAGGAAGACATGGACACCCAAGCAAGAACTTCTGGAGACTGGTGGAGAGGAGGCAATTTTTTCTCCTGTGATGTGCAGGAGGCTCTTCCAAGCAGCCTCAGCCAGCAGCCAAATGGACTTTGCTGGTTACACTCAGTTCTTTATTGTGGGTCCTGCTGTGCCTCCCCTGGGGCCAAAAGGCAATGAATATATGCAATGTTCCCTTGGCAACATGGCAAAAATCAATTTGATCAAATAAGTTATTAAATAACTCATATTTATAAAGTTTTACAGGTGTTTAAAAGACAAAATCCCAGCAACAGATCTATGGAACAAAATCACTGCTTAAGTAATCTATTTTTTTTTTAAAGCAGAAAAAGATTTTTTTAAGGCTGCACAGTTAAGCTTAACAGAGATGGGAGACAAAGTCATGGAAAACATATTCCTGTTTAATCATTTAACAGAAGGGATACTTTAGAGATAAAACCTTCCCTTTACAATCCTCATAATTTTTTCCTGTAAAGGCACAACAGCACGAGTGAACAAATCAACAGCAGTGAGAGATTTCCTTTTTGCAGTAATGCAACATTCTCCCATCTTTCTTTTTTCCCTAAATTACATGACCTCTTTATTTATCAAAAATGCTGGTGCCCCTTCTAAAGGTTTGTCTACCAATTAATAAATGCTATAGCATATCAGTATATTGAATATTTTTTCCCTGTGACCTACTGTTTCCATGCTTAAGAGTGCAGCTTTTTATACGTTCAAGCCTTAAGAATCACTGCACAGATTTCCTGACCATGTGATTTGGAGGAAAGGAAAGCTGTTGCACAGTAGCCAAGCAAGTGATTCAGCAAAGAGGATCCAAAGATTTAATTCTTGCCAAATTGCCAAAACGTACAAATACTTGAAAAATATGACAACTTCAAAAAGCATTGCTAAAATTACAGATGTGTGAAATAGTAAAATTACACTTAGCTATGTAACTTTAATTTATCTTCCCTTGGACATATACATTATGTCTTTAACCACATGGTCAGAATATCTATTTTTGCCTGCTCAACTGCTACTCCATTCAATACTGCAAATGACTATTCTGAATCAGCAAAGGGGGACTCGCTTTGCAGACCCCCACTGCAATGGCAAAACTTGCAAAGTGAGTCATGAGCAAGACTTGGAATGGCTGAAGAGGCAAAAGTAATCTGGTAATTATTAAATGCCCCTCCAAAAAACCAGGTTCTACCTCTTAGGTATACCAGTATTAGCTCAACAACTAAAACTATTTTCAAAGAAATGACACTGATAACCAAGCGTGTTCCTATAAAAAATACCCAAATCAAGAGCTCTTTTCCAGATTCTGGGGTGATTCAAGTAAAATGTTTTAAATTAATTTATCACAAAATTCTTAAGGTAATGTATTGTTGTTTCCACAGGACAGAAGTATCATCTCCCTTCATTTTCTGCATATCCAAGTTTGGTTTTCATTTCAGAAAATTTGCAATCTGCAAATCAAGTCAATCAGAGCTTTGAGACACAAGTGCCATATAAATCTACATAAAGTTAACCAGTCTGAAAAAAAAATTCTAAGTTTTAAGCATCTCAAACTGCACACAGTTAATGAGCACTCAGCAAAACTATCTCTGTGTCTGCTCACTAGCACTTTGCTTCAGAGGGAGCATGAAAATGAACTCCTTGGGTTTGCAAAACACTCCTACTTGTACCGAAAAATAACCAAGGAGTGAAAGGGCACTTATGTTCTCTGAGTAAGACCTAATTGATGCTGCAAGAAAGATCTGGGACCTCCAGTACCCACTGCCTTGAAGTAATCACCTTCAAACTTCCTCTAAGTGCACCTCCCTGTACTTGGAAAGAACTCACAGTAAACATCTGCAAAACATCTTCCAAATTTCCCTTTACTTCACTGCCTTTCTGAAATGTGTGAACAGCTGGACATCAGCACACTGGCCAACACTATTCAGCTATTTCCTGACATTTGTATGCCTGTCTTGCCTCTGGACTGTAAGTTTTATATAACAGAGACTGTTCCCCTCCCCTTTTGCATGACCCGAGTGTAATGGGATTTTACAACTAGAATAATGCTCTCAGCTAATACAACGATCATTGTCATCTGGAAAAATCATCTCCCTCTCCCCTTCCCAACAACTATAAAGCCACAGGTCTTTGTGCATTAAACACTATTTATTACAGCAAGTCACGAAGGTCAATGTGCTTTGATGATATACTCAAAGCAAGGACAGGGCAAGCCTCCACTTTACATAGAAAGTACAAATTATGCCCTTCTTCCCCCTCCTGTAATCTTGGCACTGGAAAAAACCCCAGTTTCTTACTCTTTTATAACTTATGACTAAATGCTCTGACTGCCATTTCATCCAATGTAAGGACCTTCGTGCCCACTGCTGTTTGGGATCCTTGTGCCAGACACCAGGGCCCAAACCTTTGGGGGGAAATTCAGAGCAAACTCTGCTGCTCAGAACCAGAGCCAACAAAAGGCAGAACATGTGATGCTCCCCATTCTATGAAACTTAAGGGGTTAGAAAACCGATCCAGGAAATTAGAAACCCATTTTTATATCCTCTGCAACTTGAGGGAATTCACACAGCAAACGCCTCTTTAAAATCCCTTAATCAATAGACCAGGCTGCACTGTCAGTGCTGCAAAACTTATGCAGATGTCTCACTGTTCCACAGGCCAGTTTATAACAGTTTTAGGTGGAATAATAAAAGAAAGTGAAAGATGCCTAAAAGCTTCCTTAAAAAGAGGAAACATATGTTCTTTTCTCCCAAACTACCAACACAAATATCATCAAGCTGCTCTTGAAACAGGGCCTGGAAATGCACTTGGTTTGGGTCTCCTCAATCCCAAAAGGCCACTCACATCATCTGACTGGCTACAGGTAATGTCCCCTACCACCAAACCCTCTGAAAAGTTGAGCAAGTGTTGCTTTCTAGGAACAAGTATTTTCTTTCTTACACTGTATTTAAGTCAAAGCAAATTTACTCCCCAAGTTTTTGCTCATCATTCCTATAAAGAGTATTTTAATACACTGGTTCTATTTGCTGTTAAAAAAGAATAAGGAGAATAAGTTGTTTTTATGGAAAGCCACCAGTGTCTCAGTTGAGAGTGATGTGGACCATTTCCAGAACTGCTTCATGCTCTGTCTCCTCAGGTCTCACACCAACTTGCCTCTCCTCCCCTGTCTCCTTCAGCTAATGCATGCAGCCTCTCAGAGCATGTTCTTTGGGGTGGTGACAGGGACAACCACCCAGTTTATTTGAGTCTTTAGACACTTCTGCAGAGCAATTATCAAACTACACAAAAATACAAGAATTTAAGGGTTCTGGCCAAAACTTCCAAAACTTTTAACTTTTCTTTTTCTCCCGTGCCATCTTCGGTAAATAATTTTATTACATTTTTTCCCATTTTTCTCCAAATCCCATTTGCTACACTGTAAAATTACTGGAATAGCTGAAAGTCAATACTTTCTAGAAGCACCCCACTTCAAAATTTCATTTAAAACAACTGGAGGAAGTAATGATGCTAACACATTTTCTTGATTTTTGAGTTACAGATTTTAAAGAAGTTAAACTGCTTTTGCTCCTGAAAAGCTGTGCATAAAATGAACAAATCTATTTTTTTAGTACAATTATATTTTTAGGTTTTGAGCTGAAATTTGATATTAAGTACTACCTTTTCCTTTAATTTCACTTGTGATAAAAACCCACTGATAAAAACATGCATGTTCTTCTATGACTTCAAGTACTCTCAAGTTATATTAGTGCCAAGACAGCGAAAGAATAAATGAGTACTCCAAAAGTCTCTCTTACAAAATAAATAAATAAAATCCTCATTTATCTATTAGAGGTTTACATAGAAATGATAAAGCTATATTGGCTCATAGTCAATATTTTAAGAAAAAATGAAGCAATTTTTCTTACTTGTGCTACTTTCAATCTATTCCATGTTAGAGCAACCCCTACCAGTGCTTCTGGTCAATAATTTCTTTGTACTACCAAAGCACATCACATTTACTAGCAAAATTAAAAATCCAACTGCAGTTGATCATTACCTTCTGTCGTCCACATCACAACATTCCTGCCAAAATCTGAACTCCAGCAAGCTTCCCTACTTGATTTTTAGCTGTTCCTCAAGGAAAAAAGCTCTGTGCAATCACACTCTGTCCACCTGTTTGTTCCCCTTAACTTTTGAAGCTATTGTCCCCTGCTAACAAAGTTCATCAGGGACAAGAGATTCAAAGATAATCCAGCCCAGCAGAAGCTTTAGAAAAAACTGGGTGAAGGGAAGCTTCTGAGAGTAGAGATGTGAATAAGGGAGAATCCAGGGCGGGGTCCATGGCTGTTTGTGTGCCAGGGCTCTCAGCACAGCATGCAGAGTCCATTGGGTCACACGGGGACTGGCAAGACGCAGCCACAGCACACGACGCCTCTTGCCAAGGCAGTGGCAAGAGCTTTGTGGAGGAAATGTCACACGGAAGGAAACACATGGAAAAGGAGCAGTTGGTGTGAAGAAAGGACCATGTACAGGAATGCAAACACAAATCCAGAGGAAATGAGGCTTTACCAGGCACAGGGCAACACAGCAACTTTTTTTTCTGTCATTGCTTTCTGAAGAATTACTACAATCAATCTTGTACGGAACACCAAGAAAAACAAAAGAACAGGCAATATGGTGGATTGTATTCCAACTTTCCAGAAGCATGAGACTCATGGTTGCTTTGTTTTCTTCAGGGCTTCAGAAAGTCTGGCTACATGTTTACCTGCTGAGGGTTTCTTTTTAAGCAATTACAATAAAATACCTTTGAGCTTTAACCTTCAAGTACTCCAGAGTGAAAAGATGGCCAACCTATCAGAAATAAGTATATAATTATACAATTATTACCTCACCCCCTATACAATCCCATCTGCAAATACAATGTTCAGGGTTCATGACATTACTATTTCTAAAATTTATTTACGTAGCATCTTCCACTGCAAAGTACTTCACTGTCTTAAAGTCAGGCAGTAGCCCATGTATAAGTACAGTCTTATTTTACATTTCTTTGAAATCTCATTCTTGAATACCTGACAATATTACAAAGAAGAGTAAATCTATCATTGTCACGTGGCCACTGAGAGGATAAAAAAATGACAGCAGCACAGAGCTGCACAGCAATTTTGCTATTCAGTGATGTAGAATATTACTTTTCATTTTAAGCACCAGAGGAATTTTGTTTTCAGAAGTAATTAGCAGTTCTGCCATTTGGTCAGGAAACAAGAGTCATTCCCTCTATTTTTGCAAAATGTTCCCTAGAATTTTGAGCAACTGTTCAGAACAAAACCACAGTTTATTTCTTATTCTAAAGGATGGAACATGAAGTTGCAACAGGTCCTAACATGTCAATAACATAACAGTTTTCTGAAAATACTTTCTTCAAAATGTTACATATATTATGTTCTAGCATGCTCATATGGCAAAAATTTACTGCTTGGTGAGGATTAGCTTGTCAAGGGATTTTTCGCTGTCTCCTATAATATTTTAAAATATATATGAAACAATATTTCCTGTGAAGACAATCAGACAGGGAGAGTGATTTACTTCCACAGACAAGGTCCCAGGGTTTTGCCTATCTCTGTATATCCTTTTATGCACAAATGTAGTATCAAAGTGGCATTCAATACTTGATGGCAAGTTAAGAGTGGTAAACACAGGACAGTTAAACATGTCAGAAGCCAGCACAGCAGTGCCCTATTGTCTCCCCCACCCATCACTCCCTCCTTCCCACTGTTCTGCTTCCTCCTGGGCCGCACACACCCACCTGTGGTGGCCTCAGCAGAACAGCACAGTGCAGCTCTCCACTGGGCATTGTGAAGTTAAAGAGCACGTGTTACACAGGTATAAAGAAGAGTAATTGGAACAACAGAAATATCTTACCAAAGGAAAACAAAATCTGTCAACAACCTGTGTTCAAAAATGCAATTACAATTTTTTTTTTTGGTATTAAATGAAGAAACTTGTTTCCATGAGTTTCTCAGTGGATGGTATCAACAGAATATAGGTAAGTTTAGCCTAAGTCATTTATATCAGTAACTACAGCACAGAGAAAATTCTGTGTTTCCTTAAGCAGCTCTACATTCAGGTGGCAACATCCTCACCACTGTCTTTTGGACTCTGCAGCACAATTGTTAACATACTGTGGCTGTCTCAGTCCTCAGCCAAACTTTTTTTAAAGCTGTAGTACAAAATTTCCTCAATTCTTTAAAAATCTGTTGTCTCTCAGGAATCTTAGATTCCTGTAGAGATTAGAAGGCGTACAAAATTTATGGAATAAATTCCAAACAATCCAATTCTTTTGTACATCTTGAGATGGAAACACCTGTTAGAGAGTGTGAGTGCTCTAAGGGGGTGTCTCTTGACTCCATGAGTAAGATGAAGATTGTGCCTCATAATTTAGAGCTAGGAGGAGACAGTTCCTCATGAATTCAAAGAAAAAAAGTTGAAGTGAGATAATTTCATAGAATCATAGAATGGTTTGGGTTGGAGGGGACCTCAAAGACCATCTCATTCCAACTCCTTGCCATGGACAGGGACACCTTCCACTGAACCAGGTTGCTCAGAGCTCCATCCAACCTGGCCTTGAACACTTCCAGGGATGGGGCATCCACAGCTTCTGTGGGCAACCTGTGCCAGTGCCTCACCACTCTTTTAGTGAAGAAGATTCCATCCTTCCTTCTAACTTTAGATACAAGATAACCAATTCAACAAGAGATATCATGTGCAGCAGTCCAGGAATGTTCAATGAAATTATCCTCTTTTAGGAAGGCTGATCAAGTGATGACAATTCCCTACAATGTGATAGCATCTAAATTCTACACACATACCCATTTTAAGGCTATTTGAAATACAGAAGAAAAAATAGCAGCATATGCTAGTTATTTTTATTATACCATGTCTAGTACTTACTGATGTGGCTTTCCAATAAAATATGATTTGTGAATATCTGCAATGGAAAGTATAGCAAAAATCTTTTAAATAAGCTAAAAATTAAAAGCTTAATTGCAATTGATTTTCTATTTAAAGATAAAACTTATCAAATCAGGCATCATGCTGGAGGCATGAACCACCACAGAACATTCATACAATGTTTTCTTTTATAGGCACTTGAGTCATCTTCAACACTGGTTAACAGCTTCCTAATGATGCCAAAAGATACCTGTATTAAGGTAGATATTTGATTAAAAATTAATACTACAGGGTCAAACTCATCAAATTTACTCCTATGATAATCTCAACATTTGTTTTACAGAGATATTTCCCTTGTAGAGCAGATACAGACTGCTTACAGTGCTTACACGGCCTAAGGAACAAGTATCTCCACGTTCCTCTCTTAAAACATTAGGCAAGAAATCAAATAGAATCATTAGTCCTTTTCAGTCACTCTTTCATAGGTATGAAATGATTTTCATAGTAATTTCACAGTAATTCAGGAAATGGGAACATGCAAGTGATATATTCCAGGTCTTGAAACCCGCTTTTGCTAATGCAGTGTTATGTACAGTACTGACCAATAAAAACAGTGTCAATCATCAGATGCTCTGAAATGTAAGTTATTTCAGGAAGATTGGCAAAGCCTCTCAGTGAAATTACGTTTGTGCCTCTCACATGAATCAGCACGTTTGAACATTTACTATCACTTCTACTACCCATGAGAACCAAGTCTTGCTCCTGCCGTGGACTTCCTTAAACTCTTTCCATAAACAACAAAGAATTTCCATGTTGAACATTCCCTGAGAAGATGACAAATGCAGCCTACCTGTGAGATCAGTTCCTTCTGGAAAGATGAGGAGTTGTAGTGGTTCACGAATGTCACAGAAATAATCCAGCATTTTTTCAAAGTGACTCTTGTCATCTTCCCACTTTCTCTGAATGAAAACAAAGGCTGCAACCTGCATCGCCCAGCCTAAAGTTTAAAAAAATACACCTTTAGCAACATTTCACTCTGATACTTCCACAGTGTCTGTTATTCCAAAGAATTTTATAAATTATGTTAGACACAACATTTTATCTGCTGCCCACCTGTCCTCAACTCTGATTAAGAGCACTTGGTTACCTTGTAAAAAGAGTTCTGGATTGGTAAAAAGAAGAATGCATAAATGCATTCAATATGCAAAACTCAAGTTACCAGAGCAAAAGTAGGGTCAATGCTGTCCTGAAAGGAGGTTGTAGTGAGGTGGGGGTTATCTCTTCTCCCAGGTAACATGCACCATGACACGACGAAATGGCTTTAAGTTGCACCAGCTATAGACTGGATATTATGAAAAATTTCTTCACCAAAAGGGTTGCCAAGCTAGCCCTGGGAACAAGCCACCTAGAGAACTGTTTGAGTCACCATCCCTGGGAGTATTTAAAAGCTGTCTAGATGAGGTGCTTAGGGATGCAGTGCTTAGGCATGTGCTCAGACTTGATGATCTTAAAGGCCTTTTCCAACCTAAACTATGCTATGATTCTCTGAGGTGAAGCATTTAAAACCAGAAAATACCTGTTCCTTTGAGGGCTTTATTACATATACCTCCTTATAATTTTCATTACTCATAGAAGAAAATACGAAGCTTTTCTTTACACTTGATTATAGAATTTTAAAAAATTATGTATATCTATTTTTTGTATTAATATACACAAAGTTTTGCAGCTTGCCATCAAACTGACAACGTAATGCAGTGAAGTAAGTGAAACTGCTGCTGAGCCTGCAGCTCAGGGGTCACACCCCATTATCTTCAGTAAG
This sequence comes from Aleadryas rufinucha, assembly GCA_013397815.1. Lineage (NCBI taxonomy): Eukaryota > Metazoa > Chordata > Aves > Passeriformes > Aleadryas > Aleadryas rufinucha. The sequence goes on along the minus strand of VZTH01007816.1, from coordinate 93,003 downwards.
TATTCTTGGCTCTTTTTGGCACAAGTATATAGTATACAGCATATCACATAATATTACAAGTTCTGTCCATTAGCTCAGACAGCAGGATGAAAAATCAGGGCTCCAGCTTCACCACATGCCTCTAATGCTCCCTTCCTAAACAGGGCTTAGAAGAGCATGACATTGCCTTGCCACCGTACTTGGCGAGCTTGTACCTCATAAGAAAACCTGCAGAGAGATCCTGCACATCAAAGAGAAAACATCACAGCTGCCCATTCTCCTCTCTGCTCACCACCATTCTCAAAGCCTGTTTTTCCTTTGCTGGTGAATTACAGCATGTTATTCTTGCCCTTTAACTTCAGCTCCTCTTTACAGGATTCCTTTATATTCTGTTCACAGCAGTATCTCTCAAGGACCATATGCTAGAAAACTACTTATTAAAGTCACTCATTTTTAAATCAACTTTGTAAGTCAGCCAGCCTGGATAATACATTAACCTGCTGCATTATCTCTTCTATATTGGTTAGAAACATTAATTGTATTGTTAAAGATTTGTGACCTATAATCATGGGGTGAATTCTAATTTTTAAATCAGTTAAACGGATGGAACATGCAAAATTAACATGCCTTCTGCAATCTGGACCTAATGCATCTCAGATATCCAGATAATCAATGATATTCAGATAACTGAATACTAGAAGTGGTTTTATTAATTGAGAAAAGAAATGCCTAGAATGCAGTCTCAGCAAATCTTTTCAAATCTACACACTATATTTGTGAAAACCCTCTGTAAAGGAAACTCAACTTTGACCACAACGTTTTATGTGCATTTATGTACATATCACATTCCCACACCTGCAGTAACAAGAAGTATCAGTACAGCTTTATTAACAGAGGATATTCATGTTTAAAAAAATTGTTTGCAGGAAAAAAATAAAAGGTATATTTTACAGTAACTTTAAAATAACTGATGTAATTTAACTATGCTATCTTTTGGCATGTAATCATCTACTGCTACAATATATGGCACAAAAATGGTGCCAAACTAGTATTTGAAATGGAACTAATCAGGGCTTCATTTCCACACTAGTATTACATAAAGAGGACATCTTCTCATACCAAATGGTGCCCAAGCATTTGGTTCCTCTAGAAGATATGTGGAGATCACATAGAACTGCATCAGGGCAAGTTCAGATTGGATATAAGGAAAAGGTTCTTCACTGAGAGGATGGTCAGTCACTGGAACAGGCTCTCCAGGGAAGTCATCACAGCATCTCACCTGGCAGAGTTCAAAGAGCACCTGACTGATGCTCCTGATCACATGCTTTTGTTTTAGGTAGTCCTGCAAGAAGCAGGGAGTCGGACTTGATGCTCCATATGGGTCCCTTCCAACTTAAGATATTCTGTGATACTTCATCTGATATCAAATTCATAAAAATGGACAATGCAAAGGACAAAATCCCTCTGAGAAGAAACAGAGATGCCTTGAACCATAGCATTTACAACTGTGAGAATGCAGATGCTCCACATGACAGAGTGGAAAAATACAGAGATTAGGAAAGTTCTGCTGTGGTTTTGGTGTTTTCCAATCCTTCTTAGCCCTCAGCCCAGATCTTTTGTATGTTTCACGTAGGCAGGACACTACACCTAAGTTAGTATATGGAAACCTGTACTGTGCTAAGCCATTTTGTTGTGTGGTATCACACATCAGGCCTAAATTATTCAGTCCTTGTGTTCTCATTGCACCAGAGTCTGTAGGCTGAAAGAATGGAAGCAAAAAGCAAAATAAATGCTCACTCAGGAAACCTGCTGATACTTTCCCAGGTCAGCAGCTCCTTAGGAGTGATTTTGGTCCAGGAATATGGAAAAAACTGCCAGATCCCATCCTCTCTCCTACCTTTCTTCATGCAGCACAAGGCTTTAAATTATATCAAAACTTGCACATAAACTCTCTCTAGCTATCACTCTTCAATAGCACTGTGAGCATCAAATTATAAACACCTTTAGCTACTAACAAAAGATGCTGCTTGGGTGACTTGTATTCTACCTGACTAAACTGCATAAAGCAGAGGATATAGTGGCAGTAGTTTCCCATTCCTGCTCTAAGTGGTGGTGTTTTATATGGGCTATGAATAATTTAACAGAGGCAGTAATGTAATGACAGTACGATGTCAGGGAGAAGGAGTGGGAAAGGAGCTGGGAGGCCTCCAGTTTTTAAGATAAACAACAGGTTTGATTTGCTAACCTTTCCAATAAATAACATCCAGTGTTCTGGAAGAATGTGTCTATCTTTAAGTGCTTATCTAATTAGACAAAACAGTTCTGACTGTTCAAATAAGAAGAGATTACCTAAGAGATAGATGACTAAGAGCAAAGGACCCAGGTTTCCTCCCAACTCACCCCAGCACAGAATGCTGGGCCAAGCTATTTTACCATCTATGACAGTGGAAAAATTTCCACATTTGCTCATGCTTCAAGGCCTCCAGGCAACAAAACCATGAAATTCTGATTTCTATAAAGCCCTGGTTCATGCACCAGTGGGGACAATGCCTGCTGTTCACGTGGCTCACCATCCCGCCAGTGTAAAGCAGGAAAGGAAACCCCACACAGATGCCTGCTTTTGAACAAAGCAAAAGAAGCTCTTGCTTTGATTTCCATTCCAGTGTGTCTGCACTGTGCTGCTGCAGAAACAACACGTAACAAGTCCACAGCATGATGTGGGAGCCAAATGGGAATGCATGGGGAAATGGGAGGAATTCAGCTAATCAATGGGCAGAATGAAAGGTTTTGCTAACCAGTAAGATTTATGAATAAGCAGCAGAAGGCAGTCCCTTCTCACACAGCCTGCAGTGAGACTTGCTGTTCAGTTTAGGTCAACATATTGTTCAACAAAATTAAATATATTTTGCTCTTTTTGCACAGCATTTCTGGTTGTCTAAAAGCTCCTGGACAACAGGAATTTTCCTAGCAAAGGCAGCATTTACTTGACTGGGGAAAAATGGTTGCCTTTGGATTTGCAGGTTCTTAAGAAATCATTGATGACAAAAACATAGCAGAGAAACAGCAACGCTAAAGAAACCACAACAATGCACATCAATTTCTTTGCTAAAATAATCTTCTTATAGGGGCCGACATTTTGGATGACTAACATTGCTTGGAAAAGCCTACAAAAAGCATCACACTGCACAGCTCTTGTTCAAAATTGCCAAACAGCAGTGCAAAAACCTACCAGAGAGAATAGCAGCCACACTGACCTTTAAATCAACTTTTCAGAGCTGAAAAATAAACAAGGCGGCTTAAAATCTCTAGGAACACAGAGACGGTAATGATATGTATCCTGTTAGGATATAATTCTACACAGAAAAAAAAAGTGCTTGCACAAAAAGAAAAGCCTGCTACTGAAATAGAGAGATGTGCTGTACATCAGAATTTCCTTACTGCCTTGGGGATAAAGCAAACTCCAGCTTATGCAGGATGAGAATTTGCAGCATTGTATGAAAAATGCTAGCTCCAAGTCTAAAGCTTTTTAAATTCTAAGACCCTGCACTTCTATTTTCCTCACCCCAAAATCCTTTAGAAGAAAACAACACTCAAAGCTGATATTTCTTGAGTGTGTTTTCATTGCAAAGGTAATTTGGAAGTAAGCAGATACCAAGGATGGATGTGGCAATGAACAAAAGAGAAAGAGCTGAGTTGTACCAAAAAAAAAAAGTCTTTGTTTGGTTTTGTATCACAATTTTATGTACATAACCTCAGAAATCAGATATCCCCGAAATGTCACATCTCAAAGAGGGATATTATGGCTGATATTGAAAGCAAACACACACACACACCCCTCAAGAAAACGGTATCTGTGTATGTTACCTGTAGCAATGTAACAGAACTACTAATACTACTAAACCCCCTGCAAACAAATTCAACAAATGATTCAAAACTACAGAAACAAGTAGGAAGGTAAAAGGCACTACTGTGGGGTTTGCTATTATATTCATTCATCCTCTCTCTTTTCTTCCACTGCATTATTCACTGTTTTTCATAGCATTATCTTGGTCAAAAATAAAAGCCTTATTCAGTGTGCCTGAATTCAACAGGGGTCTGGTCCTGATCAGGGCTTTTGAGGCATCAGGGAACCACACATCCAGGCTAAATAAGCGAACTCACTTGGAAGCTCATGATCCCACTGTATACAAATGATTGGGCCCATTAACAGTTTGTTACTCCAAGTGTTTTGCTGCATAAAATTATCACAAGGCAACAAGTATGCAGTTCTGAACGTTCCCTCTTTCAAAGATCTGTGGGTATTGAAAAGATGCTGGCACATAGAAGATCACACAGGAAGCCAGGGCATAAAGTTACTGTGCATATACACTGCTGAGTTTTAATCAGTATAGACTGATAAGCACATTTCTGCAAATTCAATTAGAATTGGGCTTTTTGCTATTGTTCCTATTTCCTAGATAGTTTTATGTCTAAAAGCCCAAAGCAAATTGATTTTTTTTTTTAATTTAATGTAATGGTTTGAGTGCACAAACTAGGAAAATAAAGAAAAAAATGCCTCTTGAAAGAATCTTGAAAAGTACAATCTCTGCTCCTGGCAAGTTTTCTTTAACTGTGCTCATTTCCAATAATTTAGTTAATAGGAGTATAATGAATTGAATGACTACTATCTGATTGGGTGAATTCTTTGAGCAAATTACAAGATAAACTAAGAGATAAAATTCACAAATATAAATTCACAGTAGTGTTCCTTGTTTTATAGTGAATCATCTAATTTAGTCTATTTGTTAATTTGATTCAATCTATTTGTGAGGTGTCCATTTAAAAACCACCATGCTTTTGCTACTGCCTTGCCCTATCAGACTCTGAACATTAATCTACATCTGTTTTAAAATTATTTTTATGGTCATGTCCAGTTTATGTTCAGATTATATATTTCATACATATATATCCCATGTAGTCTACCACGTATTCTACAGAATATCATCTCTTCCAATGTATGTGGAGCCTAAACCTTTTCTTCCTTACTAAAACAATTAACAAACAGCAATGTTAGAAACACAGATTTTCAAGGTAACTGAAGAAAAGAAAAATATTCTGGTCTTGCTCTGATTAGTTAGTTTATCTTTGACTTCCCCATAGTTCTCACACATTTGTTGCATACCAAATTACTCCAAATTTTATGTTCATTTCAGTCACATTCAAATATTAACGATTTCTGCATTTCCTTTGCTCTGCTTCATTCTCTCGTGGAAGAATATAGGAAGTGCCAGTACAAACCCCTGCTTTAGGTTATTGTTTACTTAGAACACAATTAGATGTTTCTTCAAACAAGGTTTGCAGTACAAGATTTCCTTGCCAGGGCAAGAACAATGCTGTCAACAAGCTAGCCTATGTCTCACCTGTGAAAATACAACTGTGGAATCTCCTATAAAGAATATTCCATTGAAGAATTAGTATCTCTCAGCCAAGGAACACACACAGAGTGTGTGAAAGCATGTGAGAAAAACTCATTACAGTAGTAGCAGGATATGTATGTATATAAAGCACCTAGAGATAGACCATTTTCTTGGAAAGTATTCTTTCAATATTCAGTGCCTTAATCGTGGTTCAGAAGGATGCTATTTGGACACCTCTTACTCGAAAATTCGTTTCATTTCCTAAATTGTGCCATTTTTATAGAATATGGACAATTAGATTATTAAATCTACCATTATATTAGTAGTATATATGTAAGTATAGCTTATTGACATAGCTTATATACATTTATAGCATATTTGTAAGTATAGCTACTTACAAAATGCTATAAATGTCATTACGGACTATTAAACCTCTTCAGCTACAGTATCCATCTTAAAATAATACTTTGAATTTTATTTGATTTGATGCATTGTGTAAAATCAGAATAACATCGCTCAAAAGTAAAGTAAACTAAAGCAAAGGCTCTGGGACGGCTGGAAAGTTGCTTTTTCTGATGCTTTAAAAATACATCAATACAGTGAAACAGTGCATGAAAACCTAAGTATTAAAAAAGATGAGTCTTACCCAATACGTATATGGAGAAAAGCCCCATGTCACTCCAAAATCTCCAAAAACATGAAGAAAACAACCTCCAGTTGTTAGACTGTGAGGAAGAACAAGTAGGCTCTACTAAACAGTGTGAGACTCTCCCACAGATGTGTCATCTGAACTGCCAGTCAGGAATGGGGAAAGATTCTACAACGAAATAGCTCTTCCAAAGGCCTGCATCCTCTTCAGATGCTCCATCTCCTCCATGGAGGGCCATGGAGGTAACCCAGCCTGAGGAGCTGAGCTGTACAGGTGCTGTATAACCCACTGATAACAGCAAAGGAATGCAAGTCGGGAAAACACGCCAACCTAATTCTGCTCTTATTTGTTCTGTCAGCTTGGACAAAACTACCTCTCCCTTCATCACTTATTGTTTGTAAAATGGGGAGAATGAAAGAAGTTAGCATCTGATCTCACGCTTTTGAAGTGCATTTTGGAGAGGCAAAAGGGTAGAGAGCAAATGGAGTCCTTGTTATATAGAAAGGATAAGGAAAGTTTAATGGAACACAGGCTAGTTGGCTTTGGTTGTGGGATTTTTTTTTCCCCCGTCAGGGTGGGAGAAACCTATTATGCCTTTCCTGGATGAGACAAGCTGGGAAACAGGCCCCTAAGCTTTTCTTCCCTACAAAAGAAAAAAAAAAGGCATATAAAGTTACAGCCAACTCAAGCTGCATTTCTGCTGCAAAGTAATAATCCTTCATTCCCACTTAAAACTTCTTCAAGAGAGTCTTCACCAGGAATAACTGGTATAATAACAATTGTGCTTGCCATTAGAGAGCATACTTTTGAACTTCTACTTTCAAAATCATGTAGGAAAACAACTCTATGGTAATGAAGTCTGGCAGCTCATAATTGAATTGCTAGAAGACAAAACATCACATCTCAAAATTCTCAGCCTATTTTAATGTAAGATACTTGACACAGGAGCTATACTAGAAAGTTCAGTAGGCTACAGGTTTAATTTTTTTAACTAATACACTCTATTGGTAAGAATTTTAATGTAAATGCAGCTATAGCCTGAACAAAGAAGCTTTATGCTGAAGCATTTTCATCCCTACCTATGGAAGTAGCTGTGGCAGCATGAACACTTCCATGCCAATATAAATGTGCATAGATCCTCCACAGCATGCTGCTTTAGCTATACTCCAATTGAGCTAAGTGTTAAAATTTTCTAGGCTTAGTGACAACAATATTTTACTTCATGGTAGCTGATCCATCATAGCTGTCGGTGTGCATGCTCTTAGCCTGTGGCAAAGGCAGGATAATTTGAGTTGTTTTGCCCTGCTTCATTGAAAACTAAGATGACTCAAATTACTTTGAGCTTGCTTCAGGCAAGGCTCGCACACTTGGACAGCTATAATGGATCAACTGACGTGTAGTAAAAGATTGGTGGGGCTAAGCCCAGTGCTGAAATAGAGCAAACGTCCCTTTTCTTTCCCCTGGCACTTAACTTGAGCCTTTGAGAGCTACAACATGTGAGTGAACAGATCAGTGAAAAACAACGACTAAAAAGCTCCTACATCTTGCAATCTTCTCCGAGAGCAGTGTTAGCCACAGAATAACTTGAATCCAGAGATGAAGATCTGGACAGAGTTACTCAGTTATCTCTGCTCCTAACTACTCCAGGCTTGTCAGCTTTGCTTACTCTCCTCTTTTTTCTTCATCACCTTGTCCTTTCCTTACCTGTTCCTGCCCCAGTCTGCTTCAACTATAATTCCCTCCTTTAGCAGCCTTGGTGAGCCTTTTCAAAACGGGGAAGTCTTCAAGATATGTCCATCAATGGTGCCTGCAACACCTTCATACTTTCCATTTGTACACAGAATTATGATGGTATTTATCTTTTCCATCTGCACTAAGCAAAACTAGAATTAATTTTGTCTCATACGCCAGCCATGTACTGACATTAGTCCCTCTGGTTACCCTCTCTCACTTTTCCATAAATTTATCTGACAGCACTCAAATTAAACCTAAATTTCAATTTATTTTTCACATACATGTTGAGGCACATTTAACCACTAAAATTCAAATATTACTTGAAGCTCATCCAACACATTCAAATTGTCCATCATTAAAACACATACCTCTTTCCAGTGAAGTCTTACTGGTTATCACAGGAAGCCTTTCACAAATGAAGCTATTAAGAAAAAAATTAAAACTATCTCCTAGTCATTATCTTGTCATCTAATACTACTTCGTTGTTCATTGGTACTACTGGAACAGTATTCCACAGCACATTCTGAACATAACTGCACCATAATCTGTATCACTTCCAAAACTACTCCTTATTAGTTGAGAATAGATGAGAATATTAATTGTTCCTATCCATTACAAGTACTGTAGAGAAGTCGTATCATGTCAGACCATGCAGGAAACTGTCAATGCCATTAGAAATTCTCCTTGAAAACTGATACTGCAGAATGTGTCAGTAGCTTCTGATGATGTCAGATGAGAAACTGCAGCAACAGCCAAGAGCAGAGTAGTGCTCCCTCGAGACTCCAGCTTTGGCAAGATGTACTGAAATGCTGCAAGAATGTTTCTGAAATTGAGATTACTGAAATGTAATATCTCTTTTTGAAAACTTTACTGCACACAATTCATCAAGTCAAAGCTACAGTTCCAGGAAGAAAGGACCATCTGTTTTTCTTTGGACTTCTTTTTTTAAAGCTCACCTTTAATCAATGTTAAGGGTTTTTTCCTACACCGGAATGCAAAGAATTAATAACTTAAGAACTAGATAAATGACTCAGTGTGTCCCCTTGAAATACTAAATCCTCTGATTTTAATTATAATTAACTAAAAAATAAATGCCTACTTGTAATACAGACTCATTAAATCTGATACCTTTACACTTTTAACCTACAAAGGGGACCACAAGAACTCTGGATCTATTTCCATTTCCAGCTTTGCCCTTCACCTATCATACGTGCCACTGGAAAGAGTATAATCTCTCACAGACCTATTTTTACACCCAAATGGGAAACTACTTATGACAACAAATGTACTACGCTGAATACAGCAAGGCTTTCAGAGACATGGATATGGAAGGTTTGCATGACAAACCTTATCTTAAAAATAATTTTAAATTTAATGCTTATTTAAAAAACAAAAAAAGCCTTTGAAAGATCACCAAAAAATTGCACTGAAAGAAATATGGCATATTCACTCAAATATTTCTGAAACTCCAAGCATGATTACCACTAGGTCAAGATTTATTAGAAGTTACATTTAGCCAGTGCATCAAACTTCCCTAATCCTATACACTTGACCATGTACAAATAATCCATATAAATATATGAAAAGATACAACTGAAAGACATGATGAAAGCAGCTTGTTGAATTTCCCCAAATGTTACATCTTAAATGACAAACATCTAAAGTATCAGTTACAGATGCAGTGCACTGAAATTGTCTGGTTGATTTCCAAGTGATCTTCCGGCTTTTACAAGCTCATAAAATAAAACTTTTAGTTAAAAACCACAGGACACAAAAAAACAACCCCAAAACCTGACAAACACTTATTAAGGGTCTATCATATAACACAGCATGGCCAAGAGCAATAAGTGGGAGAAATTCAGCTGTCACTGATGAGATTCAGGGTTGTCCTCTTTAGACGCCATTCTCTGCAGTGATCCTGCCCCAACAAACTTCATACAGATTCATCTTTTTCCATCAATCTTCATTTAATCAGAGTCTCACTTTCCAACAATCCCCTAATTACATGGCTATACAGAATACTTTATTTTTGCAAGAAAATGTCACACAAACCACAGCCTGACTGAACAGAGAGATGCATTTCTAAGGCCTCTTTTTAATACACTATGATAAAACAGAAGCTTATCTTTCAGAATTTTAGGACACCAAATCATGGCTTCATTGAAGGATGCAGTTTAGCTGAATTCCCCTCCTGTGATTAATAACCCAACATTAACAGTTTACTGAAAAATAAGATGTAATTCACAAAATTGCAACCAAAGTCCTCAAAGCCCATGTATTGTGGAGGATTCCTGGGGATCTGGCATAAAAAGTGGTTTATAACACTACAGACCTAGGTGTCAGCTCTGCCACCAGAAATTGTCATCCTGTAATGCAAACAACAGGAGCAAATGTCTGCCTGTGTCACCTCAACATCACAAAGTGGAGTATGAGCCCAGAATTTTGTTAGTGGCTTAAGCTGCTACATAAGAATAAAGATGGCATCATAGTCTGTTAATATTGACCTGACACAGATCCATCTGCCTGAAACCACTGATCAAATCTATTAGATGTGCTCAGTTTATGCAGAGAACTGAGAATTGAATTAAAAAAAAAAAGAATCAATCTCTAAATAATTCCTAACACCCTTTCAGGAACCAAATTTTGCCAAGCATAACTTAGCATCCAAGCTCCTGGAGCTGACCTTCCAATTTCATTAAAGGCATTAATAAGCACACAAACAAATGGGTTTTTTTAATAACAAAATGTGTTATTTTTGAAGAAAGAAATCTGTGAATCTTCCCCACTATACTCCTGATTTCATCTTCCATCATTGCTTTAAAAAGTTGCATATGCAGCTGATTCCAAGATTTCAAAACATCTCTGCTGTATAATGAAGATACCTAAATATGTATTTTCTCATTTCCTGTCACATTAAAAGAGATTTGTCTCTTGTCAAGCAAAACTGACCTTAACATTTGGCTGTCAGGGAAAAAAAAGCACATTACCCTATTGCTGCTCTTACTTAAAAGTATTGAATGCAACACAATGCAACAGTAGGAGAACTCCTCGGGATGGAATCCTGCCAAAATTATCTGTTCAGATAAATGGCCTGAAAAAAGGCAATCATAAATAAGGTTACTCTTTCGACATCATAAAGTTGACGCATATCCTGCCCAAGCTAGTTTTATATAAAACAGCAAATAAATCTAAGAGATAAATAAAATGCAGAGATGCTTTTATTTCAGATAAGTCTGCCTATTTATTCAGAAACCATTTGTGCAACAATTTTTGGACTATCTGAAACAATTTCTCTGAATACGTGCAACTCAGATCTGTTTCCAGCCTACATCACTATAAATCCTGATGATTTCATATCCTGCACAGCATATATTGCATAGCCAAGTTCAATTTAAAATTAGTTATTAAAATGAACCATTAACTTTGCAATTGCCTACAGAGCTTTTTTTTTTAATCTTCACAATAGTATACATTGGATAATGAAGAAAGATGCCTGATGAGAGCATTTGCAATGTGGGGTGAAATAGCACCCAAACCACAATGCTGAAAGAGACTGAAAAAACAGAAAATTATTTTTCATCATCTTGAAAAATGCTTTCGGTCTGTAAAGCAGAAATATTTTTACCTACAAGCAACAGCACCACACGTAGTACCTTAAAAAAGAAATGCTTAGGCATGTAGTCCAGGTGTCCTCTGGAGATTTATGGTTTAATCGCTCCACATGCCACATATTTTACACAAGGTTTTTTTAAACACTGAAACAGAATTTAAACCTATGTCATTTAGCAGGTTATGAATTGTGCTGGACATAATTTAAACACACTTTCCTCTCAAATTAAAGGGTTTAGTGACATACCAAATCCTGGAATGCTCTTGAGACTGGATTTGAGACATATTTTTTCAAGTCTGAGGTAGCTGTATCGCAGCAGGCAGTTCCACAGGAACATCCAGTCCATTCGTGTGCGATGGTTCATGATAATGACACTCCTTTCTCCAGGAACAAATCCATCTCCAGTGACAACCACCTTGGCACCACACACCATTTCCAGCAAGGCCTAGAAATAGTATCACAGTATTATGGCTTTACTCCCAGAAGAAAAGCATCACCCCATTAGCAATAAAAATTAATTTGAATTATATAATTTCACTTATTCACTCATGTTACAACTGGTAAACAAACTTCTGTTCTCTAATAAAGCAGCCAGTTTTCCTGCAGTAATAGCTGTTTAATGGAAGAGGAAACAACAATTAAGCAGCCCTTCGTAAAAAGCACTCTATTACCATCACTGCACTCTATTACCATTAAACTTATCTTTCCCCCGGTTTTCCAGGAATACTATCATGTAGGAATACAACTAAGTGAGACAGTATGGATTATAACTTGGTAGGTAATCTGAGGAGAGATTGGCTGCACAAATATCTATTGCCCCCAAGGTCAGGGTCACTGGCAGCACGCTGTCCTACCCAGTCAGCACAGAAAATGAAACCAGCAAAATACCACAGGACCTCTATAGGCCTTAACATAAAAAGGCCTTCAAATTACCTCCTTACCCTCTCTTCCCCATTCTTCCTCAAAAAATAAAATAGAGAAAAAGAACAAACACTGGGGATTTAAATAGAGCTCTAGAAAGTAAAACAACTTCTGTTCATATTTCTGCCAACTCTATGTGTGCCTAGTATAAGCCAAACTAAACTGAAACACTTAAGACCCACCTCACCATCCCATCCTGCTGACTCCCTAGAAAGGAAATAAAATGTGATAGCAGAGTGAGGAAGGGGAAAATTTCTTACATCACAGAGGTCAGGGTCAGAGTTTCCCTCTTGGAGTCCAACTGGTAAAACAGCACTTTATTGTTTGGAGACACAAATCAAGAACCTGCTTCTCCTGACTAAGAATGTAGAGAGTGTAAGAATAGAAAACTAAGGCAGACAAGGTCTGAGCCTCAAAATGGTTAGATGCAAAATCTTTTTCAGACTCCTCTCCTGAACATAAATCCCCAAGATTCTTAAAAGAATTCTTTTCACAGATATAGTAAAATTATTTTGGTTTAGCTCTAGTGTGGGCTACAAATCAAACTTCTAGACTGCAAAAGTTATCATAAACTAGTTCTAATAACCCAGAATTATAAAGCCCAGGCAACTAATCAAAGGAAAGACCGGTATCAGATTTTGGGGAGTTTGAAATTATAGAAAAATTTGAAGACAAACGAAGAGTTTATTTTGTGACACTATCAGTACTCAGTTAAATTTAACCATGAGAAGAAATAACAATCTATTTCCTTTACTGGTGATTACAGCTGCCCTCCTAATTTCACAACAAAAGTTTTAGAACAAGAAACAGCTGAGGACCCTTTAAAACACACAAGGCAGAAACAGCAAAAGCAGAAACCATTTGATATACAATAAGGATAAAACTTCCCTTATGCCACAAGATACATACTTCTGCACACCAATAGAGCATTTTACTTCAAAAAAAGTTAAATCTCTAATGGCCTAGAAGAACAAAGTCCCCCCCACTTTTAGAGAAAGGAAGAAGAGACAGATCCCAAAAACATTGCCTCTACTTTGGAGCAATTTAGGGAAGAGCTTTGTTACTGATTTCCAGACTCATATAGCTGTAAAGTTGATGTATTATAAGTGAGGAATACCTACTTTCTAGGGGAAACTCTTCTTTTTCACCTGAAAACATTTATCTCTAATTCAACTACAGGGGCTAAATTCTAAAACGATTAAGCAACAGAACAGTGAAGGTTGACAACAATGTACCAGACAGTGGACAATTTCCCTAATAAAATACTTGGAGCAGAGTCCAAAGAGTTTACAAGACAACTCATTTAGAAAGTTTACAGTTTTAAAAAACCTCCTTTTGTTTAGTAGTGTTTCACCTACTCTTCTCTGTATCTGACTGACACTGGATGAAGATGTCACAAAAAGGCCTTTTCAAGCATAAAATTAACACACAGCATTAGCTGACATATAAATTTAACTGTGAAAGAAGAGGAGGACTGTAAACAGGCACACAATTTACAACACTGAGCTAAACCCTAAGTCTCCACAGATAGTGTGTTAGGGCTTGTTTAGACAGAAGCATGAATAGCTTTAAAAAACATAAAATAAAACCCAAAGTGTTAGTGAGCAAGCTAAATTGTGGGATTATGGACAGTTGCCACTTACCACAGGGAGCGTGAGCCAAGTGGCCACAATGCAGTCGGTGATCCAGCGGTACCAGGCTGGTGAGATAAACATCAAAGGCAGAAAAGGGCCCAGCATGAATATACTTCCAAAGAAACTTCCCAAGAATAGTGCAAGTGCGAAGTACATCCCCTTCCATGACACCATGGCTCTGAAAAACAGAGTTGGCATTATGTTAGAGAGACAAACTGAAAGTAATTACGTAATTCTTCAAGTCCGCAAGCCCGGTTTGAGGTAATATTCCTCCTTTTCTCCACGGCTAACAACACAGGACAACAGTAAATACAACCAAAATGTTCTTCTTCCCAAGCAGCAGTAAGAGAAGGACTTTAAAAACACAGTGATTTGTAAGGTGAACTGGGATATTAAAGGGGCCATACAAGTATCAGCTACATCATAATTTCCTCCCATTACTACAATATGTAGTTCCACTCAAAAACCTTCAGCAAGCCATTTTTTATTATCCAAAGGTACAAAAGGGCTATATAAGAGAACACCACCTACATTAAACTTTTCGGCCACTATCTTTGTCTGTGGTGAAGTACTAATGTTACCATTTTCTAAAGACAGGAAATTTTGCTTTTCTATTTCTCCATCCCACTTCTTCTTGCTAAACACAGCATTGCAGAAACTCATCTTCCCCATCTAACAAGGGTCTACATGTGACCTCCCTCACAAACCACTCAAACTTGGCAAGACTGAGCAGCCCTTTCAAAGACCAGTTCCCTTTTCATCCCAACAGGGCAGGCAAGCAGTGGCTGAAACCTCCCGACCCACCCTGGCTTAGAGCTCATCACTTTTTGAAGTCTGCTGTACTTCAACTGCCCTTATCAGTTATTTTCCAACTTGCTGCACCAAAAGGCCAATAGCTTCTGGGTTTTAAGGCATAGTCTAGACTTGAAATATTTCAGTGTCTGTGCTATCAGCTACACTCTCTTATTATAAATTGAAATGTACAGTACACTGAGCTTCTTAGTGCATTATGGCAGAACACTCAGCAATCCTCCAAGCATTTGTAATAGCTACGGGCTTTCACAATTTAGCAACTACTACCAGCTATGACAAAGCGAATGTGGAAACATCAATTCTCTAAATTAGGGCCTAAAAATAGACTGTTTTCATCTATTTAGGACTCGGCCAATTGTTTATAAAATCAAAGGTTAAGCAGAAGTCACTTTTTAGTCACTTTACTGAATTCCTTTCTTCGACAGGCTATTTTAGAAATTCTAAGAGCTCAGATAGACAGGACTTCAGGACAAGAAAAACAGGAAGCTGGTGGGTTTAATTTTAAAATGAGCAACGGAAAAGTAATCCATTAAACCTTGTGTACTGTAACATACATGATTTATCTCAAGCATGTTTTGCACAATGTCCATAGCAATGATGATTGCACAGCAAAGTATTTGAGAGTCAAGAAATGGTTGCTAGTAGATTAAATTTCCTTCTGCTACTTCATGTTGACAAGTAACAAGAAAGTAGCTTTACTCTGAGATACTTCTAGGTTTAAACAATTTCTTAAACTCTATGGTATTTGGAAAAAGGCTGAAACGAGAGGCCATGCAAATTTGGTAATGTAAGAAGGATATAGGAAGCTGTATTTAACTTGACTTCTGCAGCACAGTAAAACAAGCAACACTAAATACAAATGTTTGTTGATAGCTGTATCAGAAAGATTTTAACACAATGAAATTTGAATTCAAACAAATACATATTATTTATATGCTGGAGTACAGAGCTCTCTCCTTTCTGCCAAAAGCAGGAACTAAATAACCACGTCTACATATATGCACGCACGAAGTAGGATCAATTCTGACACATCACGGGAACCTTGAAGAGCAAGGTACTGAAGGAAATATTCCACCTGACTTTTTCTATTTGTTATTGCAAACCTCTGTGGGGAAAGTCCAAGATAAAGGCAGAAGAGGACAAAAAAAAACCCCAAACCAAAAACCCAGAAAAAACCAGGAACAACAGAACAGGGGTGGAGGGGAAAGCATTAGCTGCAGCAAGACCAGAAGAAAAAGCCTTGACATCAAGATTTGAGACCTACTGCAAAAGGCAGCAGACAGAATTAAAACTCTATGTGCTTGATCTAATCAGGCATTTTTTGAGAAAAAAATATATCTAAACAACTGGAAACAGCTTTAAGACAGGTAAAACCCACTAGCATACACAGAACATGAGTTTGTCAGGCTTCAGCCAGCTGCTCTGGTCCTCTGCGAGGCTCTCAGAGCCATCAGTCAGATGCAGTGACATTTGCCAGACAGACACCCTGGCTCCAAAAGGCTGCCAGACAACAGGGATGGAGAACATGCTCCAGTTCCAAACACCTGACTGCTGCACACAGGTACCCCCAGAGCTAATGAGAGGAAACACTGCTCTGTCATTCTTCTATGCTCTGTCATTCTTCTAGACTCTTAGAAAAGCAATGTGGGTCATTTATTTAGGGCCTGTCCTTTCCAGAGTTTACACTGGTCCTTCCCTCAAATTATTACATACAACCAAAGATTTAGGGAAAAAAATTTTGTTGTATTTTCTGTGAAAGACTGTCTCATAAACACTTTTTTTTGTTTATTTGTTTTAGATGAAAGTATCTGAGCTATGGAAAAGTCCTGAGGAAGTTCTGAATTTCCTCTTCTTCAACCGGCACCCAGAAGTACTTTCTTTTACATTCCAGTGTATACATTATAAGTTATAGTGCATTCCACTGGGTTAAACACTCTGGTGTTTATTTCTAGACACAAAAGATACCATGTGTGTTTTCAATCAATGCCATTTATCACTCTTAAAGCCACATTTTTAGTGTGATAAATACCGCATTTTGCTTACTGCTTCTATATAACACATTATATATCTTTACACACACATTTACCTGGAGTAACGGATAGACTGTGACTTTGTCTCTGAATTACCTCCACCACAATGAAGGGGAGAAAGGGAGAAAGTTCCAGCAGCTCCGACTAGGAGTGCAGTGCACAAGTTTGTAAGGGTTTGTTGCTGGGTTGGCACACAGCTGGGCCAGGCCGGGCTCTGCACACTTGGGCTGTTGTACCCAGTTTACCATTCCACACCCCTACCATCAAAGACAAGAGAGAACTGACTCTATTTTCACCCTTCTGCATTCCTCAGCCCTTAAATACCTACCTGAGAAACAAACTGTCCCTAAGATATGTCAGCCATCCCAAATCTAACATCTGCATTCAACAAGTAACAGCTACAAATCAATGCAAAATACATGCCTGCAACCTCAAAACATGATTAAAAACCAGCCAAAGGAGGAGTACTCAATAAGGACTTGGAAAATGATCTAAAACAAATGTGAAAAATCTCAAAACAAAGAAAATTGGAGCTGACTCATGTCAGAGATGAGACACCCAAGAAATGAATTACAGGATTCAACAGGAAGCTGAATTTTCAAGCATTTTCAAAGTACAGAAGTATTCCCATACTGCTGCTGACAACTGTGTCTTTCTAATGCAGCAATCACCCTCAACACTGGATTTAGCATGATGGCCTTTATATATCTTAAAGCCACTTTCCATTTGATGTGGATCAGAGCTGTGGAGAGATGGCCAAAATTTTTTTACAATTCAGACTGAAAGCTGCAAACAGTGATAAAGACAGCACCCTCATACTGGGCTTGTAGTTCTTCATCTATTTCGTGGCAGAACTCCAAGTTATTGGGGTACTGTACTTCATATGTTCTTGTTGCCATAGCAGAAGGAAAACATGCCCTTGTCTCCACGTAACTGGAAACAATAATTCTTTAAATACAATTTTTGCTTTCTATTTCAGTTAATTTGAAAAATTCTTAGCTACCAGGGGACAAAATACTTTCCCAAACAGTTTTTGTAAACTTCATTTTTATTAGAATATTTACTTGAAATTATTTTGATACTCTATGCAAACAAAACGTTTGCATAGTAACATAAAGCAAAGGTACCTTCCTGTGATTGGATTTTGGATTGTTCTGTTTAACAGCTAAGTGCTTTTATTGAAGGTACAGCTGAAATGACAAGACAAATCACAGCTTATTGTGATGATGATGATGATTTCAAAAGATTTTAAACAGCCTGTTCTTTACAAAACTTTTCTTCACAACTGCTTCTATGGCTTGTAAGTGGGCAAAGGATGCAAAATAAGTTTATCTGGTAAGAAACAAAAAAGTTCCAAACTTAGAGATCTAGAAGTTTCAGCATAGTCAAGACTCACCACACGATTCACGTTTCCTTAACAGCTCCTATCTAATTTGAAATTCTTGTACAAACTGGTTAATTCATCTTCCAGGTTCAATATAAAACAAGTTTTTAGCCTCAGCATAGCATTGAGCAATACTACCTGACAAACAGAGCCAGCTGCCTGATAACTAGAGAAATTTTCAAGCACTTACTGCTATGATGTGAGCAAATCAGGCTTTATTACACCATTGAAAAAAATAAAGAAATGCTCTTCAGTGCCAATAAAACAACAGTGTATGATCACTGGTCAGCATGTTTCCATTCAATCAGCACGGACAATAAAACTGTTCATTAGTCTTAAAAAACTGAATGGGGAATACTAGGAAGTGGATTTAATGCTTCTTCCAGTAGAAAAGGTAAACATCTTCAATTAAAATCCAGCAGAAACTCACACAGCCAGCCAGTGATGCCTCTTCTCTAACAGTTCTGCAAAAAAAGCCAGCACTTAACTGACTTAAACTTCTGCATTTCCTCCAAGAAGGGCAAGTGAAACAGGTGAGCTGGAAATTCCAGCTTCCAGATTCAATTTTGCATTCAGAAACAGAATTTCCACATTAGAAAATGAAATTTGCACAACAAGTTTTAAAACCTTTGATCTGGGTGATGTAAATTGAAGTTCCAGGAGGTGGGCAACAGGGGAATAAAGTTTGGCAACTACTTAGGTGTCCATTAAACAAACCAACAAATGAATGACCCAAACTTTCACTTGTCTACTGTTTTTTTAGGTTGCTAAACAAAATCATCTAGACTAGAGAGCAGGCAGATGGACAACCCTTCCCAGCTTTAGTGATGCAAATAATGAGAGGTCTGAGCAGGTGCCCAAGTGACAAAACATCGGCCAAGCAAACAAAGTTTCAATGGAAATGACACATCCTAGCAGAATGTTTCAAGTCCAACAAAATCACCACGCTGTTCTATATGAGCATTTTATGGTTTTATTCCGTAACAGCATTTCAAAGGAAATTTTTATCAATTCTTGCCCCAGAGAAAGAAACTAGTTTCTGTGTAGTAGCATATTTAAAAAGAAACTTGCTCGCAGCAAGTTTGTGTAGACTGACTCAGTTGTACTTCCAGATCTACAACTCACCCCATCTCTTTGATCACATAACTTCTCACTTGTGCCTCAGTTAAAAGAACTGCAGAAATAGAAGAGGTTCTAGGGGAAGCAATGGCAGAAGGAAGCTGAATTATTAATTGCACGCTAATCAGAAGTCCACGCAACACAGGCAAGAAGCTCCATCAGTCTCCACAGAACTCTTTATGAACTACATTTTATTTCTGATTCTTCTCTTGGGCACTTGAGTATTTTAAGGAACATACAAATATGGCACAGATCACTATCACCGAAAAAATATGTGAAGAAACAGGCACTTGACCACTAAAACGACTTCCTTTTTATTCAATTCTTGCATTTAAAAACCTTAAGAGACATATGCATCATAAAACAATATAGGATAGGGCAATAAAAGGTAATTATAATCACAAGCCACACCCCTGACAGTACAGCAGATATTAGCTTACACATGCACAAAAGTAAAATACTTAATGAGCAATTTCCGTAAATATTACAAATAAAATATGATTATTGCTGCATCTTAGAATTTATTATCTCTTTTATTTGCCAAGACTTAATCTGACTATTATAATTCAATAAAAAATTTAATAGAATATTGAATTTGCTCTTCCAAGTAATTGTGTCTTTCCAAATGCAAAAATCCTGGCTGAGATTCTCTGCAGTACAGCCTTTAGATACTGTAAGCAGATAATTCAGTCAGGGTACAGACATCAAATCAGTCTGATGCTTTTTCACCCTCATTTACCTGTTCTCTTTCCACTGTTGCTCCAGACAACCATTAGACCAATAAAGCTTGAATGAGAGCATGAGCTAAGGTATTTGAAATCATTTGTAAGAGGGTATCATGCAATAGCTACGGCTGCTTCCTGAAAAAAAAAAAAGAAACAATGATTTATGGCAAAGTACCTTGCTTTTATTCCTTACTACAATCAGAAAATCTAGATGAATTGATAAATTTGCTGTAGGAAGAACTGCACAAGAGCTTTTACTCCCAAAAGCTACCTCATTTTTTTTTGTTATGCATATTGCACAGACACAAATAATTTTGAATTACTTCTTCATGGCTTTCCATGCATTGAGCTGTGCTCTGCACTATCCATCAAGCTGCTGGGGCCCCACAAGCCTGTATTAAACAACAACCAATATAAATAGAGTGCCCTGGCTGACAAGTCATCAAGAATAGGTTTGGCAGATGAAAAACAGCTGCTGTATTCCTCCCATCCCATCTTTAAATAAAAGAAACAAACAAAAAACCAACATAACCTTGCAACAAACATGGAGCAGTGTCAGTTTTAGGGGTTTATTAAGGACTTTATATAAAACCTGCAGGTCAGCTCGAGGCCCAGTCTGTTTTTCAAAAAAGTTACTTGTGGTCAACAGTCGGCAAATCTCAGTACTCTGGTTTTCAAAGGCTACAGCAGACCAAAAAGCTGACCAACACTGATGGATAACAAATCCAAGTGAAAATTATGAAAAACAGATAAAATGTACCACTTCGTAATTGGAGATGTTACAAACAAACCAATAAATCAATTTCTTATTCCCCTGCATAAGAGCACCCCAATGCTTTAGTTTAGAGCTATTCTTGGTGGGAAGGGGTGACATTTATAATTTCAGAAGTATCTATTTCACAATAAAATCCTCAGTGGGGGAACAGAAATAAAGGACTTCATGCTGAAGAACAGTTACTCAAATAGAAAACTAGTAGTTTTCAGAGGAGTATCTTTAAATCTCTGCCACTGGCATTGATCTAAAAATCACTCTCAGAGAAGGAGACACTCATGAAACTTCTAATGGCTTTTTTGCCCTCATCAAGACAGAACTTTCTCATCAGGTTAACAACTCAGAAGAAATACAGGAAAGGCACATGAACAAAACTCATATAGCCTAGGAAAACCAGCGACTATCACCAGGACAGTAACAGCATGACAGCTTACGCTAACTCATATTATTCAGAGTGCAATTATGAAAATAAAGAGGGGGGATGTAAAAGCAGACTTTCAGAGGCCTTAAGCAAGGTAGCCAGCTTGGAAAAAGTTTCAGTGAGAGCCCTACATTTGTGACCATCCTTTACAAAAACCTCTCCCCGTTTTAAAACAGAATATATTAACCCAAATAATTCCTCCTTTTCCAGCTATAATATACGCTGCAAATGAATTTGATTCTGGATGGATATTACTGCAGCATGGTTTGTTTTTCTTACCCAGTGCAGCTTTGCTCTTTTTTAGTATCTTTTATACTGTGACAGTCATCACCTATAGAGTAACAACAATTGCTAAACTACTTTATTCCTTTTCTCAGTAGCACATTATATACTACAGAAGTTCAGCAGGCCCCATGCTAAAAATCCTAACAGCAAACTTACTGAAGCCAATGAGTTTCCACCTAAAATCAGCTGCAAGATCATCTACTCATAATTGTTAAATGGCTGAAAAGAAAGACTAGACATTTATCCTCATTTGCCCACCATGTAAGTCATTCTGGCTCAACAGTACTTAGACAAGAGATGGAGAACAGCACCTACCGACAAATTTATGTCACTATTTTTTTAAATAATAATAATAAAGATAAATTGCTATTATCAATGGAATATAACCCTGCCAAGCCTCTGAGTCTGTGCAACTGCCTCAGGCTTTTTAAAATGTATTTCCAAGACAAATATCAAAGAAAAAAACCATTTGCAAATAATGTCAAAAATGTTCTAGCCATTTAATTGGAAAATTCCATTTGAGAACTTGAAATTTTGCAGGGCTGCCTTTGTGTCAGGAGTACACAGCACTCTGAAGCATACTTACACATCAGCAAGTATCACAAGTTTATAACAACTTTAAAAGTCACATAAATTGTAGTTTTCTAGTGAGCTGTGCTTACAGGCTGGCTGCTTTCCAAGGTAAGCATAGAACAAACAATAGATGGGTTACCTGGCAGGCTCCGAAGCAAAAGAAGAAAAATGCAGCAGTTCTGCAGAAAATTTATAAATGTTTCATTCCCACTAGAAGCAGCAGAAAGAGTTTATATGCATTTGCTCCATTTCTGGACATGAAATCCTGTTTTCAATCTATTAAGTTTTGGTGTAGATCAATATCCAAAGCATAGCCAAAACCCATATGTTGCCAAACTACCGTCCCACTAATAATCTAACTTCTAAATAATAAACTAATAATCATATTTCTGCTTCAGGACCCTACAGTCAGAGATGGAAGATCTGCTGTGCTTTTCAGTCTTCCAGACAACAGCCCTCACATCTCATTTGCTCAGCTCACCAGCAGGATCAGTCAACAGCATATCTGGCTATTTCTAATATTACATTACAAACCACTGCTGTGAAGGGTAGCTTTAACCCCATCTTCAGCTCTGTAATTCCCTCTTTCCATCAGCTACAACGGGAAGCTTTTCTGACAGAACTCCGAAGGGTCGTCCCCAGGGCTTCAGGTGGATTGAGGTCTTCAAACCCATTTCCAGCAGAGAATTTCAGGGTGTAAACCATCGGTATTGTGCCGTGCATGGGTGCAGGGGTGCCTGGGAAGACGCACCACTGAGTTGGTCCATCTGTACTTGCGCTAATGAAGTGCCGTGGCTCAGCGGGGATTCTCACGGCAGCAGCCTGATGCAGACATGTTGCCTCTGCTTCCAGGGCTACTGAATCAGATTCTACAAAACAATTTTCTTCAGACTTAAATGCTCTCAAAGCCAGAAAATGCCTCATCAGTACAGTACAAGAAAGCAACTCATGTTCCTTGTTAAAGCTGAATGGCTTTGGTCCCTCAAACACCTACAAAGATATGAGTGATTATTTGATTCTTACTTGCAAATTTTTTGGCATTTAGATGCAAAGGATCCAGTGCTATTGACAAATGAGTAACAAAATGTTTTGCATGAACATTTATCAAGGTCATTTTAGCCTAAAACAAATTACCAGCATAAGAACCTAAATAAAGTAATTCAGTGCTGAGACAACCGAGGAGGTTTATCTGCCAGCGCTTATGCAATACTTTACTAAGCTGCCAAAAGACAAACAGAAAAAAAAAGCAACATCTAAGACTACGATTGTTGGCTTTTTAGCCTTTTATTATGTAAAATAGTAGCTCATTTGAAACAGAAACTCAGTTTCTAATAAAGTTTGCCAGAACTGGAAGGAGCTTATAAAAATAATTAGAAGTGGTTTAATAGGTGCTGCATTTCCCATCACAAAGACCAAGTCCATGTACAGTAAGAATGAGTTTCAAGTCAGCTGCAAACACATTTGGCAGTTGCAGATGCTTTAGACAGACACGCTGGGGCAGACACATTGATGCAAGGCAATCCAAGAACAAAGTATACATGAAATAATTACAGAACAGCAAGTGACCTAGTCAGGGAAATAACCTATTACAGCTACTCAGGGACTACTAGATTTTACACACGTGAGCAATGCTCTGGCTTAAGGAGAGCTACTAGGAAAAAATGGGTGGAAGAAGGAAAGCCTGCAAGAGCTACAGATAAAGAGCCTCCCAGCAACATCTGGGGCATTGTTACAGACCAAGTGATCCCCCTTCCAGTCTCTGACTCAGTACCACTGATGTTGCTACAAAAATGCCTAAAAAGCTGAAAAGTGATAGGGGAAAGAAACAAAAAGACAGAATAACTTTTAAAAGACCACTGAAGAAGAAAAAAAAAATTGTTTGGATCATTCAGAAAACTACACTGCTCATACCTAGACAGTGAGAGGCCAAAAGAGAAATAATACCCTGATCTATACCAAAGCTATCATGTAGAAGATAAAGGAAACAGGTGCCAAGGTAGTAATAGTCTAGCGAAGGTTATTTATTGGTATCCCCTCTCCCTCTTAAAATAAATAACAATAAAAAAAGGAACTGAAGAGGAAATACAATGACTCAATTTTTGCACTAGATAAATCTTATCCAAAAAAAGGAAGATACTGTCTAAATCTGGGTCTGCAGGTCATGCTAGCAGAAATAACTAAATCGAGAATCTTCTCACAGCAGTTTTTATAGTCATGAAACATGTTTAACACCAGCCACATCTAGACTTTTCTTTAGGGCTAGAAAGATTTAATGATCTGCCAATTCATTATAAGGATTTTTTTTCATTTTTTTTCCTTTTTCTCTTTTGCTACAAGAATCTCTTCCAAAAAGACCTAGTATTGTCTCAGTTATTTCCAAGTGGGAACACACCCTGGTGTGTGCTTCCCCTTTTACCAAGGGCCCTGACCTTTCAGGAAAAAGATTATACAAAAATGCAGAATTCCTGGAAAGAATTTGCTCCTTCTGATAAGCACAGTAACATCACAGAAACAGAAGCAAGAACTCACCTTCAAGGTATAAAACATGCTCATTAGTAAGTAACTGGGCAACTGACTCAGGATATATGTGAGAAAGCACGCACATCTTTCTAGTTGCATTTGTAGAAGGATTCTCAAATGTAATCACAGCTCTTGAAATGCTTTTAATGAGTTCATTGCAATGGGCACTGAGGAAGCGATATTTTTATTGGAGAAATTATAAATGATGGACTTGTCAAAAATAGTTGCTTATGACATTCCACTTCCCTCTCTTCCTCATCGGGTTGAGGCTTCTCTCCCTGTGTTGTCTGAAAGTAAACACGATGCTGAAACTCTCAGTGTGGTTTCAAATAATCACAGGACAGTAAGCTTTTACTTACTGGGACACTTTGCATTCAAAGACTACAGCCTCAAGAAAATTACTCCACCTCAGGTATGACTGCAAAGCATGCTCAAGTCAAGAAAAACCATCACAAACACAGGTACAAAGTTAACACAGAAATGCCAGCACTAAAAATAAGAGCATTGACTATGAAATATTCTTATATTCCAGAGTTAAGTGAACATTTTTCATCTGAGCAAGGAAAAAACAACTGTATTCTCCTACACTGAGATGTTCAGCTCTGAAATATGTTCACCAGCAAGACCATCAAAAGCAGCTTGATAAACAAGAGCAAGAGTAATGATAGCAAATGATGCAACACAGAGATCAAAGACCTGAAATTACACAGTATCACTTGGAGCCTATTAAAGCCATTCATTTATGCTAACATAAGTCAATACATAGAAACTATTTAGAGAAACTGTAGTTGCATAATCTTCATCAAGTAAGGGACAGGAAAATTGTTCCAACCCTTTACTAAAATGTTATGAATTAATTAACTGGCAGCTGGGTCAACTTACTGTCTTTCCCAAAGGCATAAACCCAAGATAACATGCAGGGATGCTCTTCCAAGCTCATGGGCAGAATGAATAGTATGGGAATTTCTTTTCTAGTGGAGGCATCAAATGAAGATAACTCACTCCTATGTCTTAACTCCTACTGAGCAGGATTTTACAACTAATTCTCCACAATGGCACAGAAATAAGAGCCCCAGTGACAAGCAAGGTCTTGCTCTTAATAGCTCTGACTTCTCCCCTCCGCCAGGTCGACCTTGAACAGTGACTGAGGCAGTAACATCTCTGAAAAAGTTAGCTGTGATTGTTATGCTAAAAAATCCAACTTCCACAGGGGAACATACGTGGATACTTCTGAGTGCTTCCACTCCTAACACTAAATATGATTTCTTGTATATACTTTGATCTGAATTTATACAGAAACACTGGCTTCCCATGAGGGAAGTCATGTAGTCATCTTAATATGCAGATGGCCTTAAAAGCTCTCCTTAGAAATGCAGAGAGCATTATATTGTTTTATTTAAACATTAATGCATTTTTCATAGTTTAAATAGAAGATAAAGTTTGCAACTTCAACCTGTATCTACAAATACGCTGTGAGAAAAAATCCCTGGCTGTTACAGTATCAGTTATATACCCGGATTAACACAACTTAGAAGAAGGCTATAATTTCTCAAGGCTAAGACATATAATTTTAGATTTTACGTAAAGTTGCTTAACATTCAAAACTTTCTTCTCACACAAATCATTTTCACCTGCTCCTGCTGTTGCTGCAGATGAACATCCGGGGAGAGAGGACAGGAAGAACCAAAACAACACAGCGTCGGCGATGAAGGAACACACTATGTCAAAGGGGAAGCCTAGAGCTATTGGAAAGCCCTGTACTCCAGTTAAGCAAGGCAAAACAACATGCCTTCTAACAAAGACAATTTAAAACCAATTACAACCCAGAAGATTAATGTACTGACTCAGACATAGATGAGCCTGAGTTTTCCACCATCCCTATTTCCCAAGAATCCTTGACTAACTCGCGGAAGGAGGGGTAGAGTAAAAGAATTTTCAAAATGCAGTAAGGAGAAAATTTGAAAACAACTTGAGGAAACATGGATTCCTGCTGAGCACAGAGTTTTCAACAACAACTAAGATTTATTATATTGAAATTTTTTTCCAACATAGATACAAGCTACAACAGCGTGTGTTTCCTTTCCAATTCAGCCACAGCTGAACATTTCACTGAACCATTACAGTAAGAAAAGAAACTTTCACAACAACTTTAAGAAGCTCTCTTCTTTTGGGATCAAACAGATATATTATTAAAGTAATGCCCATAAGAGAAATCAATCACTGGACTAAGCGATGTCAAGGATTGCTGGGCAATTAAATCCAATTATTAATTTTGACATATTGATGAGAACTTCAGAACAGAGTATTGAGGAAAATAAATTGAAGACAAATGCTCATGAAACGATTTTTTGAGTCTTTACTTTCCCTCTGCTCTGGATCTAGATATTAAGAAATGCAAGCAACCTTCTTCATCAATATTTAGAGAAGTTTTATGGGCAATGCATACAGTAAATTCAGTTTTAAATAATGCTATTACTAGCATATTTACTAAGCAGTCAAAGTTTTCTTTTGTTTGTTTGGGGGTTTTTGCTACAGAGAATTGAGAACAGACAAAAAAAGTGACACCTTTGAGAATTTCTGCTGTAGAAGGTAAGCTAGCAATAGTCACCAAACCAAGCATTTTTAGATCTTCCCCCACCTTCACTAGTTTAATGATATGACAATATAACACCCTTTTCAAAGAGAAATACATAACCAATGTAACACAAACCCAATGAAATAACATAGCCATATAAACTCTGTTTGGAAAAGCAGCTGACTGATCAAACAGCACATGGGTAGCCCTCATTAGTCCCAGTGTGTGCTGCTCTTTTGATTTGTTTCCATCAGGCAAAGGATGTCGAGGTAAAGGTACAGTTGGTTCTTTGAAAGGAGTATCATTAAGGGATAAAAATTAAAATTTCAAAATACCAAGGTTTTATTACAGAACAACCCATTTTCTAACAACATCAGATGAACATTCCCCATTATTTCCTTACAGAAAGGAAAACACTTTTTGTAGAATACTACAGACTTTTACAATCAAATAATCTTTATTATTTACACAAGTCACTTTCAAAATCACTCCTTGTAAATCACATCTAATTCTATTATTTGGTTTTATTTTATCCTTTTTTCTTTTCTTTTTTTTTTTTTAATTAAACTTTGCTCCACAGAAACATCAGCAATTATGCTTGGTGGAATGGGGTAAGAAGTTCACACAAAGCTCTCTCACTGCACAGGAAGTGATGACAGGTTCTGTTAAATATGCATTTTCTCACCTTAAAGATATTTCACTGGAAGAGCCTGAGCAGCAGAAGAAAAAGTAATGGTCTCTTGGCAAGCACATATAAGCTGCCATTATTGTGATGAAACATTAAACCACAACCAGCTTCCACAGCCAGACCAGCTTATGTAAAGGAGCACGTTTCTTCAAATGTTTTAGCTTAAACAGATAATAAAGTACTTTTAAGAATTGCCTTCTAACTCAGCCTTCACCTCTTTTGTATGTATATTACAACACATTACTGTGTTTTTGGAGTAAGGGTTTGGTTGTTTTTATTTTTTAAAAATCTTTGAGAAAAGATTAAATTGAAAAGAAATTAGCTGCCTTCTGCTTCCTACCAGCAAAGTAGTACAGACTTTTCAAAATCCTGGATCAAAACTACCTTATGCAATTTTGAATTTGCCAAGCCTAGTACCAACCAATCCATCAAAGAAGGATTTCCTTCATTTCATTTTGGGCATTTACATAAGTACCTTAAGTTGGGTCACTGCAATTATTCTCCCTCATTCCCCATCCCATCCCACTCCATTCAGTAGGCTCATCCTATAATCTAATTTCACAAAAGAAAACTGCACTTTGTCTCCCTGTGAAGCAGCAAATATACATACAGCTTATTTTCATGGAAGCTTGCTCTACACGGGTTAATATTTTAGCACTCCTAGGTAAAAGTTGCAATCATGCTAGGAAAAGCTAAAGAGACACTTAACCTCAGGAATGCCTCACATCTTTGTGACATTAGGACCCTCCAAATGCAAATTACTATGCGGGCAATATTTTTTCAAGCTTTCCCTCTAAGAAAAGGGAGCAAAAGTGGAAGGTACAACATGCCCTGGAAGAGTTTCCTGTTAGGAATAAAAGGTTTTCTACAAGAACATGCTTATCTCTGCAGACCCACACACCTTGGATTTCTAAACGGAATTTCAGAATGTAATGAAATTTAGCCCTTTCAGGCTGTTGCAGAGATCAGTTCAAGAGCCAGGTCATCAGACTCCCTAACACTGAGATACGTCAAGGATAAGAAGTGACAATAAAATTGCCATTTTTTTCTTTACATGTAAGAAATGACTAAACGTGCAGAATCATAACAAACTTCAGTAACGAAAAAAAGAACTTTGAAAAATTAATTGCTTCTGCAAAATAGCTCCCTCTTCAGTTTTCTTTCAGGTTGATCCCACTCATTTGAACATACAAAAGAAGATCCTTCCATCAATACCACCAGTCTGGAAAAATTGTGTTAGATTGAGGTGGTATTTTAGTTATCATGGACTTGTCCTCCTCAAAGTTAAGAGCCAGAAGATACCATAAGATCACTTAATCAAACGTTTATGGAATGCTGTTCAACAACATTCAACAATAGTTGGTCTGCAAAAAGGCTTCTTCATATTTTGATACAGTAATTTTGATCTATAAAGAGAATTGCAAGCTAACCACAAAACTTCAATCTTCATTTAGATAAACTGGACAACAGTAATAATGTACCATGAACAGCCAAGGAAAACACATTACAAGCACTTCTGAATTTTTTCAGCCAAACTTATTTTGCCTATCATCATATGTATTCAAAGAGCATCATAGGCAAGATGCACACTGGGCAAACATTGCCATGACAGCTTCACAGTTCTATTTTCAAAAGAAATTATAAAAGAAAATAAGTAACCTACAGATGTCAAACACACATCAGACAAAGCTTCTGTACTCACTATGGTGTGAAGGTAAGCCAGTACTCTCTAAAAGTCCCAAGAATCGAGTATGTTACTAATGCCATGAGCATCCCAACCTCTTGCTCCATACACACTCTTTATATACAGATACATATCCTATTTTGGTAATAGGCTCTGCCAGTCTTTAATAATGGACTACTTAGTAGAGTCACCAAAGAGGTAACTTTGACTCCAAAAATTTTCCTTCTGTCATGACAGCTCTATTTAGTGGATAATTTTTCTCATGGCTCAAGAATAACCACATTTGTCTCCAGTCAAATTATTCGTAATCCAAAAGAATAAACAGTGATCAAGCTCAGAAATTTAGTTTTCCTAATTTAACAAGGGACTTTCTGAGCATGTATATAATTTTGAAGAACTTGGCCTTTCAACAACTACTCCTTACATTTGTTTGTATGTTCAGAAACAAGAACACAAAAATGAGATTGCAAAGCTTTTGCTCAGAGTTCCTATCTGGTTGAACAAACAGAGAGCATCTATCAATACTTAGATGTATTGATACCCCAAAACAAGCTAAGAATTCACACTTTACATGTGGAAATGCACAATAGAAAGTGAGCTGCAACATAGCTACTTATTCCTGGATGGAAAACTCACTTCATTTTAGAAAGGGGAACTAAGACAGCATTGCCACAGCTGAGGAAAATATCACTTTCTCTCAGTATTTGCAAGATCCTATCATGTAACAGTTCTAAGTTAATGCAAGGGATATTTCTCTAGTTATATTGGGGTAGGAAGATGTGTGAGAGTCGTTTTATATTTTTTATTAACTTACTTTAATCTTATTTTGGATTTCAGTTTCCAGTTTGTTCTTGAGACCTCTTTTTGTGTATCCTGAACTTGTTTCAGATGTAGCAATTTGTCCAACTAGAAGAAACAATGCTATTAATGATGTAGAAAGGTCCTAGATAAGAAGTCAGCTTAATTTCTCTACAAGATAAGCTCTTTTTTCATAAAGGATGAGGATGCTAAACCATGAAATTTTCAACATTTAGGAGGACTGTACTGCTTAAGAGCAGAGCAGGTGAGTATATTTCTAATTAGCGAGTAAGTGACATTTTCATTTCAAGGTTCTCCATTTGATTGCTTATGTTTCAAAAAAGGGAACAGTTAGTTATAGAAGTAGTATGTATTTATGTAAATCAAACATACTACCAATGTAGAGATCAAAATCTAATTAACCTCTACAGGCAATTTTACTTACAGCATTTATGCTTTATTTTCCAGTAAATTAATGATTGGGAATTTCAATAATTTTGCTTCACTAGAGAGATAACATTACTTTTTTAAATACTCACACTGATCTATCTGAACCCTGGATGGGGGTAGGGAGAGGAGTGGCCTTAATTCACTGTGAGGAGCACTCAGTCAGTTTGGTGATCTGATCACACAAGCTTTGATAGAATCAGATATTCCAAGAAACACTGCCAAGATCCTCAAGAGTTTACAATTCTTCAGATGCACTGAATTGTTTTACTAAACACTAACTGCACAAGAGGAATACATTTTTGTGGGTATTTCTACAAAAGTAGTAAGCCTTATCTTAGTGGTACAACAAGAACCCTGAGAGCCTTGATGTTTTTTTTCCTTGCAAGAGAAGTTAGATTGTAGAGCTTTAAGCATGTGTAGGAGTTTGGTCACATTAGATGGGTTCACAGTAAATACAAGTATTTATGCATTCCATTTTTGAGTAGCAATGACTGTATGTTGGTGAAAAACTGGCATTCTATCAAGCTTTTGCACCTCCCACACTGGACAAGGAAACTGAGTTAATTATACAGGTTTTCAATCCAGGAAAGAGCTGCCTTTATTACTTAGAAGATGGTGGGTCACATTTCAGGGAACGAGTTCTAGAAAATTCTATATCCAGCAGGGAGTGTACATCAGTATGAACTGAAAACTGCAAGCCAGAAGCTATGAAACCATCACAAATTCCCTCACTGACCTTCTTTCAGCACAGGGCCTTTGCATGCATCAGTACACATCAGCTAAAATAAAACCTACTTCCCATCACCTCTCCCCTCACACAATTAATTGATTATATACTTATACAATTAAGTGATTAACATCTGCTTTCTGTGGAAGTGTGCTTCCTGTGTATTTCGTGCTTCCTGTCTTTGCTGTGTAGAGAAATTAGAGACAAGAGGACAACTACTCATATGGAGAATGGACTGCAATGTCCATATTAATACACACCATTGCAAAATCCACATCACACTGGGCCGGAAAAAGCTACCAACTTGTCTTTGAAAAGAAAAAAAAATTAAAAAGCCCAAACTACAGACTTTAAAAGGAATAAAAAGGAAATGAGTCATGGGGAAAATTTCAGGGAAATTTCACATGAAAAGGAAACCCATAAGCAATTTCATAAAGTTTTCCATGCTGTTGTCCACCCCCTCTCCCCCCTGTCCATTCTTTTTTCTTTCCCAGAAGCTTGATGGGAGAGGACAGGCCTCAAAATACTTTTATTTATCCTGCTATTAGAGGGAGAACAAAACAGAGAATAGGCCACAGTGTGCTCTGACACTCTGAAGATTTGTCTGCTACATCTTTTTATTCATGGAATAAAAAAAACGTATTGCATCAAGAACTGGCAACTACAAGCATTCAAAAACTATGAATCAGATTGCCAAAACCCAAACACATTAAATAACCATTCCATCTCCAGTTTTCAGACATGCTGTCAGGAAATGAATGGTTTCTTTCTTCTCCTACGTCAAATGGGCAGGTGGAAAATTCCCAAGCACGTTCTTCTCATGGCTATGTTCTCAATCAGCTGGAAAGCAAATGTGTCAAAGTCTCAATAAGGTCATTTGGATTTATATCTTAAGTCCCTCCCTGACACTCAGAGGCAGCCTTCTGTCTTTGCTCCTGCACTGGAGAAACCAGAAATTTGGGATTGTTCAGATGTAGAAGGGGAAAAAAGATCCCAAGAGATAAAGATGGGTCATCAACATCCCTATTACCAATTGGCTTTACTTTAGCAAATTATCTTCTTTCCTCTGTAAATATCTTAAGTCATCACCTAATTAAAGAAAGAAAAGCAAGCTGCTTTGCTGTTCCAAGCCAACATACTTTTCTTATGGAGAGCACAATAGTTTGGAGAGCAGATGGAAACACCTGCTGGAAGCTCTAAAGGACACTGATCTTCCCAGCTGCTTAGAAGACTGCAGCACATTGCTCTGCTTGATACACTTACCTGTTCACACGCTTACAACCTTTGCAGCTTCTAAACATCACTCAGAGTCTGTCTTGACTCTGAACACGGCCCAAGAAAAGGCTTTCTCAAAAAAAATTACCACAAATACAGTCTGCAGGGTAATTTGTTTGAATTAATTCAGAACAAGAAAAATTGAGTCCTCATGCAAAACATTTGTTTCCAGGAGGCTCACAAAGGGATTCTGCTACTGAAATGACATCATGTTTGTCTTGAACAAGTGTGGTTTTCCAGGAGTCTTCCAATGAGACATTGCCTGGACTCAGTGAATCAAATTTTCTAGCTTTAGCACTTTCCAAAATAAATAGGAAAAGAAGCTATATTAGCAATCAAAATAGAAGCAAAAGCACGGGAATTGAGAAGCTCTTTTCCTACACAGACATGGTATGCAGATTCCAGACTATGTCTCAGTTTGGATAGCTGTTCTCTTTGGTTTGGAATTCTACTTTGACAGTCACTGACCTGGAAATACTTCATAGATACTTAACTCTTGGGGAATGGTCACAATTAGGAACCTGAAAAAAAACCAAACCATTTTAGGGAGGTCACAAGTCCCACCATGACTCACACACAGAGATGGCTTCAAGGAATCAATTATTAGCTGTTTGAATGTGTCATGGCACAGTTCATACACAGTCATTTCATTATACAGATCAATCGTGCAGACTGGACACATCAAAAGGCAGCAATGTCAACAGTTTGAATGTATAAATTAAAACAGCGGAATTTCTTCTAGTAAGGCCACCAAAGACAAAATTGTTCTTTCCCATCACATATATGAACATGTTTAAGTTCAATGGCTTGTTGATAACAAACACCTCTGGGGGGGAAAAAGAATCTCTTAAGACTCTTATAATAATGAATTTACTGTAGCTGCAAGAATTTCCATTAAAATAAGAACAACCTGTAGCAAAAGCAGCACAACTGACTCAAGACAAAAGCTGCAGCCAGCCACCAGCATAACAAAAGCCAAAGAGCTGACCTTGTGAACTCCATCAGTGGAGGTTGCCACACACTCCTGGTACAGAAGAAACCCAAACAGGGTTTATTCTGTAGCTGCAGCTAACATCCTGTTTATTGCTCTAAGAACCTGCTTCCTGTCCTTCTTGCTGCCCTTTGGTCTTAGGTTCTGATCCAGCAGTGCTCTTTGCCCCCTCCGTTGTATTAACTCATACTGCCAGCACAGCCTTGGTTTCTAATCCCACCTCCGGTCTGCTTAACGCTAATTCCTGCATCTCACTGCCGACCATACCCCCTCCCTTTCCCCACTATTTCTACTCATTTCACTGACACTGGAGGAGGAACAAGCAAGCAGGAGAGAATCCCTAGCCTACGATCACTCTCTGGAGCTTGTATCCCCTGGTTTTTCACTTCTTTATAACAGTATTTCACTCCTGCCTGCCCTAAACTACAGATCTATCCACTCACGCCCCAGTTAAGATTCCTTGCTATCAAGTATAAGAAAAACAACTGGCACCAACCCAACTGATACCCTAGGAACAAGAATAACACCTGAGCATCATCAAGGACCTACCAGTTGCCCTAGAGTTTTCTGCAGCCTTAACTGATGAGGAATAAAACCTTAATAGTCAGATAAAACATACACCCTTTACAGTACTTGTTCTCTAGCATTTTCCTTATGGCATCTATTGTGAATTAGAGCAGAGGCTGAAAAAGAGTCTGGTTTATTTTGTGGATTCTTTGGGAAGTTTTGCTGTTATGTTGGGACAAGGAAGGACAGAAACATTTACAAAAAACTTGGCAAGAAGTGGAAACACCCACTTTTCTTTTGTTATTTTGGCCTCCATTGCTGATATTTTTGGATTTTCATTCTGGAAAAAGGAGAAAGATGAGGAATTGTCTGAAGGAGTGTTTGCTGGGCTGCTTGCCCTCAGAAAACTGGAAAATTGCCGAGGCTGAAGAAAGAAAGTGTTCTATAAACTCAGATCTGACTTGTGTTGAACAGAACAACATTTATGGAGAATTAATATTTCCAGTGTCTTGACCTAAGAAACTTTGTTATCTTGTATGATGTTCAAAGAAATGACCAGTGGAAAAAACACAGAAATTGCCAAACAATCAGCAGCAGTGCACCCAGCCATCCTGTCCGACAGTGTCTTGTCAGACACCTCGATAAGAAGGTGCAGGGAGAAAGCTTGCAAGAGACAGCGATGGTGAGTTTATTCTTAGTCTCTTTTAACATTTATCTTATGCCATAAAATACTCAGGCTTACATTCTTCTCAATATTACTCATTCATTAGCAGACTGATCTTGTCTTCTATATAAAAAGACCTAATCCTTTTGTTCTACAAGCAATCTTTAAGCCTTCTTTACTCTTGCTGAGTACCCAAATCCATAAAGGAAAAGGACTGACAGCAGACAGACAACCTGCCCATTCAAGCAACAAAGGTACAAATCACAGCCTCGGGTTCACTCAACTACCAGCAGCAGGTAATCAGTCAGAAGCCCCACGCTTAAAATCCTGTGACTTTAAAATAAAGTCTAAATGCTGTATCTTGTTCTAAGGAAAAGTTCCCATTTTATGGGATACCTTACTAGAAGGCATTGTTAGCCATGAATGGTGGCTCGGAGTGTGTAAAACAGCTTAAAGGCTTCAGGGAGCACAGTACTGAAGAGGAAGAAAGCAGTAAGGAGAAGATTAAATCTTACATCTGGGATTTGTTCAGTTATTACAGAGCAAGGGATGCTCTTGAGAAGCTGCCTCTCCATGCCAGGGAGGTCTGGTTGGGCTGGCCAGCTGTCCAAGGTGCCAGCTACTAAGATTTAATCAGCCTTTAACTGTTGGAGGAAGTTCCCATCCTCCTGTAGCAACCCCAGGAGAGGAACTGTGCAAAGGAAAGACATAGCCACACTAAAAGGCACTCCTGGCACACCCTTTGAAGAACAGCTGGGAGCCACTAGCTCAGACAGCAGAACCAGCACAAGCAGTCATGTAAAAAGACCAAGTCTGCAGTGACTCCATGTAAGACAAGTATGTGTAATCTTATACAGCCTACGTGGCTAAAACCACAGGGGTTACAGAGAAGGAAAGGTGCCAGCTGGAGAAGTCTAGTCTAAGAAAACAAAAATAAGAATTCCTGTTGCCTGCCTTATTTAGAGTATAATTTATTCATCACCACCCCAGACTGAAATGTCTGAGCAACTTCCAGAGCACTGCAAAGTTATTTTTGCCCTCCAAAATATAAGGAGTATAAGAAACACAACCAACAATCACTGTTTAATACAATAATAATGAAATACTATTATTCACTTGCATTAAGTCTGACTAAATATGTCATTATCTTTAAATAGAAATGGCAACTAATAATTTTAAAACTAAAAATAGAAGGATATGTGATGTGAATCCTATGTGATTTACTCCTAACATGAATATATTATGCTGTCTTTCAAATGTTTTCCTAGGTGCTTTCAGCTTTGGTAATTTTTTTCTTTTTCACTCAATTTTGCTTTGTGTTTCTTTTGCATAACAAGATAACATCTAGTCATAGAAATGCATTTCTAGAATTTTGTACAAAAGAGGACTACATCACTCCACTACTACAGAAACCATGCTGATATGAAATGTAGATGCCATTGTAACTAAAAAAAAATCAAATGGCAGAGAAGATGACAATGAAATATGTGGGAGCAAATACACAAATAAACCCTTTATAATGAAAGGAATACTAAAAGTCTTCCAAAAATGTCAGCTAGGGGAACTCAATAAAGGTCAAGACACTTTGGAAAGCAGAAGTTAATCAAAGACTTTCTGTATTTACAGTCTTTTGTTCCATAACTTAGTACAATGTACTCTAGGTTACTTTAAAGCTGTGACCTTTATTGCCAGCATTCACCGTTCACCAACATAAAAGTCCCAAGTTTTGCCTGAAGAAGCCAAACCTGTTGATGTGTAAATTGTTGGTCTCCAAAACCACTACTTACATGACAGAGCTTCACCAACATGATTACTTTCGACTGTTCTTGCATAAACCAAAATAAACAACAGGTGGGGAATGACCCCAGAACTCACTTCATACACTTTAAACAGCCTTTAATGTTACCATTCCCACCACTAGCAAATGAAAATAGGTGGGGCAAATATTTTTGTGCCAATAAAAATGTTTCATTTAACAACAAAACATGTATTAAGAAGGCCAATTAAAATGTACAGGCACATTTTGAAGTCACTGAATTTAGAGTTGCGAAAATAAACCAGCATTTCAAAATGGGAGCATTACAAAAATGACAAGCAGATTTCCATCACCTTAAGGAAAATCACTTTTTTTTACCTTTTTCTTTAAACTGTCACTATGAGAATGAAAGCAAAAATCAAGAATCAGAGAGATTGTGAATAGTATCAAAACCACTCTTGAAACTTGTTTTTTTTGTGGCTTAACAACCACATTTTCCTATGTTTTAAAGTGCTTCTTTCCCTTCTTAAAGGGCAAGACCATTAACACAAGAGGAGAAACAGCCTATAGCAAAACAGACTACACAGCAAGTGCTTCTGTCCTTCCCCCCTCAGGAAAGAGTATTATTCTCCTAGGGTGACTTAGTTACAATGTACATTTAAGTTGCTGTAACAGCAGCTAAAACTACAGCTTCTATTTTCAATTCACATGATTCCCAAGACTTAAAAGAGGAAAGGAAATTTGTTTCCCAAATAAAACCCCTTATTCTGCAGCTTACTTAAAGCTAAGTAGTTATTTCCTCTGAGAATTTTAACGGAGTTAATAAGACATCTTTTTCCTTTAAAGAGAATCATCCATGAGTCATCTCAAACCAATACAGACACAACACCATTACAGACAACAGATCCACACAGAATGGCTGAGGTTGGAAGGGACCTGTGGAGGTCTTCTGGTCCAATCCTCCTGCTCAGGAAGGACCAACGGCAGCCAGTGAGCTCGTGAATATCTGAGGAAGACTCCGTAACCACCTCGGGCAATGTGTGCTAACCCTCCCAGCAAAAAGAGGTGTTCTCTGATGTGTCTCAGTTTGTGCCCATTGCCTCTGGTCCTGCCACTGGGCACCACTGAAAAGAGCCTTGCTCCATCCTCTCTGCACCCTCCCGTCAGGTACTAGCACACATTGATAACATGTCCCTCCGCAAACCTTTTCTCCTCCAGGCTGAACAATCCCAGCTCCCACCCTCTCCTCACATGTCAGAGACGCTCCAGTCCCCTCACCATCTTTGTAGCCCTTCATTGAACTCTCTCCAGTATATCCAGTAAGTGTTTGTGCAGGGTCTCAGTCCTAAAAATTTCTGGAAGAATCTAGAGCATCCTGATTAGCTGGGAAGTTAAGTTTGAAAGGTTAAAAGTTTCACCTAAGCTGCTGCACAAGGTTTTACAACAAGGCAAAGAGAGCTCATTGTCCTCCAAATTCACCGTGAGGGGGTTCCCTCTTTAGCCACTAGAATAGAAACTTTGGTCCTAGTCCTAACTCAATGCAACAATTAAGGCCAACTTTTAGGGAACTGAATTATGTCTGAAACTATCTCCCTGCTAGCTGCAAAATTACAGAGACTAAAAAATCACTTAAAAATTCATCAGTCCTCAGCTTCATTTCAAACAGTTTAGGCTTCATGAAGCATATAATAAAGCTGATAATGTTGTTGTGAAATATTGCAGGGCTGAGAATAAAAGTTGCACGAGATTAAAAGAAAAAACATGAAGATCAAGCTAATAAAGGTGACATTTTCATACCAATCATTGCCCAAAATAAATAACAGGAGGGAAACAGGTAAAACTGTTTCCAATTTAAAAGCTTTTTATAATTATGTATAAGGTCTCAGTAGCTCTGTGTCATAGTATGACCTATCAAAGTAGTTCAGATTACTATAGGAAACAGTAAATATATATTAAAAAAAAGTTCACTGATTTTCCAACTTTTCTCCCTCCACATTTTGGTAAGAGGACCCAATAGCTAATACCTAGGCAGACTAGAAGACAGAGCAGCAACTGGAAGTTTCTTTACACTTATTTATATTAAGCCATTATTCTTTCATAGTGCTTCCAGAGCAATTTACAGTAATCTACAGCACGAAAAAGGGACATAACAGACAAAGATAATGACAAGTTACGTGATTAGCATTTCTTAGGATGTCAGAATTTTTAATAACTAACACT
This sequence comes from Aleadryas rufinucha, assembly GCA_013397815.1. Taxonomy (NCBI): domain Eukaryota; kingdom Metazoa; phylum Chordata; class Aves; order Passeriformes; genus Aleadryas; species Aleadryas rufinucha. The sequence continues at coordinate 54,103 of VZTH01007816.1, read as the reverse complement.
GCAGCAAAGAAGAAAGAGATTAATGGCAACAGAGCAAGCAAGAAATGGGATTTTAGGTATATTATGGAAAATAAAAAATTGAAAGTGATCTAAAACCTCTAACAGCATATTTTTAAGTCTTTTTAACTCATAACAGATTTCAAGCTTCAAATCAGGTTTGACTGCATTAGTCACTAAGGAAAAATGTAATAATTTCCTGATACTTCACTGAAATTCTTCGACCAAGCTACAACAAAAATAAATAATAATCCCTTTTAGAAGGAATTTTAGAAAAGGATTCTCCTCCAGTTGTTCAGGAACGCTAGGGATTTAAAGTATTTCAAAATGTCTGGCTGCAGTTCAACACAACATGGCTAATAGGACTCAATATGAACTCTCTCATAACACTTTATCTAGTCAAATAATTTCTCCTTATAACTTTCTATCTCTAGCTTCTATACTGCCAGATAGAGATATCAAGCATATAAATGGGAAACTACATTAAGACAGATCATAACTTACTCTTTTAAGCTGAAAGTAGGTTTTCCTATACATTCAGAACCACCTCAAGTCAGCTGCAAGATATCCTATAAAATAACATCTATACGCTGCAATTTCTGTAAAGCTGTTACACATTTTGATGGTATAATTTAGTCACTTTCTATTGTGCAGAACAGATAACAGAAATATACTTTAAAATTATAAGACTTTTTCCCCCCAAAGTTTATTTAGTGCATAGAGGAATTATTTTTTTTTTACTACTAGCAGGGAATTCAAGGTATTAATTGTAATTTGTTATCAGATATACTCATAAAGGTGATCACTGTGTCCTCAATCAAAAGCTGAAAAAACTTTAACCAATCATCAAAGAAGGTAAACTATGATAAATCTAAAACTCCAAGCTTCACACCTCATTTAAAATGCATCTCTCCAAGTTATCAACTGCAAAAATGTCTGTCAGTTCATCAAATCAGCTTTGTCTCATTCTAAATATCATAAAAAACTAAGGTACATTTAGACCAAGTAACTTCAAGTACATTTTTAGGAGACTGAAATTCCCTGTGAAAGCCAACAAAGACCAGGCAAAGCTGTCTATCACCAATTAGACAGTAAAAGTCAAAGCACAGAGGTTCAGTGTTAATTCCTTGGAAGAAAGGCTTCCCAATCAACATCCTTCATCTTGACTGCAGAGGTATCAGCCTGAAACTGGAAGAAGTGGTCCTAGATGACCAACACAATTTTCACAAGTTACTGTGAGGAAAATTTCAGAATGTGAGTTCAGAAATTAGAACAGCCTATTTCCCTCTTACTTCTTGAAACAATAACCATATGCTCAATCATGCATACGTAAATAGACAAGGAATCATTTCACCCCGGACCAAAGCAGATTTAAGTGAGAGGCATAAAGCAGAACTCAGTCAAACTGCAGAACCATTTGCAATTGTAAATGGCTTTGTAGAAATAACTTGGAATACTGACAGAATTCTTTTTCTGGTACTCTTGATCCTATATTCAGGAACTCAATCCAGTGACCTCTCTTTGGAGTCAGCATTCATTTCGGGTACCTATCATTTGCCTACAATAAAACAGACTGCTAGGAAATCATAGTCTCAGACTACAGATGAAGTGATTCTGTGGAAGTCTAACACACAATGATTAGTTTTGGCCTGAAAAGTGTTTTGGTCAGATACAGCACCATCAGAATTTACAGGAGGGAGAACATCACCTTTAGCAAGGGGTCATTCTACATTCACAGAGGAGATTAGGGGATTCAGCACCACTCAAAAAAAACATTTGGGATAGTGAAGCTGCACAATGAAACAGAAATTATAAACCACCAGATTTGAGGCTGTTGCTTCCTGGCTGGTTTGTTTTTTCACACAGGAACCCCACCTTATCTAATGCACAGACCTTGACAGCAGGGTGAACAAGGAGAAATTACTTTGTATTTCTTTTTCCCCTTCTCATAGTAGAGTGCTCAGATATTAATATTCTAGGACAAAAACCTCTTTTTTTCCCTTTTTCCTCCATCTTATGTTTATTATACTGCTATCTGAAAGTGTTATATTTCAGTAATTTATTTTCACAAAAGATCCTATTTATATTTTTATAACTCAAGGCCTACAGCACACAGCATATGAATTGTGTCTGCTTAATCTGGAATGCTTCCAGACAAAATTTTTTTCAGAATATTTGTCACTGTGTAGTACGTCACAAGCACAATTCACAGTTGTTATCAGCTTCAAGTACAGCTGTGAAAGCTTTGCATTCTTTATTTTGCAGATGTCCAATTTGGAACCTTACTATTCAAATACAAAGATTGCAAGTAGTTACTGTTAATAATGTTACATATCTTGCTTTTTAAGTAAAAAGTAAAATCTAGGTCTTCAGTGGCATTTAACTACAGAAACCTTCAGATGATCATCTTCAATCCTTTATTCCGTTCAGGATACAACATAAAACACATGCAACAAGTAAAATGGGTTCTACAGGCCACGTTCTTTAAATCTTTAAAGCATTCCTAAAATACAAGCCATGGTAAACAGCAAGTTTTTTTAAGGGGAAAAAAAAGAGAATGTGTTAATGGAAATACATCCTGTCAATTCAAATATGGAGATGTGGGTGACATTAAAAAACTTAGCCCATATATCACTTGTCACTTATGTTTCTGTTGGTATTTTAATAAAGTCTAAGAACAGGAGCCTACTGTGAAGAGAATTTGGGAGAATAACAGCTGCTCATCTCTAATAGCAATCATGTAACTTAAGAAATGTCATTTTAATATTTTCAAGGAACAAAGGAAAGGAAAACACTCCAACGACAAGGCAGGATGTCTTAAACAGAGGAAGACCCAACATTCCCATGTACAATATGAATGCTTTCCTAAAAATCAAAACCTCAGCATTTAAGCTGGTCCAAAACCATACCTTCCAAGCATCTCCTTAAAATTCTTTAGCTAAATTTAAAAAAACCCCAAAACAATTGGAGCATTATCTATAAAAGGTATCAGACATAACTATTTCTGTGTTTGCTACATTTCAGGGTAGGTCTGATAGCACCAACAGGTCAATGGGTGAAAGAGTAAAGTGCTAATTAAAGCAAAATTATTTCAAGCCATAACAGTAAATCGGTATAGTCAGTGTACAATTCCTTAAACCAGCAGGCTAGAGTGGGTTAAAGAAAGAGTAAGTCCTATCATATGTAATACTTCTCATGCCTGATCTAGGTACCTTTTTATGAGTACTTCACTATTTTCCTCTACAGAAGCAAAATAATGTCTTCTAGTGCTATTAAATGTTCATAAAAGAACTGATTTTGAAATAAAAACATTAACATGAAAACCCCAAAATGTAACCTATTTTCCTTTTGAAATAAATTCTGTCCATCAAGAAGAATCAATGAAAGCAGGCTTACAGAATTTGAAGGTAATGAAGTAATGATTCTGAGTATTTTCTTTTCTTTTTTTCCTACTAGTTACATTGTAGTCAGAAAATTTCTTTATTCTACATTAAGGAATAACTTAGCTAAGCTAACTTCCTACTGAAAAAATTAATCGAGCTTTTATTATGATTGCATTTAGAAAGCTTATATAGAAATTTCCTAAGCTTTCTCCAGAGCAAAAACAGTTAAAATGTTTTAATTAAACCTCTTTTCCCTGAGAAATACTTCCTTTACAATGTTTTTAATATAACTCAACATTGGCTGCATCTTTCTTGACAGATGGTATTTCCTTAACAGAGAATGTCTCAAATGGTTTATGTATAACATTCTTTCTAAAATTCATTTCCTTTCTGTGTAAGAAGTTAATACACCAAGAAAAAAACAAAAAAACCAGGAATGTTTCATGCCATGTGGGATATAACAGTTCTAGAGTTTTGCTTTAAATTAGCCGAGTAATGTTTTTGTAGAAATATTATTAACGTGGTTGAAGCTTAACATTTGGAAAATGGAAAAATATTTGCCCACAATGCTGCTTCTCTCCAGATCCCACTCCAACATTAACTTCTCTTTTATGTTCTACTCCTCAGTCCCGTGTCTGGTGGAAATCTGACAGATCTCAGTAAGGTTCAGCTTAGGAGAGAGATGTTAATTGGGTGATTGTTTTCAAGAACAACAGACTGGTAGTTCTGTAACAAATAGCTCCCAAACCAGAAAGGAAAGTTCTTACAGCTTCACTCCAAAATCTTTCAAGACACCGAAATCAGCAGAAAAGCACACCATAATCTTTCTCAGGAGGAGGACAGACACTCAGGTCTCACAGAAGTAGATGCAGCTCCTAAGGGTGGGCCACTCCTCCGTATTAACACCAAAACACAAGTTCTTAAGAGGGAGACTTGTACCGGCTGAATGCAGAAGAACTGAGGTTCCACAAGCAAAAATCCCGGGGAAATGGAATCTTTGCAGGCTATTGAGGCCAAACGTATTGGGCTTCCACCTTGTAATATACACTCCCTGTAAGGTTGTAAACCTTTGGCTAAATGGCTGGAGGGCTACAGCAGTAAGAGCAGTCTTTAAGTGATAAAGAAATACCTGTTGTTAATTTCTTTTTCCTCATGTTCTGCGATAAGCATTCACTAAAATACTACTTTTCTAACAGATCAAATAAATTTCTGTACTGCTGAAAATTTTTATTCTAAAATATCCTGCACCCTGTGGAACTACATGTACAGTATTGTGCAATTACTATTTTCCAGGTTTTGGGCATCTCCGAGCCAATATGTCATTTTGTGATACTTTTAGCAAACATTCTCACCAGTGTTAGTACTGTGTACATAGAGAATATCTTGCACTGAAATCCAAAGCTACCAGTTCCCCTAAATTTTAAGGTTTGCCTATTTTATATTTATGAAAAAATGATGTATTTCTAAACTTCAGCAAAAGCCTGTCCTAAATATGCCTCTTCCAGCTACTTTTGTCTTTCAAGACACAGTGAGAGATCATGGAGATTGGAAATATAATCTTTCTTTCTAATATGCAAACTCATTTTAGCTTTCTGCTCACAGCAATGCTACCTTTAGTCCTGAAGGCAGAGTGAACACCCAGAGCTCATGACAACAAAGCTTTGGACAATATGTGCAGTGCCAGTTTGCCTAAAAGATTTTTATGGATGCCTTACATAAATTTAAAAAATTAAAAACCAGCTGTATTTAGCATCTCTATTTGCCACTGACTACATGTAAAATGAACAAGGACCTGAATGAACTTGGGGTCACAGACAACATGGGAATAACTTAAAGCTTCCCTTAAAAAAGGGGAAGGATTTCCTATAACCACTTTGGGGGCCTGGTGCTGCTGCAGGAGGGTGAAGGTCTGCCAAGTTGCAAAGGCACAGAGAGAAGGAAGACCATCAGAAAAGCCAGCTAACATGTGACTGAAATAACCAAATTTGCTAAATCCTCTAAACTTTTCATAAGGTTATTTTTCCAATTAAAAATAATTGCTATTAGTATATTTTCAAAGAGAACTACTGCACAAGGGTGCTGCGTAACACATTGTATTTGTTCTTCAGTAGACCAGTCTACTGCAATTACTTCAACAAAACCCATGTAATTTCAGCTATTTTTCCCTTTAGACAGCAGATAACATGTATTCCTGTGCTATCAATAACCATTTTAGCAATATCCCTGTTGTGACCACTCCAGCCACATTTGTTTCTGCCTAAACTTAATTTCCATACTTCCATAACTACAGAGCCATTGTCTCAATTTTGCAGATCAGTCATCTCTCAAGGTCCTTTGATGGCCTGCTGTAATTAGAACACACACACAAAAAAATAGCTGCTTGACCTTTGACAACTTTGCAGGCATTTATCTTTCAAAAACTATTAAGGTGGCAGACAAGATGAACATGCAGCTTTTTTACCCACTGCCATAATCTAAATGAGATGTGCTGTTCAGTTCAAGCATTGTCTTCAAGTGTGGGGGTTTTTATTGCTTAGTGGAGTTGACACTGTTCAACACATAACCCTGTATGCAACAGAGGTGCAAAATTAAATGCTTCTCAATATTTACTGAAAAGACCAAGATTCTTTCTTCAGAGTAGGACTGAGATACAATACATACAATGCCTATCTTTATTACAACACAAGTAAAAATATTCCATGAGATACATTTTAATAGAAATTCTTATTCTAAGTATATTTTGGAAATTGGCATCTCAAGATAGAATAATTTATGACAAAATAATGAAGTATTCATTTTGTAATGAATGGTAGACCCATGCAAGCACTGGAAATACTGGATAACTGTAAGGATTTCATTTAAAACTTGGTATTCAAGAGAAAATTTAAACCTGATGTTCCTAATAAAAGAACACACTTCTCTGAGCAAAGCCATAATTTTGGGAGAGACACACCCTTTGTCACTTCCAATGGTTAGAAATAGATGAGTCTGCAAAACATTTACTGTAAATCATACTGACACGAGTATTTTTTTAAAGAAACTCTAGTGCAAAATCTATCCATCTCATGGAGGCAGCATAAAATGCAGCAAGACCAATCCTTTTCTGAAACAGTCTATCACCAAAGTTTAGAAAGATCAAACATAACCAGAACACTACATTCCATCTTCCTAGACAGTCTGTAATTATTTAAGAGAGATTCAAATAAACCAAACATCCCCTTTCCAAATGTGAAATGTATGCCAATTCCCAGGACATTAACTGGGAATTCCACTATCTAATGATGAATTACACATAAATAGCCCACTGGCAGCCCATCGTTTTCACTTGTCCCAAGAACAAATCTACTGACCTGGGCAAGAGATCCTGAAAGAAATTGCTAAAACTGTTTTTCTTTTTGAAGGAATTCACGCATTGACAGATTTAGTGGTGTTTTCACACTGAAGAGGGAGGACCAGAAGAAAGCTACTGTCTGTGTAGGAGGCTGAAGGGAAATGATCAGCCTTACCTTATCAGAATCTACAGGTTGTCTCAATAACCTTGGCATGAGTGTATTACCTCACACTTTCTAAAATGCTGTACTCAAGGAAAGAGGATTTCCATGAATGAAGAGTTTAAAAAAAATAAAAATAGACTGGTTCCCAACAGAGACCTAACAGGTAAGTGTTTCTTTTACTTGTTTTGCTGTTCAAGAAATCTTTTGCAGTTTTCCTTGGCTTTGTAAAGAACCAAGCAATGACTTCCCCGGAGCACACAGCCCCCAGCTCCAGCAGATACACAATCTCAAAAATTTACCCTGCAGAACCAGAAACAGGCTCCAAGTTCTGACCATAGCCTGAAAGCCCATTTGCAGCTTGGCTCACTTTGAAGAGTTGTATCTCCCATGGATCAGCGTGTGGTCACCACTTTCTCCTGGCTTATCATGGCAGAAGAGTTAAAAGTTGTTTTTCAGTGAGGACAAAACATGTAAGTGCTATTCAGTGAGTAGAATGCTCAAGAAATTCCTACTGTACCACAAGAATTCTGGGGAAGAGTTAGTCAGGTTTATGAGAAAAAAATCACTGAGTTAAATTAAAAGTGTTTCATCATGTACGTTTCTTAGAAGTAATAGCACAGGCTGCAGCAATAAGAAGAAAAAAGGGAAGCTTTACCAGTCATTAATGAATTTATTATTGTTTATTCTTGCTAAAGTAATATCTGCTTTTTCAAAACCAATACTCTTTACACTCAAGCAGATCACAAACATGATCCTGATAGCAAATGGAATTGATCAGCTGAAAGATGCATGTTTAGGTATTAAAAAACCAGAAGGATCTTATCCTTCTAGCATCTAAATAATAAAATAAAGCATCTAAAAAACTAAGTGAGCTTTCTCACAATTCCATTCCAAACTAGGAGAGAAATTTTTTTACATTATTTTCACTTATTAGAGGAAAAGTTTATCAAAGCTAACCAGCACATCTCATATAAAAACACATAATGGAAATACAGAGAACTCATCATTCTCTTACATTTGTCCTCACATTTAGGGAAAGGAAGTCACTCTGCCTGTGACCAGAAGAAATGGCCTATCTGAAGAGAAGTCTTTATCTCTGAACACTCTGCCAACTGGAAAACTTTCTCAGTATGGCCAAGACCTTTTTTTCTGCATTTGGGTAAAAAATAGTGATAAAAGATTGGTAACAGTTTTTGGGGTCTTTTTACTTGAGGGTTTTTTTAGTACTTTTCTAGAAAGTGAAATTACCAAGTGTTTAGCAGTAACTCAGGGAGTTGTAACAGTCACCTGGTAGATGCAATTCAGACTCCTTTCCACTTTTATGTGGGAATATATAAAAATGCTGAATATCCTCTACACAGAGCTTTACGCTTGCCACACATCTGATTACAGCTTTAACTCACCAACTGACAATGGTAACTATACCCTGCCCAAGGGCATACAAGACAACCAATGAAAACTTCAGTAATCTCCAAAACAATGATTGCAAAGAAGCCTGGAAAAACAGAGGCATTTTCCTTTGGTTTGATGTTGTAATTTAACTGCTTGATGAGTGGAATTTACAGTTTCTTTCTGAACAGCTACCTTTCAAATTTCAGAAATACACCATGAAGTGCTTTCAGTGGTATTTATTACAAAGAGACTACTAGTATCTTATTTGAGCCTGTCTACAAATATTTTTTTGCAGACAAATGGTAAAAACACTTCAAAAGCATTAATCATCTTAAAACCATTAATTTCTGCATACATTTTTCTACGTAAGTAAAATCATATTAGGAGAACATACTTTTTAAAACATGGCTTGAGCTAATTTTAAAGATGGTTGGAAAAGTTTGGCCTATACTGATTAAAATCTATACTTACATGAAAGGAAAATTTAACCACAAAAACTGTGCTCATTTTAGAAAAACAAGCGTATCACTGCCAAAGTGCTGTCCTAAGTTTAGATTGCTGTCTGACTAAAACATTATAATTACGAGAAACTGAAATGGATTTCTAAATGTTTCAAGATGAAACAGCCATTGGGTAATTTGCAAGATATGCAATTATCTTCTGAATCCAAACACATAATGCTAATACTCGATCTGAACAAACGCAGGCTGTTTGTGTGAAGACTGAGGAAATCAATGTTAAACATCAATACCAACACTAGATAAGAGTAACCGTAATGAAATCTAAGGGCAGAATTACCCAGTGATGTGGAATTAATTACTTCAAGAATTTTCTTCAAGGGAAAAAAATGGTTTGGAATCTTCATCTGTTGCTTCTGTCTCTCCTAGAGCTGCTCAAGCTGAACAGAGGATCCTCAACACTTTTATTCCTTTAAAACTGCATCAGGAGACATTTCACCCAAGCTCTCATGTGTAGCAAAACAGCAACATTTTTACCTTCAAACACCAGAAAGGGTCTTCAAACGGATTTGAAGGGTCATGTAACACATGTTCTGTTACTTCACAATTAACATTCATATCTGCGTGGGACCATTATCATACTGACCAAGCAAAAGTTAAAAGGAAACAAAAATTAAACATAATCACATGCTCACCCCAGATCTGTTTGTCCATTTCATGTACAACCACTGTAAATTCCAGTTACTTTGAAAAGTAAGTTAAATCTTGATCTGCAACACCCATTTGCAGTTTGATGCAATTAGCAGAATTTTGAGAAATAAAACTAACTCCATTCTTGTTTCAAAATCATGATTGCATGCACTTGTCAGTACCTGCACTGCCTTTTATTGTCTTTGATTTAGGAAGAAAAATTAATGACTTAGTTGTGTTCTATATCTTAGTTGCCTTTAAAAGCCTGAGTGTTCAATTATCTTTTGACTCTTCTGACTACAGCCCAGTCAGTTGTTGAAAGGAGTCAAAAACAATCTGTCATTTATATATGAAAGCACACAGGAAGAGTGAGCATGTCTGGGGACACAGCAGGGCATAGGACCACCATAATTCAAACAGTAATTTTATAAAGGACCAGAGAAACTTTTCAGCAAAAAGTAATTCTCCTTCTACAAGCAATGTGTGGTGATCCACATAACTGCCTCATACAGACTCAAGAGGCAGTCTTCATTTAGCCTTCACGGCAGCTCTGAAGCTGCCATCAAAGGAGAAGAGCAAATAGAGATAAATTTCTCTCAACAGTGCCTTAAAAACAATAAAATCATCATAAGCTCAATGAAAAAGCACCTGAGATTAAGCAATACCTTTCAGAAACATTGGAGTGAAAGTAATACTTGCTCCCTTGATACCTAAAGTAACATCAGTAGCAGGTTTTATACCAAAGGATGCCTGAAACAAGCTCCTCAAGACTCAGGGGAGTTTTAGTATCACACATGCAAAATCTTGGAAAAGCAAAGTGAAGAAAAGCAGTTTGGTTCTCAAGGGGAAATCACCTCAGCCTGTTGACAGATTAAAGGCAAATTAATTTTCTCAAACTCATGAAAGGATAGTGTGTGAACCTAGTGAAGCTACTAATTTTACACTGACAAGTAACTCTCCCAGTTTTTAACCCCTAAGCATATAAGAAACTCTAATACCAACAAATCTAATTAGATAAATTAAATTTAGTGTATCCAAACAAGTTCTGGTTCACAAGTAAACTATTGCAGCTAACAGAAAAACCTAGGAAAATGAAGAGACATTTTGGGCATGTCTGAAGAATTCTGCTAACATAGCTCTATCACATCTCACTGTGCCCTGCTACAGCAAAAAAATTTGACAATTCACAATGCAGAATTGTCTTTCAGGAGCAATTTACTTGTTAGGCCAAGGCAATAAATAGTAACACCAAACTGTGAGCCTTTGCCCACACCCAGCAGGGACCTGTTCCAAAACTGCAGCTCTCCAAAGGTTCCATCTCTCCCTCTCTTAGCCCTAAGTGCTGACCAAGCACCACATACACAACACAAGCAAGCCAGCTCTCCTCAGGCCAGTGCTAATAAAACATTTAACCAGACACTGGAGCTCAGTGCCTCAGGTCTGTGTGTTCCCAGCACCATGACCTGAAGAAACAAGGGAACAAGGAAGGGACAACCTTGAACAACACCATAAGTGGAGAAGAGGAGAATGAAATAAGGAAAGAAACACAGAGGAAAACACAGATAATTTGTAAATAATGATGAGGTAGGAGGAAAGCATAGAGACAAAGACTCTGCATGTCCCAAGAAGCTGGAAGAAGCAGCCAGCAAAAGTAAAAAAATGTGCTTTGGCAAAGCAGAGTTGGGAGGAATAAGGGTTAGCAGCACACTGAAGGATGGGACAAGTGACAGGAAAGAAAAGACATACATGAGACTGTCTGAACAAAAATTAAGAGAAGGAAACTCTATGGGGAAAAGTCTTGGACAGAATCAGGTAGAAAGCCAGCAGAAGGACAAGAGGATTTGCACCTGAGGCAGTTCAGATGATTAAGAATCTAAGAATTAAAAACCTGGCTTTACTAAAAATAGCTGCTGAAGGAGTAGAGAGACTGCAGGAACAGATGAAACACATGATAGCCTCCCCCATGAGCAACTGGAGAAAGGATTACTTAATCCAGCAAATCCTAACACCCCTAAAACCCCAGGTGGGTGTGAAGATGACACCTCATTACACTTCCAATCTTCTTTCCAGATTGCTTCTATGGGGAGGGCAGGCAACTCCATGAAAGCAAAACTCATCGAGACTGAGGAGCTGGACCATACCAGAATCAAGGTTTCCCTGCACAACCTCAGTCTGGCTTTCACAGTAGGGTACAAAATTATCTTTCCAAGATTCTGCCTCACTGAGTACACATGGTAGACTAGCCCCTGAGGTCTAAATAAAGGTCTGTGACTTCCCTCTTTCAGTACAGAAACACTTTGGCAAGCAGTGAATGGAGAAAAAATGATGGAAAAATGAGAAAGTTCCTTCACAGGCTTATACTCTCTTCACTCTTACCACATATTCCCTACACATGGCTGACTTTTCTTTTTCTAAATCAAAACTTTTCAGAAGTTTGAGGTGGAGTTCTGATTTTCTGAATGACCAGTTTGAGATTTGGTTTCTCGAGGTACAGTTTCACATTATGGTTGACCCACAGCTGGTTTACATTAGTGCAGAAGGAGAAACAGCTTTCATTCATATCAGAGCAAGCACTCACTGGAATAACTTCCATCCCCATAAAACTGTTAGATCAACTGTCCCTGAAGTCATCCAACCACTAAATCCACTACAAAGAGAGTAACAAGAATCCATGGCCAGTGATGGAAAGGAGTGAGACCACACTCTTCAGCTGCAGCCCACACACTGACCAAACTATGAATTCACACTGTTAAAGGGTACCTTGATTTGGTGAGGTACAGCTTCCACTGCAGCTTTGCATTCAGACTATTAGATAATACTATAAAACATGATTACAAAGTCAACCACCTCATTTTAGATTTCTGTGTTCAATTTAAGACATATTTTGGCTTTTTTTAATCCTAGTTTCCCCATTTGACAAAATTATCTTTCGATGGAGGGGGACCCATTTGCTAATCCCTCTGTTTTACAGTGGAATAAGCTTATGCTAGAGAAACATTGAAATATTACCATGCTATCTACAACTGAAAAGTCCAATGGTCCAAAAGCAGAGGCTGGGTGGTGTCTTGAACAGAACAGACAGCTGCTATGAAATAAGGGAGATACGGTGATGCTTTCAATCAACAAGCAAAATACACTACCCAGTAGTGTAGTCCACTCCGTGCTCTAACAAAAGTGGAGATCAAAGAAGTCCAGTGACCAAGAACTGTATTGCAATGAATACTCATAAGCACCCAGGGTGAAGCTGCACACCCAGTTTAATTCCAATGTTTATTTTTAGTGTGCAGCTTCTTGCAGCCACAGCTACGTGCTGAACAGCCCGGTTGTGCAAAGCTACGAGCCTTGTTCCAGCACTCGGCCTGCACTTACTGCACAAGAGACCATTCAGGTCAAAGTTTAGCTTTGCCAGAGGGCACATCCAGCCCAGACAGCAGCACACACACCAAATACTAACGGGAAAAGTGACAACAGACACAATAACCAGGGAAAACCACCCAGCTACGGCTGGGAAAAAAATCTGACTGGCTTGTGTGTATGTACAAGTCAAAACAAGACACTCTGTTTTTTCCCAAAAGGAAAGATACTAAGGATGAGACTATAACAACAGGCCTCCGGGTATTTATTCCTCCAAGTGCAACAAAAACAGCAGCACTGAAACCGAGGTTTCGGGTACCGTACACGTCTCACACACACGGAACGCCTCCGTAGACAGGCTCAAGCGCTCTCCTCCATCGCCGCGGCTCCCGGCCCTCCTAAAGCGCGGCGATCATGCCTGGGGAGAAACGGGAGACGGGTGAGAGCCCAGCGGGCGAAAACGAACCGGCGAGGCCGGGAGAGCTGCGGAGCCCCGGCGCCGCTGCCACCGCCAGCATCGCTGCCCGGCCCCCCCTCCGTCCCTCCCTCACCTGGGACGGGGCAGCGCCGCGGCGGGAGGAGCTCAGGGAGCCGCCGCGCCGCCGCCATCGCCCATGGGCGCCAGGGCCGCCGCCATGTTCCCGCGGCCTCTGACCCCGCTCACTTCCGGTCACGGCGGTCACGCCGTTGCCATGGCAGCGCTCCGGGCCGGCCTCCCTTAAAGGGGCCGCCTTTGAGAGGGGTGCGGAGGGGCTTTGTGGGGTGCGCGGAGTTCCCGTATCGCTCCCGCGGGGGGACAGCGGCACAGGGATTGCGGCAACCGGGAAGGCAAAGCAGGCATGTTAATCCGATGATTAGCCGAAAAGGGACAGTGATTCATCAGCCCCAGAGCGCTGCACGAAGGGGAAAACCGTACTACTGTTTAGCTGTGGAATTTGTCATAAAATCGCCTGTCGGGTGGGAGAGTAGTGGAAAAAGACCGTGGCATGATTTCCACTGCTGTGATGAGATGGTTTCTCTTAACTTTCCCCGAAACGGGCAGTATTTTCAGTTTTTATTGCACCGCCTTTGCCACCGCTCACCGTTGATGGAGTTAACCTCTTTATACTATTTCCACATGTATGTTTTTACAAGGTAAACAAACCTGGTGAAACCCCCAGTCCAAGAAGGGAAGCTCCAGGAGGTTTTAAATAAAGTTTAATGTTTGTGTGAAACCAAAGTGAGTCCATGCCCAGCTGACAAGAGCTGCTGGATTAGGACCAAAGCAACCTGGACTCTCTTTCTCACTCCACATCCATTCCACGTGCATAGACTCCTCTGCAAAGCTCCCACAAAGTACAAATGCCAGGGCAAAACCTGAGCCCACACCCACTTAGGGATGTATTACCCGATAGCCACTCCCCTTCTGGGATCCTTCTTTCCCACTGCAGCTAGTGTTGAGGACAACATTGTCTCTTCTGATATGCCTGCAATGATCCAGTGAGAATTTATTGCCTTAGAGTACCTTTGCAGGCGTGAGAATCAGTCATCACTATGATCTGATGCCCGAAAGATAGGCTGGAAATAAATCCCCATAGACCGATGTCTATAGAGCAGGTATTTGTTTATTGCAGCGCTGGTGGTGAGGGGGATTTCTCCTCCTAACTCACCCACCCTTGTCAAGTGCGGTGGCATATTTATACAGTAGAATTTCGCTAAAGGTTGCTATGTCATTACAGCATCATCACATACGCGCCGGAACTAATTTACATAGCATGATCTCATGGTTATTAGATAATTCTTTGCACTGCGCATGCACCTGCCCAATTCGGGGGTCTTCGATGAAGGCTTCTAAAGTCTTCTTTGCACTTGAACTTTCAACTTTGTCTTCGAGGCATGCGCAGTTATGATGCTCTTCGGTCTGTCTGGTCTTAACCGGTCTAAATTCTTTGTTTTGTGGATAATTGGCTTTGGCTTGCCAATTTCTCATTAGTACTACACTTACTTATCTCTAAAGCTATACACCTGCTAAGTTCTCTCTTTCTTCTTTTTTTTTTTTTTCTTTCTTTATTCTGCACATAAGCAACTAATTAGCTACATACTAGCTATTACATTGCATAAAAAGTTATTCATATTAGATTATATGGGTATCAAAAGTTATAAGCATCAGGTTATAGGTGTAGAAGCTATGATTCAGGCTATATAAGTAAAAGCTATGATTCAGACTACATAAGTATAGAAAGCTATGTTTAAGGTTATATTGATATTCTTTAAGTCACATTGATAAAAGGTCATGATTTGGGTTATATTGATATTAAGGTTACATAGATATCTTATAACCCAAGCTATATAAGCACTTTGTTGGTGTGACTTGAGTTACACAGACATCAGATCAATACTTGAAATAAAATTAAAAAAAAATAAGGAATGAGCCTTTGGGGAATTTCATCCTAAAAATCATAAAAACGTTGGAAATTCCACTGTCACCACTTTTTGATGGCTCTCATTTGTTCATTGAGCCTGGAGAAGTAGGTGCTAAGAGGGTACAACTGGTGGAAGGTAATTGAGAAAGTGGAGCCAGACTCTTCTCCGAGGTGCACAGCAAGCAGAGGAGAGGTATTGGTCCCCCAGCAGCAGCAAGGGAAATCCCAATTAGTTAATAGGAAAGAATTCTTCAAAATTAGAGCAGTCAAGCACTGGAACGGGCTTCCCAAAGACCTTGTGCAAGCTCAAACCTAGCCTAGACCGGGTCTTATGTAAAAGTACCAATAGCATCCCAAATCCTCCAAAATGCCTACGCTGAAGAGATAAAGACAACTCCCTGTTGGAGCACTCTGCCACTTGTACCGGGAGGCTCTTTGTTTTTTATTCACCTCAGCTGACTTGTGTTAACCAGGGAACAGGCATTTAGTCAGACTTAGTCACCAAGATTCCCTCCTCTAGGCAACTCCAAAAAGTGACCCATACATCCCAAACTGGATGTCTAAAACAGCTCAGCACATGGGGAGCGGAAATGGCTCACCTTGAGATCACTTTGGCTGATGACATAGTTAAAGCCAGGTGAAATTAATCCTCGCTGGTGCCTTCTGAAAATAAGGACAAGAGCAAGGCAAACTGCTGAATTTTAAGTAGCAATAACTTAGCATGAAAGACATAACATCAGCAGAATGTCTCCAAGGGTAACATGTGCCGTGGGCTGTCAGCCATAGACTTGTGGCCAGGCTCCTGGGCAGCCTCAAAAATTTGAATAGAAACAGGGCAGTGATGGCATCTGCAATATCTGCAAAATTCCTGGTGCAACCCTGTAATGCTAAATGGAAAGCTGTCCCCAAATTATTATACTGCTGTTGCCTAGGAAGGCAAGAGGGCTGAAACTGCAGTCATGTCTACGTGTGGCTTTCGGTTTTTGTACTGTAGGGCAGTCATGGCTCTTTCATTAGTTTGATAAACTGGGCAAAAATGCATGTGGCTAATTACCTCTTGGGTGGAAGCTCTCTGCACGGAAGAAATACATGCTAAAAGGGGTTAATAAAATACTGAGAAAGATTTTGTAAGTAGCTAAGTAAGGAGCTTTGGCACTCTGTGCACCAGAACGTAGGCCAGAATCTTACTGCAGCCCACTCTCTGCCACTTCCAGAGTGACCCTGGAAAAATCACCTCACTTTCCTATCAGCATAGTAGGAATAATGACATTTTCTTCTTGCTGAGAGTGCTGTCAAGAGATGGTAATCAAAGTTTGTAATTTGATTAGAAAATGTGAAACACTATACAGCACTCCTTTCAATGCCAACACCTCACTATATAAACTTTCAGTTAAGATATTTTACTTAAAACTGTGGAGAAAACAAATTAGTAAGACAAACAATAATGAGTAATTGTGTTCCTATTTTCTTTAAGAACCCCAGAGCAATTTTGTACCGTTTGGAGATAAATCTCTTTGTCTATCACACTGACACTCAGGCAGCTGGAGAAGAACATGACTTCTTTTCAAGCATTCACCATAGCACTCTAGTAGAAAATACAAAGGCAAATTTCATTTTCAGTTGCAACTACACAGGCAAAGTAGATAAGTACCTTGTGCTTTACACATATACACTGAAAGCTGAACTTGTGTGAAGTGAGTTAGTGTAGGCATTTTGTTAGAAAGCAAAAAGTCTGCTCAAGAAAAATACAGGCATTCATAATGCCCCTACAGTTTTTGTGAAAGTGGAAAGTACAATTTCTAAAGCCAAAGACAACAGTGAGGGGAAGAAAAGAATGTTCAGTATTCAGCAAAAAGGAAGAATCCGGCTGACTGGAAATGTATGTGCATTTCAGAAGGCTTTGTTAGAATAATATTAAGGTACTGGCTTTACGTCCACAAAAATAATGCCATTTGATGCCGAAGTCAAGCTTTCCACGTGTTTGAAATAAAACAATATAGATTTAATTTAGCCACAAAAAAATTCCTGTGGGGAGAGCTGGAAGCAGCAAGGCCTGATTCCAAACAGACTTGCTCCCTGTGCCCCTCAGCCCATCTCCATCCCCGCTGCATTAATTTTGTCTCCTTCCCACTCCATGGACAACATCCCTGCAAAGCAAGGAGCAGTAGGCGCGGGTGGGCCAGCGAGTACCAGCTGCCAAGGGAAACAATAATGTTTGCTCAGTCAGGGCATGAATTTAGCTCTCACTCCTCTATCATAATGTCTGTATTAACAGATCTTGTAGGAGCATGATTGTTTCTGAGAATTCTGTCTTTCTGCCCTTAAATCAAATATGAGCAAAATTCATCAAGAAGGTTCAAAAGCTCTTGGAGAGGAACTTGCAGCCAGACTGAAAAGCAGCATGGCCACATAAGCAAAGTTCAAGTGAAAAAACAGATTGAAAAACTAAGAAGTTGCCCACAGTCAGGGAACAAACCTCACAACAGTAAATCTTTTTGCAAGGGGTTGAAATTGAAAATGATTGAGTCTTTCAAGTTGTGTTAGCACCTGAGAAATAGAAAGTGAAAACAGGAAATGATACAAGCTACTATCCATCCACTGACAGGACTTGGAAACATACAGCATGAAGAATTTATATCTTCATGGGAACACAAGAAAAAGGAATTTTTTTTATTACAGCTGGGGTTAGCTTTACAAAACATTTTTTGGTGATATGATTTGTAGTGGGACCCCTCCATTCATCATGTGTTGGCATAGCTCAGCTGGATGACAAGTAGCATCATGGAGCTCATAACAAGTCTCCAAGAGGCGACACAGAGAGAAGGGGAATCATTTGAAACCAGTGTTACTAACAACAGCAGTGTGCCTAAAGCATTTTGAGTTTTAATCACTATTGCTTAGCTCTGTGTTTTATTTGTAGACTAAGTCCCCTTGGGGCCTATATCTGAGCTGAGGGAATGATAGACCATGTGGCACTCAAAGGGAAGAAAAGATAAACAGTATGGAAAATATCATTAGGCAGCCAGTCACGTCTCTATAACTGCAAAGAACTGCAGAAAGATAACTCATGTTCTCCTGTTCCTTGGAAAAGCCTCAGTCACTTGAATAAAGAAACTTTCTAGGAGCTCTTGTCAAGAAATGGCCTGAGCTGTGCTTGCATCGAATGGTTTCCAAATTGAGACTTGCAAGCTACTTATGGATCTGCTGTTTACGTGGCTATTTCCACTTCCTAAATCTCATCAGAATGTGTTAAATGCTTTCCTAATGGTCCTATACCATGTAAACAGTTGCAAAATTAGCCCCAGAGATGGTATTAAATAGTAAATTCAAGGATTTGAAGAAGAAGAGGAAAGGATTGCATGACAGAAAGGGAAAGATGAGAAGGGGTCATTAAATGCCAGAGGTGGGAGGTGATGAGATGCATTCCCCAAAGCCCTCTGCCCCAGAGCGCAGTGCAGGTGTGATCCTCAGAGCCCCTACTGCCTTCACTCCACGAACACTTTGGGATGGCTCTGTCTTCACGCCTGTGCTCTCCGCCAACGGCCCTCATGTAGCTCATTTGCTGAAACTGCCATACTCCACATCTGCCTGCATTTTTCCTCTCTCCTGGCTTTTCTAAGCAAATTCCACTGCCTGTGAGAAGAACTAAGTTACTTGATGTCTGGATCATTCACTGTCTCGCTTCCATTTGCCTACTTTTCTGGAGGGTTTGAGATTATGACAAGCCTGCATAACGATTTTCACCTCTCCATCTGCTTGCAAAGAAAATCAGATATCTGAGCCCACATACCCTCCTAGGTGTGGAAATTTGCTAACTGTTCATAACATGCCTAAGCTGCACTTGTTAATTTTTCTTCCAGAAACAGCAAAAGTAGAGAAAGGGCCTTGACTTGAAGGGTATCAGCACAGCAGTGAACAGAGATCACCAAATCAAAACAGGGGAGGCAGTGACAGCATGGAAAGCTTGCACTGATTTAAGCTGGTATAATATTTCTGGTGCCTGCAAGGTAGGTGTATATCTCTGGAGACAGACTAAGCTCGTTCTTATGCACAGCCCCACAAACAGCCAACAATAAAGGCCACTGTTTACTGCCCTACAAATATAGTAACTGGCACAGGTGATATAATGGATTTAGCTGATTTGGGAAACATTATGAGTTTAAATGTTTTTACTATGGAATTCAAAAGACATCTGCAGGTACAACCATAAAAGGTGATTCAATAAATTACAGGATTTTTTAAACTCTCCAAAGCTGAAGAGAAGATGGAGTTAATTCAGAAATGTTTATTTGATTTAGTTTCTGTTTGGTTCACAGGAGACTCCCCACAGGGGCAATAAAATCCAAGGCTGCCTTTTTTATAGTGCAAAGATTTTACACTGCAGTCCTTCCAGTCTGTTTAAACATGCCCCTCTCTTGCTTCAAATACTAAGAAATTCCATTCATCACAACTCAGAAATTTCAGAGATGGAAATGATCTATTAAGCCCTATGATCCATCTCCTGAAAAATGCAGAATTTCTCCCTATAGTGCATTTGTATTTTTAATGTTTTGTTCATCAAGTTTATATGGTCACATTAGTGAAATGTACATTTCATTACATTTCACGTTTATGTCAACAAATAATATGTGGTTGCTTAATTTCAGTATAATTGGTCTTAGGGATATACCAGGGAAAGGGAGCAAGCAGTAGCCAGCATAAATGGCAGATGCCAGAATCAGGAGGGGTTGTTTTGTTGCTAAATGTGATCAGTGCTGTGCACAGTGGGCTTTCAACTATTCCTCTTTGGAGAATGGTCATTCTAATGTCAGTCATTAACAATTTGCTGCTGGTCACTTGGGAACAGCGTGTTTCCTATGAATTGCTTCTATTAGTCACCAGTTCTTGTCCAAATAATTGACTATGAGAGAGAGACAGCCTGTGTGAGATGGGCGTTAGCAGGGTGGCAGAGTGTATGGATACACTGTTACAGGAGACACACTTCACGTTTTTTGAATGCCAAAAATTAGTGGAATGGGCCCAGATCTCTTTTATGCTGGGGTCAGGCTGGAGCTGCACCACTAAAGTCCGATGGAGCCCTTTGAAAAGCCAAGGCTAATGGACATGAGGTCAGTATTTGGCAGTAATACAGCAGCACATTTGCTTGCAGTCATCTCTGGCATGAAACCTGGCAGCTGTTGCACAAAAAATGGTCAGTATGTGGACCAATATCCTTCAGGAAAGGAGGAAGAGAAAGAGGAAGAAGAGCATGAAGGAGTCTCACTAGTTTGCACCCTTCGTATTCCTGTCATCTGCCCTTTTAGTGAAAGCTCTTTTACACAGTGTTGTTAGTTCAAGTACCTGCTCTTCTGACAGCCTTTTATCTCACTGCAAATAGGTGTTTCAGCATGACAGAACATACAAGGAACAAAAAAATTTAACTTACCTACTAAAAAGAAAAATGCTGTGGGAAAAAAAAACCAGGTCACAGTAGCACTGTGGAGTCAGCTATGTCATTCTCATCAGGAGCTCCATTCCTCTCACCTTATCTGAATACATACTGCTTTAGGTTACTGCTGGACTGCTCCTATGGTCCTGCTGTACTTGGTTCATGAAGGCTGAACTTGAGAGAGTACAGGGCTAAGAGGTTACAAATGTCCTCCCAATAAAACTCATCTCAGAGTTATATGGAAGTTTCAAAGCTTGTTGTTGTTGGGGTACTTTTGAGATGCCAGAATAAGAGGCTTTGAGTTCAAACAAGTAATTCTGGAGCCTCTGAAAATATGTATTGTGACCCTAAAGCAGGCGACAGAGGTGTGGAGAGAGAAGCAGCACAACCTTTGAATCCAAAGCTGCCAATCTCTGGATTGATGTAGAGGGGACTGGATGGTTACTCCCCAAATTCTGGGCAGGAACTCAGGGGGGTACTGGAAAACCAGAGCTTAATTATTGCTGTCATGGGAGGAGGCAGCAACAGCAGCAGCAGGACAATGGATGGGGGTCAGAGAGGGGAAAGAGGAGCCAGCCTTATGTAAGCCATTTCTCAAAGTTACACAACGGAGTAAAGTAATAACACTAATGCACTTTTATAATGCATTCCTGCAGAGATTTAAAATGCTTTGAAGAGATAAGTAAATATTATATCATAAGGTGGCAGATGGAGAAACCAGAGCAATGAGGAAATTAGTGGCTTCCTTGTAACTGTAGGGAGAGTCAGAGTTGTGGTGGGGAGCAAAAGAAAGGTCTCTGTAGCCCTCTGAGCACTTGGTCACAGACTTCCAAATGCCCAGGTGTGCTGGACAGGAGGAAAACTGGCAGGTTAGGAAGAAATTTTCCCAAAATCAGGAAACAAATCAGAAACAAGAAATGCATTTTTCAAGATGGGAAAAGATGTTTGGTGAAAACAACAGAGAAACATTTTGGGTTCCCAGGATTTTATTACCTTTTCTAGTGTGAGCCAAAGGATTCTATCGAAGTTTCTAGAGATTATTCCTCACAGGAAAAGCAAAGCTGTAATAAAGGACATAGCAATGGCACAGTAAAAACAACAACAATAATGAAAATATGTCTTTTGTTTAATCACCTGGACAGATCCAGCATGAGGCAAGTAAAATGTGGGATAACAAACTCCAAGAGACAGATCACATCTACAGGGTCTTGTCAGGCCAAAGCAGCAGAGTGAGACAGAGTGAGGTGCAGATGGGTGGTGAGGAAGGGCAGCACTCCCAGGAACATGGATCTGCCTTGGGTCTTTGTGGTAAAGCTGCTCTTTGTCATCAGTGCCAGTGGCCCTTAGGAGTTGTCTGCTCTCCCAAAAAACTGTTCAAACCACTTGTTGATTTCCCACTGACAACAGACTCTCCACCTCTCCTTACTACCTCCCTGGGCTGGACTAGTCCCGTTGGGGTTACTGTGGGGGGAGTAACAACCTCGGGAGCAATCACTGGATGCAGAGGGACCTCCATCCTGCAGAGGATGTGTTCTGTGCCCTTGAGCATGTCTGCCCCATTCAATAAGGAGTGCTGAGGTCACCCTGCTCGTCCCTGACCGTTAATTGCTGTGTGCTGAGGGCATCCCCTGACTGCTGCTTTGCTGGTCTTACAGCTCTCCGTCCGTTCCTGCTGCTCTGCCCCCACTCATGGGTGCAGCTGCACTCTTTCTCCTGGGACAGGCAGCTCCTGTGCCATGTCCTCGCTCCTGCCTATGGTACCACTGTGGGCGGGACAGATCTTCCAGGAGACATTTTAGCTAGGGAGGTCAGATTATGTGGCTCAGGACTTTTCCTGCAAGACAGGAATTGAGCCTTCATCAAAAACTCAGCTCTCGCCCCTCCTGGACTGAGAGGAGGGCTCAGCCATGCAGCCAGAGGTAGTGCTGTACAGATCTGTAGGACCAGTCCTGTGTTTTCTGTGTTAGTTCAGCTTCCAGGGACTTGTGGAAAAATGTATGTCCTGCCATATGAAATGCAGTAACTAATAAATAATGATCTGCATTTCTGCAACATTTACGAACTGCTCATTACTTCAGTGTTGTAACAGGTCAGTGCGCAGCCAGGTGTTGCCCCCATTTCTGGTTGGGGAGAACTGGAGCACAGGACCATGGCTGAAGAGTGCTTTCTTTCCCAGAAGGGGTGGTGCATGGCCTCCTTCCCTGTTATAGTCTTTCCATGGGCAATACTGCTGCCAGGAAGAGCTGTAATCTCCCCTGGGTTGGGAAAATGGCACAACAGGCACATGTCCAGGTCACACTCACTGGCTCACTCATCCAGCAGGTTTATCTGCAGGTCCAGAGGGGAGCAAGGTAGTAAAGTGCCAGCCATCTCTGCTGGAAAGTCTGTACCTGTGGCTGCCAGGAAGATTTTGGCCATGGTTACATGAAATCCAGTGCTCTTTGGTCAGTCTGAAGCTGACACTCTCCTCTGCTCTGGCTCATCTGGACAGGATCCGGTATTCTGGGCAAAAGCGAACGCAGCAGCTGAAGCTGGCACAGAGGGGACTGAGCTGGCTTCAGAAAAAGCATGTGGCTTTCCAAACATCTTGCAGTCCAAAGCAAAACCAGCAGTTTTGACATGCTGTGAGCAATAAACAATGAGCTTTGTCAGCATGTCTAGAGGAAACGATAATTCCCGGAGTGTGAATGATGAAATGTTAACCAAGATGGAGGCTTTGGATAGCATTGTGGTTAGGAAAGCACATGTGCATCAGTATGGAAGAGCTGACACTAACGCAAAGAGCCCTAACTAAGACATGAAGATCTTCCAGGTCTCTCAACTTACTCCCCAGTGATATTTTCTCCCGTTCCCTGTGTGAAGTGTAAAGCATTGCTTGTGCTTGAAAGGGAGATTTGCAGTGCTGTAACCAGCACCTGAATCTGCCCCTCTGGCTGCACAGCCCTGGCTCTTCATCACCCACAGCTCAGCGCTGCCATCAACCCTCTGAGGGCTTGGTGCAGGGTAATTTACTGTTGTACCTGCATTAAGAGATTGGCTGTCTGTCTTTTCTCCTCTTTGAATTAAGAGGCAGCTCTGGTCACTTCAGTGTAATCGAAAACCTAATGAAATCAGGGGGAGTGTTTTTAAGGTTACAGTGACCTTGACAGAGACGTGGTAGCCCTGTGCTTAAGTATTTTGCAAATCTGTTGCACGGTTTTGAGGCCAAAAAGAGCCAAAGTGCATTTTTCCCCTTTGCCTGGAAAATGTTAAAACTGTTCTCTGCAAACCGTGTGAAATGTTTCCAGTCGCTCCAGCGATGAACAGCGCTGACATGCATGTATTAGCAGAAAACAAGAATAACTAGAGTCAGAGAAAATTATGCAATTATTCATAGTAATATTAATTTCACAATGTCATCGCTTTAGGGGCCTGTTGCAATAAATAACCTTGAGAGTTATCTTAGTGTGTGTGACAGAGGACATATGTGCAGTTGAGATCAGATTGCACAATAACTTTTTCCCGATGTGCCCTATGAAACATGGAACCTTGATCTCACTCACCAGTCACCCATGCTGGGGTTGTTTTCAGAAAAATGACATTCAGGACCATTATTCAATGCTGGAGTTACAAAAAAAAAGACTCAGCGTTCTGCTATGGCTAGTGTTACCCTCAGGCATTTCTGGCATGTTTCCGTTGTAGATTCATTTTACATGTGGCCAGGAAGTACAACATCTTGTTGCATCTTGAAAAAAACCTACCATATTTCTTCCCTGTTGCTCATTTCCAATCTACAGAAGCATCTGGTGGGAGCATGTCAGAAGATCTGTCACTAAATGTAAGAAGTTCAGCCCCCAGTGCACTTTAATGCCCAAGCCTCATTTGAAAGAACAAGGTCAAATCATATTTTACTCTCCTACTTTTTTAACTGTGACTTTTTTTTTTTTTTTTTTTTTTTTTTTTTTTTTTTTTTTTTGTGCTTCTTTCTTTTGAGTAGGACAATGTTTTTCTACTAAATACTGTTTTCACCACTGTCACTTCTGAGCAATTTGTTTTTGGATAGAGATAAAAATTAACACTGTTGCTTTCCAGGAAAATCCTAGCACCATAAGTTTTCACCAAAGCCTAGCCCACGTATCCAAGTTTTGAGACACCCTTAGCAAAAATACCACACAGGGAAAAGTGATAGAAGGCCAGACACTCCAGTTTGCATGCATGGTACTGCAGGGCTTGAGATGGTGTCTGGCCATGCTGTGGCATTTGCCAGAGGGGCACAGATTTTTTGGAGGATGTGAAGGCTCATCTTTAGTGTCATAAGCATGGCCCTCTCTCCCACCTCTCATTCCTTTCTATTTCTCCCTCCCTAGACCAAGCCAACATCTGCATCACCATTCCCACCATTTTCACAATGGCAACCCCAAAAAATGTCTGTTGATTGTTAGGAGGAAGGTAAAGAGTTGTTTGCACAGCATAAAAATTGCTCTTGTTGCTCCTGCCAAGCCAAGGTCCAAGCACCACAGTCTTGTGCACTTTCTACTGGCACAGTGCCTGTCCACACATACCGACCTGGAGCTCTGTGGTGACAGAATTGGATCATTTCTGCCATTTCTTCTCCCATGACCTGCCTGTTTCTGTCCCCATACCTTGCCTCCCATGAGGGTCACTCTGTCTCCTGGTTAATCTGGGAACTGAGATGTGAATAAGACAGGTTGCATTTCCCAGAGGTCAGGCTGGTTCGCCTGTCATAAGCCTCACGCTTATAATAGGAGCAGGAAAATTTGAGAAAACACATCTGATGTAATTAGTGTAACCTTTCTGCCAGGTGGTTAACAGCAGAGAAAAATGTTTGGATTTAATATACCCATGGCCCCTCTTGATAAAGGACTAAATTCCAATCTCCACTTAGAAACCTGAGAAAACTAAACATACCCTCCCCGGGAGCTCTTAAAGAGATGGATTTCCACCACTCACTTGCATTCCCAGATCTTTATTAGGCAAGAGGGAGCACAGTCATAAAGCCAGGCAAAGCCAGCAATGGCAGTATATATCCAGATAATGAGCAAAAGAACCCACTTTTTCAAATCTATTGGCAGAGCTCCACCTCCCTTCCCCCTGTGTAGTGAAAAGGTGCCCCAAAGAGAGCCTCATGGCTTCAGCACCTCAGCCAGGGTCAGGATCAGGGAGCAATCCTACCCAAGGAGCGATGGAGGACCCCAGCTGCTGGTGTTATGAACAGAAGAACTCTCAGCTGCCTGCACAACCACCCAAAGCCCTGGTGAGAACATACACAGGTACAACTCAGGGTTAATCATGCCACAGAGTGGCACAGAGTTGCAGGAGTTCAGGCAGCAGAGTGCCATCAACTTGCATCCTCTAGTTATCAACAAACTGCTGATGGAATGAGGTGTACCCACACTTCTACCTCCTTGTGGGCCCTACATGCAGAGGTGGAGAAAGAAACACTATTCCAGCCTTTTTTATAGCATGTCATGAAAGCAGTCTAGGTATGCAAAGGACAGACCACTTTCCATGCAACTGTGATACTGCTTCCTCCAAGCCACTATCATAAAAGTCAGGTTTTCATTTCAATGTGTCCTGAGCACAGGGGTCCTTAAGGCTTCTGTGCCTCAGATGGCTGGAAAGGAATCACTGTGGTCTCCAGAACTGTTTTATCTTCTCAACTGTGCTTTATTGGGAGGTTGCATCATGCCAGTTTGGAGGTGGGAACCTCTCCTCTCTGGTCTGCTGGGTTGTATAAGCTGCCCTGCCCAGTACTATAATTTCAAACCATTTGGAGGCTGCTGTTTCATGCTAACTATGTTGTGCCCAGGGCAGTATTTACCACAAGAGGGATTTCTGCATGGGTGCCATCATTTGCAACTGCTTATGAATGGTTTAGGGCTGAAGCTGTAAATGCTGGTCTTCAGTCTGAAAGTCCTAGAGGATTTCACGAGTTTAGTCTGTATTAGGAGACTGACAGCTTTCTAATTACAGAGTCTATTACTCTCCCCTTCCATTATGTTTTACTGGGTCTATTTGGAGTGTACTGAAATACCCATGGGCTGGCTACCAATTCAGTGAGGCCTAGGATGGATTCTTCACCACATTTAGCTAAAGCTGAGTTCAAAACTAAGCATTACTCCCAGAGCTGAAGCTGTGGAGTTAGAAATGACTGGGAAGGTGTATGTGGAAAGTGCTAAGTGTGAGGGATTTGGATGCTTTCCAGGTTTTGTGTATTTCAACCTTTTGTCTGACTAATTTATACATTACACCCATCCTAAACCTAGAAACATAATCAGGAGACCTAAAATAATCCTTCTGAGACCCTTTAAACCTACCTTCCCTGGAATAAAAGGAAGGTGCTTTCTCCTTTCATGAAACCCCTCATTGAAAAAATACATAGCTTTGAATGCAGAGCTCCTGCAGCAAAGGAGGAGACTTACATGGAAAAGATAGAGATAGTCCAAGCAGAAGCAAAGAGGCAACATGAATTGTCCATGGGCATTTATCCAGGAAGATTCGCTCGTCTCTGCCTCCATCACATGGGGATGGTGCCCTGGGGAAGCTGTGTTGACTGGGCAGTGTCCCAATGGAGCAGTGAAGAGCATTATTTGGTGTTTGGATTACATATCCATTCTCTTGGCTGGCCAAACACATAATGTGACATGGACACAGGTGAGAGAATCTGCCTGGACAGCCTCAGCGATGAACAGAACTCATCTTTCCCACCCATATTAATGCATTTCATTTTAGTTCTTTTCTTTTTGCTCTTCTTTTTTCCATTCCTTCCCCTCCTCTCTTTTTCTTTGTTCCAGAAGGCACCCATCCAAGTGGCCCCACGAGCTGCCTGTCTTGTAGAGCTGTTTTCCTGCAGAGCAGCCATCAGCTGGCAGCAGCTGGTGGGGGAGCTTGGCAGCAGGAACTGTGGTGACCTCTCTGCTGTGGGGTTTGTACAATGCCATGGGAACTCCTGGAACGGATGGGAATGATGTACACAAGAGATATTCCTGGGGCCATTACACAATGCTGGAAGAGGCTGGATTGCAGCGGTCCTATTAATGTCTTTCATTCATCTCCAGTGAAGTCAACAGTTGAAAGCAATTTTAAGCACTTAGATCATACAGAATTTATAAATACCTGTGTTCTGTCTAGCTGTAACAATTCAATGATAAGTATGACTCCCTGGTGAATGAACAGGATATCACAGGCTTATTTTGTCTTCCAAATGGGTCAGAGTTGAATCTTTTACTGGATTTCCACATTCATTTTCTTTTAACAGGTTAGATTTTCACTTGGAGAAGGCATTGTTACAGTTCTCAGACTCATGACTGCAACAGAAACACCTCTAGATCGTCTGAAGATGATTAAAACAAATTGTTTATAACCTACAGTTTGGTTCTACATTCTAATGAACACCTTCACTTTTATATATATCAATATAGTTCAGGTTTTTGTATTCTATATATATAGATCCAGTAACCTTGAATCAATATGTATCCCTTCATGACTACTTTTAGAAGTACTAAATTCATTAACCTTTTTGGCAATAATGACCTTTCCTGTGGTATCCTTGTTTTGCACCATTATCTGAAACAATGAAGTTACACCCTTTGCTTCAGATATATGACTTTCAAAAACAACATCAGCTTTGTTTGAGATGATAGAAAGTGTTTATATCTTTAAAAAGAGCCATTTAGCATTTCTTTAAAATGGTGCAGTTAGAGCATTTCTAAAAATTTCAACAGCCATTTACAATTGCTGAAAGTTTCACCTGACAGCTGGTTGAAAATTGTGGAAAATATCGAAGTGAGCTCAAGAGTCAGATTGTTTTGGCTAGTGTGAGTATTTCTCTAGGCTTTAGAAATAAGGCAGTGGGATAAAACAAATTCTGGTCTTAGCATTAGACTTTCAGGCAGACTGTAATATGTGTGCTGTGCTTTCCAGTGTGTTTTGGCGCTTGTACTCCATGTGCAAGACATTTATCTATAGATACACACATAGCTGCCCAGTTTTCTTCACTTGCATGTTCAGCTGAGCCGTGTTTGGGCTTCTAGAGACATGCATGCAAATACACATTCGTGTGCCTGCACACAGAGATAAATCCAGCCCTGAACACGCACATGCAATAAATGCAGAATTTGTGCTTATATCGCACTTGCTGCCTAGCAATAAAAGACCTCAAAGTATTTTGAAGTAATTTAAGAAGCAAATATCCCGTGGGTGTAGTCATGAGTTGCTGGAATACCTTATCCCCTCTTCACACGTTTCACTCAGTTCTGTGCTTCTCTCTGTCCACGCTAGATAGGTAACAACTAAGCCTCACATCACTGTTGCAAAGTGGATATATTTATAAGTTTCCTAGTGAAGTGAGCTGATTCCCCCAGGTCCTGGAAGGTTAGCAGTGCTAAGAGCAACACCCACATTGTCACCCTAAACCATGTACTCATCATCAGAGCTGGTGATCTCTCCAACATCTTTTTCACCACACACTGCTTTTTTAGATTTACATATCCTGCTCATCATCCTAAAACAGAAGGAGAGACATCTGAAGCATCCTCAGCTCCGAAAATGGTTTGTTCAGAACCTGCCAGGATTCAGCCTAATTTTGTCAGAGGAAACACAAGTGTGGTGATTGTCAGCTGTGTGAATCCCAAGGGAGGACCCCAGGATTCCTGTTAGACACTTGACAAGCCAGGCACAAAGCTATCAGCATCCCAGGTCTGCTCTGAACATCACAGAAAGATTAATAAAGTTTTAAATTAAAAAAAGAATTCCATCAAGGTTAATCTTTAAAAAGCCACAGTCCATCTGGGTGCTTTCTTACGTGGTATTAATTACGAAGACTGTAATCCATAAGCAAAATATGAGCGAGATGTAAGATCGCTGCCATTGTCTTTAATATTTTGCTTGCTAACAGGGCATCTAATCTACCATGAGCAGGAGTTCATCAAGCCTCAGCGGCTACCTAAAGTACACAATCCCTCTAAATGAGGAGTAATCTCCTCCATGAAATCTTCCATCTCATGAACTAATAAGTGACGCTAAAGGCTCATTTGCCCTGGGATCTCCTGGCGTTGGAGGGGATGACACTGTACCCAGCTCCAGGCACAGCAGAGAACAGAGCCCTGGGACGAGTGTGGGCAATGAGGCAGATTCCTGGCACTTTCACCTTTGTGGTAAAGAGCACTTCTTCCATGGCACACGAGTCCTCTGCCAAAATCTGTGAGCATGGACACTGGACTGAAAAGATCCCACCAGCGGTTTCAAGCAGTAAGATCGATAATAATTTCCACACTCGGCTCTTTTACATAACGCTTCCCTCCCTGCTCCCTGTGGGATAAACAGTGGGACTCAAGGCTGACATTTTGCAGATGCTGGGAGCGCGGGCAGTTCCGGCAGTGGCGGCAGGAGGAGAAGGAGGCAGCATGGGGGAGAGGCACAGGCAACTGAAATTCATTACTTGGAGAGGTCGTGAGGGTCAGTGACAGTGGCGCTGAATGGATTTTTCCAGCCGTTTTGAGATGAGATTTGCACTCTGTAATCTGAATGCTTTTATCTATTTCTGAAAATAGACAGGAATTTTTTCCACAGGCTGCTCCAATCTGGCCATGGAGATGCAGGGAAGGATTACAGGGATAAATTCAGGTTTTGTTAAGCAAGCATAGCTTTTCCAAACCAAACATAGACAGCATTCTCACAGCACAAACATGTGTACAAGAGCTCTCTTGTTGGAAGGACACGTCCCCTTGTGCAAGAGATGAAAGTGCGAGGTGCTGTGCACAGCCCTGGAGCCTTTAACTCCTGTTTTGTATTCTGCTTGCCTCTCCAAGCCAGCTGTGCAAGAGCCAGCGAGGTCTCTCCAAAGCTGCAGAGAATGATCTAGATTTGTTTCCCTGCTGAACCGACAAGTACTAGTTTACTCAGTGATTGTTTTCTGTTTCACTCACATTTTGCTACAGTTGAGTTTCCTCTCTTGCTTAGTCATGTCCTCTTCTGGCAGCAGTTTCTCTGAAAAGAGAGCTGATTCTAGAAATTAGCTAGGACAGAAACTGTCGAGTGGTGTATTACAGCACTTTCAGGGATGAGGAATTGATAAGAATCCAGCTTTATTCACTAACTTTTTCTATTCAGAATAGAAAATATGATTCTAGGGCTTGGTTTTAGTGTCACTGAAATGTTTTCAGCTAGAATCTAAAGGATGTGCTTAGGTGTGGATATACTGTTGTCTTGGGGCAAAACAGTGTGGGATAGCAGGACCTGCAGTTGCACAGCACCCACTGTGTTCACGAGGTTTTTCCACTTTCTTGGTGTCCCTCAGTGCCACCAGCCCTGTCTTCAAGCAGCTCACCTGCCCAGACTTGAGTCATACAGTCACTTTCCTGCCCAACTCCTTCCAAGTGCCAGTAATTTTCTCTTACCTGCACTTTAGCACCCCCACTTTAAACATGTAGTGGTTTCAGTTCACCTCTGTATCTTTTGTGAGACAGGAGATTTGGAGGAATGCAAAACAGGCTCAAACTTATCAAGAAAATGAAAAGTTTATTAACAGAATGAAAAGAGAAAAGAAAATAATAAGAAAATCAAAGCAAAATCCCTCTTTTCACTCACACCCCCCTCCTCCTTTCTTCTTCCCTAAATCAGCACAAAGGATAACATCACATAATTCTTACGTCGGTATTCACAATTTTAAGAATTCTTCTATCGAGTAAGGAGGAAAAAGGTTTCCTTTGCAATCTGTGGTCCCCCAAAACCGTATCAGCCTCAGTACAACAGCCCCCGCCCGGGAAATAAAGCTGTTACCAGGAAAACACCTCTCCCATGGATATGGGATCACATGGGCCACAACATGGGGTAGTCCT